>JANFOE010000579.1:0-600000 GCA_025667525.1 Glebionis coronaria
ACCAATGAGATTGCCTATATTTTAGTTAAAAAAAGGTCATATTCGTCTAAGAAAACCCTAGTTAGATACATTAGTGGAGTAGTATTTATCAAAGCACTAGATATAATATCCGTGCACGCACGAGTTTTACACATGTGTATTTTTCGTTTTTATTCGTTTTTTGTTTCATCCATTCGTGTTTTCGTTGTAACATTTACATTTTTCTTATATCGTCTATACATTCTCGATGAGATTAATTTTTTAAATACTCATTGTTAATACTATGTGATATTTACTAAATTGTATACTCCAGTATACAATAAACAGGGGCGGACCCAGAACATTAAGTCATCAGGTGCACAATTTTTTTTCAAAAGTAAAAAAAATAAAAATAAACTAAAAGATATAATTTCATTCAAAGTAGTAAATAAATTAAGAACATATCTCCTAATTTGTTCCTCTACGATCTTTCATACCGAAAAATCTCTTACATACAACCTCACTAGTAACTTTCATAAGTTCTTCTTTCTCTACGGCACAAATTAACGCACCATTAAAATATTCTTCACCCATCCTATTACGTAAATCTGTCTTCACAAGCTTCATTTTAGAAAAACATCTTTCAATTGTAGCGGTTGCAACGGGCAAAATCAAAGCCAACTTCAACAAGCGATAGACCAAAGGATGAGAGGTGTGTTTATTCTTCTTTACCATCAAACTAGAAAGTTCAGAAATATTAGACAACTCAGCAAATTCTTTATCGTTACTCATGATCTGATAGTAAACAGCAAGATCAGTAGGGAGCCTTGACCTCTCCATATAAGTAAAATCACGGGGATACATTTCACTAAGTTTGACCAACTTTGATACGTTGAAGTCAGAAAATGAATTATGTGGACTCAACGCTGCCATATTTTCCAGTATTTCGGTACTTACCTCACTAAAACGATCACCAAACTCTTGAATTTGCATATCCAATACTGTATTGAAAATATCAACCTCAAAATGATGTCGATTGGTAATCTTATTTCTTCTGCTTTTTGAATGACATTCATTCATATTTACCATCTGAATATCATGTAATTCGCAAAACACAGTTACATTATTTAGAATTGAAGGAAAACCTGATGCCCTTGTCTCCTTGAGTGCTCTTATGGTTCCTTTCACTAGTGAAACAGCTTCCAAAATAGTTTGATCTTTCTTCTGAAAATGTCGTGACAATACATCAGTGATTCCCAAGATATGCAACAACATGTACAAGTAGAACACAAAATCTATTGTTTTGAAATATGTTATTAGGCCGGATGCAGTTTCTCGATTAACCAAAGTATTGCCATCTTCTTTAACATAACGAAGAACCTCAAGAACTTCCGGAAACAACTTTATCAAACTCGTTATAGTTCTATGATGAGAACCCCATCGTGTATCTCCAGCTCGTGCAAGAGTAACCTCTTGATTTTTCCCTCTCCCAGTTTCAAGTTCTCCTCTAGAAATTTCTTTATCTAATCTTTCTTTGTGACTTTCTCTCATAATATCTTTCCGTTTATAAGAACCACAAACCACATTTGTGACAGTAGATAAAATATCAAAAAAGTTACCGACACCATCGTGGTTTTTTGCAACAGCCACAACCACTAACTGAAGTTGATGTGCAAAACAATGAATATAATATGCTGACTCGTTCTCTTTTAGAATTAAAGCTTTCAAGCCATTAAACTCACCGCGCATATTACTTGCTCCATCATAACCTTGTCCTCTTAACTGGTTCAAAGATTTAATTAAAACATATTAGAAATAGTAATTTGATAAACAATTATAAAGTGTAAAACGGATAATCGAATAATTTTGCATTTTACCTGTTTCAAGCTTAATCCATGTTTGCTAAATAAATAATCAATTCCAGCTTTGAGAGTTGAAGAAGATGTATCACTCACTTTAACAATACCAAAAAATCTCTCCTTTACAAGTCCATATTTATCAACATATCTCAAAACAATAGCCATTTGTTCCTTCTTTGATACATCACTAGACTCGTCATCTAACAACGAAAACACATCATCACCAATCTCTAAACAAATGGACTTAACTATCTCTTTAGCAAAACAATCAACAACGTCTTTCTGAATCTTCGGAGAAGTCAATGTACAGTTCTTTGGAGCGTTTTCTAATGTAACCGCACGAATAGCCTCATTATGATCTCTAAGAAAGTGATATACTTCTAAAAACATTCCTTTAAATAGTGAAGTCTCAGATTCATCATGACCACGCATTGGATTTTCGGTTTTCAAACATAATCTCACGCAAGAAATTTTAGCATTTAATCGGATCATATAATTAACCTTCTCAATCTCGCTTTTCTTGTTAAAGGCATCGGCAATTGATTGATTTTCTTTTAGTAGATTTTCACACTTTTGAAACGCCTTATTGTGATAGCTATCCACATTACCCACATACGCATACAAGTATGGCTTTTTATGCCAACTCCTAAAACCTTTAATCACAAAAGCATCATTGCCACCTTGTTTCTCAACATTATCCCTAAATAAGTAACAACACAAACAAAACGCCCTGTCCGCTTTTCTGCTATACTCTAACCAACCAAATTCACTAAACCAATTCATAACAAAACGTCTAACTTTACCCCCTATACTTCTTTCCGGAAAGACATGACCAGTTGGTTGACAAGGTCCTCTATCATAATATAATCGTCTTATTTCTTCTCTTTGGTTAGGGTCATAATCAAATATTCGAGGTCTATCAACGGGATCCCAAGGTAGACTATCCAAATCAATTCTAATCGGTAAGGTATTTAAAGGAATGTCGATTGTAGGTTCACGTTGTGATTCTTGTGGAATATCGTTATTACATACATTTCGTTTTGAAGACTCTCCACAAATATTATCATTATCTGATGAAACTTTTCTTTTCAGATAACTTCCAATCTTAGCCTACAATTCGTAAATTTTGGTTCGTTATTGACTAAACAAACATTTATATCTAATGAAACATAAGAAACGAAAGCAAAAAAAAAAGATCTTAAATCATAATTTGGATTTATTAGCAAAACACCATTGAATTCATTCAATCAAAGTTCATTTTGGATTTATTCTATGTCTAATGAAACATTTGAATCTAATGCAACATTCAGTCACAATTCCCATTCACATTCTAACACATTCTATACGGTGAAAAAAATAAATATATTAAACAATGAGGAGCAACATACCTGTTTCATGTCTTTCACAATTGTGCCTGAGACCTGAGTGCCGCCATAGTATTTTTTGACTTGGTTTCTTAGGGTATAGATTAGGGTATCTTTTTTTAACTGAAACATTTTTATTTAATTAAACTTTTTCATTTAAATTTGTTGGGCTTTTAGTAATATTGGGCTTTGATTATAATTTTTTTTTTGACATATGGCTGATAAAATAAATTAAGTATTTACGTAATACACATATTCGCACCGGGTTCATTTTGAAAAAATCAAGATTTTTAGCAAAAATTTTCACTACACGACAAACTGTCATCAGGTTCCCGTGAACCCCCGGGAACCCCCCTGGGTCCACCCCTGACAATAAAAACCTGACTGAATAATAAAATCACAAAGTTCATGCCTAGTACCTGGTGAACTGAATTATCACATAATAACAATATCATATAACTCATATGTTTGAAAAGTTAAAGAAAAAACAAACTAAAGTATGTATCCACCACCCAGAGGATCATACGTCTCCCATCAAATACTCTAGAATATAAATGCTAAAAACCAACAGAATGATGAAAAAAACATTGATTCAACAATGGTAATTTCTTAGTTTTTTTTACTTGTACATTAGTAAAAAATGATTGCATTTATATACAGTACTATTGTCCACTACGAACACGTCTAATGGGTTGAAAGAATCTGAAAACTAATTAGAAAAATCGTGTGCATGGGCACATGACTTATTTTTTATTCAAAGTACATGGCTTATATCACTGTATTAAGACCAGAATTCAACTTTTGTCTCTTCCATGGCTTGTGATTGCATTCATAATATTAAGACCAATCATGTTTGTGGATCAACTAAACTTATCCCGTCCTGATTCAGCTCAGATAAAATGACCCATTTTAACATGATCATGTTTAAACACATTACTCGTCTTTTTCAACACGCTCCTCTTACCAAGTTTGATAAATCCTAATAATATGCGTTATGCGTCTCTAAAAATTGCACATCTTCAGAAAATGTTCAATCAAATTTAGGAACGTACCGGATTTAATTATAAATGAATTGACAACAGGCTTGTGTTTGCTTCACTCGGCCTTGATAGAAGAAATGACATCATCAGCAGCAGGTCCCAAACCTTTTCTTCCAACCAGTTTTAGTCCGAGTTTTTCACAAAGGTAATTCAACCTATTTTCTTCCAACCAGTTTTACTCCGAGTTTTTCACAAAGGTAATTTAACCTCATTTCTAAATTGATGTACATGCTTTTGTTTTTAGCAGGTGGCTGCTATATGTACTAGGCGTAGGTCCGAGATCTTATTCATTATTATGATCCGCCCGTCCACGGTTACAACATCAAGATTCTGTTTGACAGTTATGAACATCAAATTCTAATAGTATGCGTTTTATAATAACTGATCTATACAACCAAAATACTTGACGACATGAGTTCTGTGCAAGAAACCTTATATGCACATTAAGGCTATATACATGCCAAACATTTTTACAACTACGAATCATGGGAGTCTTAAGCTTTAGAGATGCAATACAAATAGGATAAATCATACATATAAAATTTAACAAACACCCTAACAACAAAACTATATGTAATAGTGAAAAGAATATTAAACTTATGCGTATCTAAATGTAGAAAGTCAACAACATCTGTAATAAGCTTTAACATGAACTTCATGCCACTTTTTCTATTAAAAGACTAACTTAGGATCAGATATGATGAGCAAGTGCCCAAACTACACTAAGTTCCATTCTTGGTTTACTGAACCTATTAAACCTAAATAATAAAATACCAAATAACACCCCAGTCCCGCGAAACCCCTTTTGAGCACTAAATCAAGCCCTGATATACGCAATAGTGATTTACTAAAGACATGGTTTTATTACAAAACAATTCTCCTTCCATTCAAACTGAAAAGAAGCCAAGTTACCTTTTGGTGACCTTGTTCAGGGTCATCATAACCAAGTTGTAGTTATTCCACATGTATTCTTCCTGCTGCAAGTTAGGTATCAAAACCAAAATCCACTTGGCAAAGCCTTGTATGTTCAATGACATGAAATTTATCAAAACCAAATTCCACTTGTATAACCGCATCATTATCGTGTCTCTAATTTGAGGACGAATTATTTTTTTAGAGGGGAAGAGTTGTAAAACCCGCTTTAAAAGTCCACGAACATTAATTACGTACAGTCACAGCTTCAATTTAAACGTTGCGTAACTCTTTATTCAGATAATAAATAACAGTATTAATTCAAGTATTACGCAAATATTTTTATTCAGGAAATAAATAATCCCTGTCAGAATATATCACGAGGATTAATATACGAACACGTACGCAATGTTAAAAACCCACAAATATTAATTTGACGCAGCCTCTGTTTTAATAAAAAAATGTTACGTGATTAATTAACATTAAATTCAGGTATTACGTAAGTATTTAGTTTTCATAAGAATAAATAAGTTCATGTCAGGATTCAAAGCACAAACAAGATCTTATAGGTTAAATAATAAAACACGAAAAGGAAAAGGAATATATACATGTGGTTGTTTGGGCCGCGTGTAATAACAAAGGAGATAGGGATTTGGGCCTTAAGCCAGCCCATGTAGCAAAATAAACATACGGGGTTTAACTTCCACACATTTCAATCACACAGAAAGAACACAGAAAACGAGGGTTGGGTGGTTTGAGGCCGCCGGCAGAAAAAGACAGAAAAAGAGGAGGTCGGGTTTGATTTCCGATTGATTTGTTGGATATTCGTAATTCATCATCAAACACGTATAATGGTAATCACCTCATTCTTTATCTTTATAAATCACGAATTTATTTTGTTCATGTCAAGAACACATGATTTTATAAAATCAAAACATGAAGAATAATCAAAGGGTGGTCGGGTTTTGTTGGCTTCACGAAAACTGAGACCAACACGGTCTCGGTGTGGTTGTTTGAAGCCAGCCGCGACCCACTAAGGGTGCGGGGTGGTTTTGGTTTAGGACAACAGCAGCAAAAGACCACAAGGGAGCGTTTGGTTTTTGAAAACAGTCGGAAAACAAGGTCAGACAAGGGGTGTTTGTTCAATTCGGGTGCGTTTGTTGAAATCAGTGGCAACCGAGAGACACTAGGTGTCTCGGTGGGAAAATAATACAAACAGTGGTAACTCGACACATGCAGTCGGAACTCAGGGAGCAGCGGTGGCTGCTGCTGGGTTGACGGCTACAAAGGGCCACAACCTTAAGGCTGTGGTGGGTTTTGGTTTAGCTCGGCCCGAGACAAAGTGTCTCGGGAAGTTTTGACTCGGGTTTTGGGTATACGTTTGGAAAGATTAAAACAAAGGTTATTCTAATAAATATTAAATCATTTTTACAAACAAATTTCATAAAGTTAACAAATATACGTGTTTTAGTAATTTGATTGGTAAATTAAATTATAGACGATTTAACTGGTTTTATTAGCTAAAATGTATATTTTTATTTAAAATCATTTAATCGTCCATGAAACTATTTTGGAACTTTCTATTTTAAGAAACTTTCTATTTTATGAAACTTTCCATTTTTAGCAGGTTACTGACAATAGTATTATAATACTAGAATATCGTATCATATAATATTAGAATACATTTTATACAATAATCAGAAGTACATAAAATACATTAGTCAGTGAGTGTTTAAACACACTTAGGTTCATCAGTTTATACGCAACCAGTAAAATAATCCGAGAACACGTAAATTAAATTAAGAACAGTAATAGACAGTAATAAGAAACTATAATCAGACGACTTACACGCGTCTTTTACTTATATAGCTATCGAGAAGTCAGAATAGGAGTTTCGTCTGTTTTCCTTTCAGTCAGTTACTGGACACGAGGTACGGATTTCCGTCCTTCGGTAAGGACTTCCTTTCCTATGCATGATTAGGATTTCCCGTCTGCAGCCAAATGTTTCCCCAGTATATATTATGAACTTTAAAGTAATCATCTTAATAACAATGTTAAATTATCTGAGCTTTATATATATGCATGACCAGTTATAACTAGTTACGGAGGTACCATAACCATGACACTTGAGGCACCGGTGTCATGACTCCTCTACGGGGGAGTGATTTCTCGCAGCGTCCCTTTTATTTCAGCTTGGCCATTTATCAGTATTATCAGCGGGGCGTATGGATGCATCATAGGTTATTAGTTACAGATTATCAGGTGAATGTGGTGTGTGCTCTACATCCTTCACATTGGAGTTGATCCCTCTACAGCATGACGAGGTCACCCCTCTATGTATTCGTGCATACGTTGTTACAGTACATGGCCTATATTAAGCTCTTGGCACTTAAAATACAGTAAATGAATGGTTTTCAGATTTAACAGATAATAATTCAATCTTGCTAATTATAAATCAGACTTTTCAGAAACATACACAGTTTTCCGCTGCTCTTTACTTATCAGTCTTTACAACTTCAGTGTTTGTCATATGTTTCATTCCATTATTACTTATCATGCTTTTATATCCGTTCACCGAGCGTTATGCTCAGCCGTAGTTTCTTTTCATGTTACAAACGGCATGTACACTGGGACGCTCTTAGGATTCTGATAGTATGTGCATTTGGATGGAAGCTATCCAGACTCCTTACTTAGTGCACTTCATATATTACTCTGCATGTTTGGATATTGTTTAGTCCTTCCTTTCAGTATTTACTTTTCATGTTTTGAGCTTATGTTTGGATTACCGATGTTTGATTTCGGTATTTCCTTTATGGTCAGTTAATGTTTTAGGACATTTACCTTATATGCTTTGATGACACGCCATAAATACACGTAATGGTCCATTTATCCAAGTGGGGTGTTACACAACTACATGAGAATTAATAATATCGCCAATGTTTTTCATATATCCCTCCATGTTGTAACTCATGGTTTGCCCTTGATAACTTCATCCAAGAATTGTAAAATGAGCCTCCTGACAGCATTATTTTAGAGTTTTTAAAGCGACATGAACATGTGGATTTCTCTACGTCATTCTTTGAGGTGTTAAGCGGAGCATTGTTCTTCACAACACATTCAGCTATATCGTCTTGACCACTTGAGACATAGTAATCACCATCCATATTCATCTCATTTAAGGGTTTATTTTGGAAATGAGTTTCAAATACGGGATTATATCCAAGAGGGTATTTCAAACTATCGTCGGAGTTGGATTCATCATTGTTCTTATTTTTATTCTTGTTGAGTACCTCGTAAATATTGAATGCGTCTTTGGAACGGTTGTCTTTTGTTCACCAATGCCATTGATGCCATCCTCTTTCATAATTTCACGAGATTGTTTCTTTTCAAAATTGGTTTTCGCGACCTTTTCGATGTCGCTTTCTCCTTCTACATTAGAACCTTTATGCGTTATGTCATTTGCATCAGTAATACCATCATTGTTCCTTTCATCAGTAGACTTACTAGCCTCGTCATCATCTTCTTCAGAGTCAGGATTCCAAGTAGTAGCATTTTTAGCACATATACACAAAAACCTTGCCTTGAAGTATAATATTAAACAATTAAAAAATGTTCCCAACTAGTTTTTGTTTTGATACAAACTCTTCTACTATGGAGGCATCCTTCTTCCTGTTCGTTAAAGTAAACTAATTTACCCCATTTTAGCATTAATATAAGAGAAGGCATTTTTGGACTACTGTCCAATAATTCACAACCTTAATTTTGCTTATGTCTCAACAAAGTTTGAGATAAAAATCTTCGGAGAAAGACAAATATTACAATGTTGTCATGGGTTGACAATTGATTTGATGTAGTTGTGTCGTATTAAGAACTTATTTGACGTATAAAAATATTCTAGACCAATGAGGTACGAAATTTAACATTTGGGTCAATTTTTGTTTTCGCAAACTATATTGAAATATTATTCTGGTCACCATAAGAGCCCATAGTGTCTTGTGCCATTGAGCGTGTTATAGCCTTACAACGTCGATCGACAACCGTGCCTTTCGCACCGTCAACTAAGGGTGAGCATTTGGACCGTCGGACCGGACCGGATAATTTCGGTCCGGTTCGGTCTTACCAAAAACCCGTCTATTATGCCTAATAGGAACAAACTGGACCGGACCATTTCGGTACGGTATCGGTCCGGGGTTTTGGGTCATTTCGGTCCTCGGTCTGATTCGGTCTTGGTCGGTCCGATCCAGTCCAGACCTGTTGCTCAGCCCTACCGTCAACACAACATAAGGCTACATAATTTTAAATTTCTTTTGTTTCATTTGTGTGTTATTCGGTTATGCTATGTGTGGGGTGTTGAATAACTTAAATAGTGAAAGGATAGTGGGGTTACTGACATATAATAGCTCCGAATTTTTTTATTTGTTCTATTATTAGATACGAATTCAAAATATTGTCAAAATACCAATCCAACTTACTTTTTATGTGTTGATATCAACAAATTAACCTGTATTACCTACAAATTCCACGTCACGTGACAGATGTACATGTCATGTCATTTTTTGATCGTTGACTTCCACCTAAGCAGCCTAAAACATAACTATTTAGAAGTTGGAGTCACAACACTTTTTACTATAGCCCGAACCAATAACTCTCAAGATACCTTGTGTTGTAAATGTGTTAGAAATATCCTTGATCATTGGTGGGTTTATAGTCTATTAGTATTAGTTATGAATTCTGTTGAACAATAGGCTAACTAAAAGTATGTTTTTTAAGACCGAATAAGATCCCACAGACCATTATGGAAACTTTGTTCCCATTTTGTGAATTATACTAGTACTAATTGTTATCCCCACATGTACTAGTTGGAACGTACGTATCGAGTTTTCGATCATTAGAGGATGGCTTTTTTATGCAAGCTAGCGTTGCTGGTAGCAATACGGTTATATGGCGAGGCGATATAAAGGTTTCAAAGATCTTTTGTATTGCAAAACCCTAAGGCTAATGACGTATAGTCTCGATTGCATTATTGAACCGGCGAAGATTTTAGTTAATGAATTGGAATCATCACTATGCAGCTAGTCAAGAGCAGCAATGCGTTGCACTCAAAAAACATATCATGTATTGTAATCGTACAGATATATAAACCCCCATATGGCCCTATGTATCGGCACAACTCAACTTGACCCGCAAAACCAACATTAAGAGCATAAGGTACCTTAAGTCATGGCTTGAGCCAACCGCGATTAACATTTTGAGTCATGTAACACGTAACAATATAACGCAAGGGAACCTGAGATCACCTTTCACAACCTTAGGAACTAGAAATCATTTTTCAAAACTCTTAGCAATTACTAAACTTACATATTAACTCAAAAATAAAGCCAACTAGTGACAAATTTTACAAAAATTGTTCATTGTTTATCTTTTACACATTCGATTTAACCGTCAAACCCGGTTTGGCTCCAAACAGCATCCCGAACACGGCTCAAATCACGCCCCTTTAGAGTCCGACCCACACCCTCAAAAACAGACCTATGGCTACGCGCCAAATACTCATGTGGTGGGACCATATGATCCAATGGTGACTCATCATCTGAGTCATCATTATGCATCGACTCAACCGAGTTAACTCGATATATTTTTGACCAATCTGGCACGTTGACTGGTGCTGACGTGGCAACATGTCGTCCACGTGGAGATGCCACGTCAACACAGTTCCGAAAATTATGAACTATTCTTTTCCCTTTTTGATCATCAAACGCTACCGAGAGTCCAGCTCGACGACGACCACCCATTACAGCGCGTGTGCTCCACGCGCCGTTAATCGGGTGGTTAATTTTATTTATTTCATTTCTTTCGGTTTTTTCGATGATCATGTCATCGACCATAGACCACATGTCGTCTTCTCCTAGCTCCACGTCATCTTCAACGTGGACGTTGTTGTAGCTTCCGAAAAACTTTTCGCTCTGGCTAATCGTGAGTGTACGGCCTTTTGCCATGAATCACAATCGATACGGACTTAAAAATTGTGGTAGGATATGTGCGTTTTATTGGACACAAGTTTAGTATATCAAAGTAAAGTGTGACCCCTTGTTTTAGAAGTTGTGTTCTATATATAACGTTTGATATGATTGAATAAAAGAAATGTGATGTGAATTTGGAGTGAATTTGATGTGAATGTGAATTCAATAATGCTAGCGACAAGAAGACAAAGCGTCACATTTTTATAAAAGTTTTGAAGGTGACATGCCGTAAATTTGAGGAAAAAGTTATAAATCGAGTCACGGACGTTTTGTCAAGTATATCTGCGTTTAAATGAGGTAATTTTAACAACAAAGTTGGTCGTAAAGAGAGAAATCTGATGTATCGTCGAAATAATGTTAGTGAAACGAATTATTGGTTTTCTTATTACATCTATCCAAATAAGTTAGACATGTGTACGCGTAGAAACTTGTCATGGTGCGTGCAATGCTATACGTTCATGTCAGTAACGCGATAAAAGGTACCCGTAGAAAGGGGGAAAAGAGAACGGCTAGTATGCAATCGAGAACGTATCCAAAACTGACGAAAGCTTTGGATTTTTTCGTTCGTGTGTTGCTGTCTAACGTCTTTTAGAAGAATGGACCCGATGTGGTCATGTTCATATGGGTTCAAAGTACAAATAAGTGCTTGTTATAGAGTTAGCGATGGCTATCAATCTTACGTAATAAGTTTGCTATGTGATATTTGAAATATTTTGCGTCTTGATTATCATGATATACAATTTTAAAGATCATCTATAAACTAATAATGCCTAATGCCTAATGCCTAAACACCTAGTCACACAATTTAATGATGTTTTAGGCAATGTTTTGAAACTCGGGTTTCAAATCAACTCGGTTAAGTCATCGGGTCCGGGTCGACCCGATTTTCAAAAAAAAAAAATCTTTTATATTTTTAATAATTAACAAAAATTATATATAAAAAACATAAAAATTCTCGTATATTAAATATATAAATTGTTTACCAACTAATATAATATGTAACAATAAAATTACGTCGCGGATACGTAAAGTCTACATATTTAAAAAAAAACCCCGAAGAAATCCGAATCCGGCCGGGTCTCGAGAACCGGGTTGACCCGGGTCACCCCAAAACCCGGCAGGTCAAGCCGGGTTTAAAAATATGAAACCCGGTTAATATGACTCATTTTTTTTTGCCGAAACCAGGATAGTCGGTTGATCCGACCGAGTTGACCCGGGTTTCAAGACATTAGGTTTTAGGAAAATTATGGAGGATGAGGTCACTCTCACTATCCACTAAAATTAAAATAGCTTTAAAATTTTTAAATTTTGTTTTAATGATTTCAACATAAACAACTTGACATATATGCCCCCATAAAATGGAGATTTAGATTATAAACTAATCAGAATATTACATCAAGTTTAGAGGGCATACTTTAGAATTGTATAATTTTCAAGACTTTTTCGTAGTTGGTTTTATTATGACTATGTCTAAATCATTGTGGCTTTATTGTATTACTGTATTTAGGTAAGTGTTAATGATAATTTTTTTGTATACTCTAGTGGATTGAAGGTAGCAATACATGTTGAGAAACATTCAAGAAAAAATGCAACTTTTTTGAAAGTTAAAAACTTAACTCAATCAAATGATTCATTAGTTTCATAATTTATCTTATTAAATTATGTATTTTTCTTAATTAAACTCTTGAAGTGAGAGGCTGTCTTAGTTAGGAACGAAGTCAGAACAAAATATGATCGATAACATAATTTTTTTAACCCTATAGCATAATAGAGTTCAATTTTTATAAATATATTACTAAATAAGATCGGAAACTCATTTCAAAACAATTGGTGCATTTAAGATATATTTAAAAAAAATCCGTGTTTTTTTTCAAAAATTAACACTAAATCGAAAAAATTCATAGGTGTATTGGACACACATGGGACACCCCCTAGCTCCGTCCCGGCATGAAGCTTTCTTTGAAATTGTCACTTGTTCGATCAAATGTCACGAGAGTATAACACCTGTTAGCGTTGTTTCGATTTGATACAAACAGGGGGAAGCTAGTAGAAAGATTAATGAGTGTTGAGTTACCTCTAATCAACTTATTTTACTTATTATTTATGTATATTACAAGTCGTTTTTCTATTAATTTCTACATCAAACCTCCCTCAACACTATAAGTTCGTTTGGTACGACATAATAAGATATCTAAGGAATATAATGCTCGACGTAATGAAATGAATAATGTAATAGAATGATTAATTACTGTTATTAATCATGTTTGACTTGTATGAGAAACGTAATGTAATTAATAATAAAAAAACTAAAATAACCATATATGATATAAATTCTATTTAAAGTACTCACTCTCGATTCTCGGGATAAACCGTTGAGTAAGGGGGGGTTTCTTTTTCCTTTTGAGCCACTTAATAAGTGGGTACAACCCTTTGTGCCTCTTTCTAGGAAGAATTATTAAAACTAATCTCTCTTCACTAAAAGGTTAATTAAATGGCTCAAATGGAGCCACTTAATTTAGTAAACACCCCCTAAGTCTGCTTTTGATAATAGACTGTTTATCTTTAACACGTGGCTTTTGTCATATCAATTATCTTTTTTCTTCATTCGATATTTCCATAGACCATCTTAAAATGATAAAATCCAATAAATTATGGTAAATCTTATACTATCAGTTTTCGATGACCACGAATGAAACATAAGTACATAACTATGTTTAATATTAGCGTCATTTTCACATAAAGAAATTGTTGAATTTAAAAATTGATGATGGCGTATGGATGGCCAAGAATGAGCAAGTAGGTTCCACAAGCAAATTGTAGTTATGGTAATGGACAAAATGATTCACCATCAAAATGCATTCGTCATTCTATCAGGGGTCCAAATATTATTTAATCACTAGTTGAAAAATAATATATTTCTATTAATTTTCTCGGATTTGGTCTAGTATATTATAACAACTCGATTCCATTTTTAAGTTACCTTAAACAACTCATAGACTCCTATTTAGGGGTGTCAATATTTCCGACCCGACCCGAACCCGACCCGACCCGAACCCGACCCGAGCATATTCGGGTCGGGTTACTCGGGTTGAAGTTTGAATTCGGGTTAGTCGGGTCAACCCGACTAACCCGAATTCGAAATCGGGTCGGACATCGGGTAAAATATTTATGCCTAATTCGGGTTCGGGTCAACCCGATTGACCCGAATAAGAAATTTTTTTATTTTTTTTATTTTTAAAATTTAAATTAAATATAAATTCTATTAAAAATATTAAAAAAAGAGTTTTTTTTTAATATTTTACCCGTAGTCGGGTTGACCCGAACTCGAATAGACCCGACCCGAGTAGACCCGACCCGAATAGACCCGAACCCGACTAACCCGAGTTCAACTCGGGTCGGGTTCGAGTAAAATATTTTTACCCTCAACCCGAATTCAACCCGACCCGAATAACCCGAACCCGACCAACCCGACCCGATTCCCACCCCTACTCCTATTAATGTTGCGTTTAATATAATCTTTAAGACTTGTCTTTGTAAATAAGAAGAATCTTGATCTAATTTTGCTTGCATCATTGCATACATCTTTGTCTTTCTAACAAGAGGTTGAAGATCTTAATCTCGTTAAGTGCGTAAATCTAGTGTGCTCAAAGAAGTTTCGTAAAGGTCTTGAGATTAGCCCAATAAAACCGTTTACATTTGAGTAAAAAAGGTTTGTCTTCTTCTAGTAATCGGAAACAACCATCAAATAAACTAGTGGTAAGTTCTTTACTCTCTAATAATAGGTCAGATTTTCAAACTCGTTGAGTGTATACATCTAGAGATAGCTGGAAAAAGGGCCGAAAGCAATCATGTAATCAACCTACTTAGATCACTTATATTTGAGTAAAAATGTTCATCCTCATGTTCATCCTCTCAAATAACCTAAAGAGAAAAAATTACATATTTACTCTTTTACATTCGTGAACACCTAATTTAGAAACGTATATTTCCCCGCTCGTCATTTCACTAATAGAAGCAAAAAATATATACACAACCAAAAAAACCTCATAAATCACACCGCTAAAAGTTGTGGCAACTTTTTGACCGTACATCATCGAGTGTTAAAATTGTCGAACAGAACGTCCACATAGTTAATATGTTTTTAGACGCACAAAATTGTTTTAACATAGGACCATACACTATCGTCTAATGAGTATCGCTGCAAGGCAACCCGAGGTCCTGTATGACGACCCTCGGACGTGTAAGACGATCATAGGACGTGAAGAATAAGCACAAGCCATTGGTCTCACAGGTAGCTCATTAACAAAGCTTGGTTTAGTGACTTAAGGGATTATCTATGGTCCCAAATTGGATAGTTAAGCTATATAGGTGTTTATTTTTGAGTTTTTCTAATCAATGCTCATTATTGAGATTAATAACACAATCTTTTATGATTAATATTAAAACATATTAAATACAACTTATAAATTGATATATTTGAACAAGATTTTCACTATTATCAATATGTATTTAATATATTTTTTATGTTATTAAAAAAGTTTATGTTTATTTAATATACATTAAGCTTTATCCAATTATTGACTAGCAGAGTTGAGATCAACATAAATCTTCTTTTTATCATAAACCATATCAACCAATCACATTCATTCAAATTAACTTTCCACATTTTTCTTAAAAATTAAATAACTCACAAACGATAAATCGTCAAGTAACAAAAAATACACCATTACAACGAAAATTAAATCATCTTTCTATCGAGGGGCACATGTATATACTTTCGACGAACTTTTTTTCGACTTTTTTTCTTAAGTCACGTCTGAGAGAATCATATATGATTCGTCACGAAACATATATGATTCGTCACGAATCATATATGATTCGTTACGAAACATATATGATTCGTCACGAATCATATATGATTCGTCACGAATCATATATGATTTTCAGAAAATCATATATGATTCGTGATATGAATCATATATGATTTCCTGAAAATCATATATGTTTCGTGACGAATCATATATGTTTCGTGACGAATCATATATGATTCTCTCAGACGTGACTTAAGAAAAAAAGTCGAAAAAAAAGTTTGTCGAAAGTATATACATGTGCCCCTCGTTTGAAAGATGATTTAATTCTCGTCACGATGGTATGTTTCATTTTGCGTAACGGTTAACGGTTTGTGAGATATTGAATTTTTAAAAAATATATTTTTGTTGTTAGATGAAAAAAATGGGTGGTTGTGATTGGTTGATTGAGTCTATACTAAAGAAAGGGTCTATGTATAACTTTTTCCTAATTAGCTAAGGATAAAACTGTCATTATAAGCTGTAATAAATGTAATTTTTTTAAACTGTGTGATTTTTGTCTGATAACAATAATTTTAGGACGGAAAAAGTATTTAGTTATTTATGCATAACTAATTTAACAACGTATGAAGGAGTGTGATGTTTTGAACTTAATTATTAGGCCAGTATTATTTAAGGAATTAAAAGAGTTTGAGTGTGAGTTTACAATAAGTAAATAGAAGTTCGTATATCACAAAAACTAAAATATTCGTAAAATTTTTAATTCTTCTGGTAGCATATTCCAAATTCCATATAAAGAATTCAATATTTTACTAAATTTTTATATTTTTAATAATATATAGTACAAACACACTAGGATTATTCCACCTTCAAGATCATCAAATGACAAATCAAGTGCATGATGATTCATTACACACAGTTACAGTATTTGAACATTTATTTTGAGGGGTCGAATAACAAAATAAAAAACGATCAATAACTTTTGAGTCCGGTTATTTTAGAAACTTGTTTTTTGTTAGAATTGAATGAACTAATCCTAGCCATCCATTACCTAAGATTAAAAAAAAACACGGAGGGACTATTTTTGCCAAAATGTCCAAAATTTGCAAAAAAGCGGCGGAAGGATTAAATTGTAAATATGACGAAAATTGGTTATCACAAGTGATATTTCGTTACTGATAAAAACAATGAAATATCATTAGAGATAAACCAATGAAATCACCATTGATATTTCATTAACATAATATCCCAGTGATATTTCATTGTTTTATTAACAGTGATATTTCATTGATTTTCGCTAGTGAAATATCACTAGTGATAATTCATTACTCCGTCATATTTTATAAATTTGGTACCTCCGCCCGTTTTTTCAACTTTTGGACATTTTGACAAAAATGCCCCCTCCGTGTTTTTTTTTCTAAATCTTAGGTTAATCACTACCATTAGATCAAAACTAGATGAATGGTGGGGATTTGTCCCTTGGTTTCCACCAAAAAACAAGGATGCAAAATAACTTTTCTCATTGTTATTGTTGTTTTAATAGTTAAATGGGGTACATTATGCATGTTGCTCAAGACGAATAGCTTACTAAGAGCATCAACAATGCAAAAATTCATGAAAGACTTTATTCAATAATGTTATTAATGTCATTTACAATTAAAGCATAAGATTTTTATCAAAAACTTAGTAAACACAAAGTCTTTGTAAAAAGCTTTGCAAAAATCTTGTAAGACAACGGTGAAAACCACTCAAAAAAACTTGATTGAATAGTAAAAAGTCTTTGTGTGATTTTCCCGTTGTGGATGCTCTAAGGCCTCCAGTTCTGCAAAATAAGAGGTGCATTTAAAGTCTTTATATACACGAAAAATACTGTTTATTTATTATACTATTGAAATACTTCTTTCTTACATTTTATCTCTTCATCTTTTTCACTAATGTTTTTTACGTTTTCATCCGTTTATGTACGTTTTGCCAATTTTTAAGTTTTTGTACGTTATTGTCCGACTTTTGCGTTTTCATCAGTAATTTACGTTTTCGTCAGTAATTTTATGTTTTCGCCAGTACTTTTACGTTTCATCACTACATTTACGTTTTCGCCAGTAATTTTACGTTTTCGTCAGTAATTTTACGTTTTCACCAGTAATTTTATGTATCCGTCACTATTTTTACGTTTTTATCAGTAAATTTACGTTTTCGTCAATAATTTTACTTTTCGTCAGTACTTTCACGTTTTATCAAAGAATTTATGTTTTCATCAGTAAGTTTACGTTTTCGTCAGTATTTTTACGTTTTCGTCAGTATATTTACGTTTTCGTCTTCAATTTTACGTTTTCGTTAGTATTTTTACGTTTTCGTCAGTATTTTTACGTTTTCTTCACTATTTTTACGTTTTCGCCGGTATTTTTACGTTTCGTCGGTATTTTACGTTTTTGTCAGTATATTTACGTTTACGTCGGTATATTTACGTATTCGGTCAAATCGAGTATAAATTAGTCAAATCGAACAAGTACCGGATAACTATTATACTCTACCGCCACTACTAAGTTATAGATAAAATTTGGTCAAATCAGCATAATTCTATCAAATCAGAAAACAATCGATTAATCGGCCAAATTAAACATATCGTATCAAAAATTTATATTTTTTTATATAATTTTAATTTGATTAATCATCGATTAACCTCGGTTTAACTGGCTAATCGTTAGACGCTATGTTAACTTTTTTTTTAACGGCAGTTTGGTGCAACGTAGTATATTGCGTGCCACCGAGACACCAAGTCTCTCAACCCGAGTTCGAATTATCTCACGAAGAGAATATCAACCCCTATGCTAGCCATCCGGTTTCCTATTAAGGGGCTTCAAAGCATTGCGATGGGATTCAAACTCGGCTGCCAATTCTGGGAAAATCCCCATATAAAATATAACAGGAGTCGAACCCTAACCTCCCCATCTGATTATTATTAGTTGTGTTCATAGTTTTAATTTTTCACCCTCTTATTAATATACTAATCATGTTATTACGTACATTACTAAATTAAGGAAGAATAAATTATAAAAATGTCATGGTCATTCATTGTAATATATGTGGATAGATCGAATAACCATAATTTATATATTGAATATAATTACACATGAAAGTGACACAGGCATCAAACTATTTTTTTTTTTATCTATGTCAGATTATTAATTGTGTGGTTGTTGTAACTTATCGCGTCAACCTCATTAATCAAACACCGAGTAGAAAAAATTAATGATGTTGAAAATAAGGTTTTCTATTACAATGACCAACAAACGATAATCATTTTTTGGCATGTTAGTTTTCTTTTATGGACAACTTATAAAAGACTTTTTATCATTATCAATTTTTATTTTTATTTTTGTCACATTTTTTAACTATAAAATTATGTTTAGTTAAATAATAAAAAAAGTTACATAGTAATAAAAACATTACATTGTATAGTAATAAATAAACATTACATAACTACAAAATAAAACAGTATATAGATCATAAAAACAACATTTCTTGGACGTTATGATGAAAACACACAAACCATTTAAAAAAATTGATGTAACTAAATCTAAATTATTTACAAAATGGTAAAATGAATCAAGTATTTATAAGGTTAATATATTTCTTTCGCATTACTGCAACAAAAAAAATATATATATTTCTTTCGCATTTGATACTTCGATTTTCTTGCACCCTAGTCGATGGAACTTCTGAAAAAAAATTCAACAGGTTATGAATAGCAATTTTATTACACTTATATCCACACATGGGATTTTTTTTTATAGAAA
Source organism: Glebionis coronaria (assembly GCA_025667525.1). Lineage (NCBI taxonomy): Eukaryota > Viridiplantae > Streptophyta > Magnoliopsida > Asterales > Asteraceae > Glebionis > Glebionis coronaria. Next base: position 19,759 of record JANFOE010000579.1, read on the forward strand.
TAACTTTGCAATCAATAAAAAACTTATATGATAGTTTGTTGCTCGCTTACGTTGTACAGCTATGTAATTATATCATAATAATGATCGTGATAACTTGAAGTAAAAAAAACTAGTAAATTGTATACTATTAGCTGCAATTATTATTCAAATTTTAAAAGTTAAAAACTTTTAATATACGAGAGAGAATGGTAGTATTTTGCTCTCCCTTCGTACCAATGCTTGACTTAGGGGCGGAGATAGGGAGGGGTCACACACCCTTCTAGCGGAAAAAAATGTAGTGCAAAGTTTTTATAACATTTGTCTTTTTCATAATCTGCCCCCTTTATCATTGTGTAATGTAATCTTCTAAAAGTTATTGAAATGTTTTTCCTCGAACAAAAGTTTCTGGCTCTTAACCCCATTCCCACCAGCATTAAATCTATATAACACACCATGCTAGAACAATGTGAATAGAATAATCATGAATCCACATGAACTGCAAACTATATCACACAACGTGTTTAATCAGATTAGTATAATCTTATATTGATGTTAAAGGTAACATACTCACATGAATTACATAATTAAAAGTATCAAATGAGATTCCGATTCCTTTGAATTATTGTTGTTAATAATTAATTATTTGTACTATTAATTTTTTTTTTTAATTTGATTTTGTTAAAATAATTTTGTGTGTCCTAAGATAATCATGTAATAACAACGAGGACAATATATTAGGGAATTTAGTATCTTATAAGATACTAAGATTATAGAGTATTACTCACTCCGTCCTTAAATAAATGTCCAATATTAATTTCTAAAGTCATTTTTCGACAACTTTGACCTTTAATTATTTTCTATTTGTTACGTAATACTTGATGCAACATATATGAATGAATTGAATTTTAAATATATTTTCGTTGATATAATTTTAATTAAGTATTACGTAACAAAACCAAAATAATTTAAAGTCAAAGTTTTAAAAATTTGACTCTAAAAATAACGATGGACATTTATTTAAAGACAGAGGGAGTAAAATATACTCAGATTAGGATTAACTAGCTCGCAATATCGAAGACTATATAACTGAAACGATCTGAGCCAGCCTTATTATCTCTTTTGGCATGCTAGGCGTGCATGTGTAATCAGTGGCGGATTTTAATGAAGATCCGGAGGGTTTCAGTTCCTCAAAGATTGTGACGAGTAATATAAATATTATATATTTTGTTTAAAAGTTATGATTTAAGTTCATTTGGATACCAAACTTATCTAAGATATGAGGGGACTCATCCCCACCATCCATCTCCATCTCATCCAAGGGCTGAGATTAAATCCCTAATTTACACTGCAAGGGTATTTCGGTCATTTCACAATCTACTATATAATGTTTTTTCTTCTTTCTTCTCTCACAAAAAACACACATCGGATATATCTTTCTCTCTCTACCCCTGATTACTTTATCTCTCTACCCCCGATCCACCATTAATCCATCATTAATTAATCATGAATCCATCAAAACGTGATCATGATGAATCCATGACGAATTCATCACGAACATCTATAATCACGAATTGATTCATCCATCAGCAGGTTTGATTAGTATGTACTCTTATTTTTAGCTTATTTGGTTTAAATAAGCTTATCATTAGCCTTTAATTAGATTATTGTGAACGAATCTTGTTGGATTGATTGTTCTTAATTACAAGCTAAGTTCTTAGATGAGAAGTTATGAATAAGTTATGAAGTAGGATTAATAAGCTTGTTAGTTTGAATAAGCTTATGAATAAGCTTTTTTAATAAGAGTAGAGTTATGGATAAGCTTTGTAAATTAGATGATTTGAATTTATTGTGTTTATTATAAGATAGCTTATTAGATTATTTCAATGAGCTATACGTTTTTGTGAATAAGATAGTTATGAATAAGCTTATTTTCATGTTAATAAGCTGTATTATTATGATATTTTTTTTAACTTTCTGATGGTATTATAGATGATGTACATTTCTTATCATATATGATAGATATATCATATATGATAACTGATGATATATCATATATGATATATCATAAAAATCATAAGAAAAAACAGATTTTGTATGAGTATCTTTTAGAAAATCTGTATAAACTCTTGAAACCTACCTTCTATCATATATATGAGTAATTCATTTTGGTATTAAAAGTTTGCATAATATGTTTTTTTTTCTTCTTTTATAAATGCAGTTAAACAGAGATGGTGTGATTGCTCTATTTGGAGCAAAGGAGAGATGTATGTTGATTATAACAAGAGGATGTGCACGGATATATTTTAAGGATCACGACGGAGTATGCGTTGTTCATGAATTCATCACGAATATGTTTTAAAGAAGTGAAGGATGTTGATTATTACAAGAGGATGTGCATGGATATGCTTTAAGGATCAAGATTAAGTAGACGTTATTCTGAATGAATTCATCATTTGAAATATGTTTGCATTTTTTGATTTTGTATAAATGGTTATCATATATGATATCAGATGTATATCATATATGATTTTACATTAGGTTATGTTCTGTTTGAATTATCATATATGATTATGTTCAAAAGTATATTTTTTATGTTATGAACAAGTGTTTAGTTATTAATTGTGCATACTTTTTGTTGTAATCATGAATTCATCAGATTCTTTGTTTAATATATCCAAGTTTTCTTTAAGTATCATATATGATAATGCATTATCATATATGATAGTGCATTATCATATATGGCTTAATTTATCAAACCATAATGACATAATACCAACAAAGTTAATCATATTAACAAGACGTTGTACCAGATACCAATGGATTATAAAATTATCCATATACTTCAAAACTCCATTAGGAGATTACAAAGAAAAAACAAACAATAAACGTAAAAAATTCTTTCTTCTTCACTAAGCTTCTTGGCCTTTTGGATGCTTGTAATATTCAACATGTCTTGTAAACAGCTTCCTCTACACAAAAAAAGAAGATTTAATTCAATTTTCAAGCACTAATCATATATGATATATTTGATCATATATGATATTTTAGCTTATATCATATATGATATAGTATATCATATATGATACTTCACAAACATGTCATACTAAATCTGTTCAGCGATATCAAGCCATAAAACCTTATAATTCACGAAAATAAGCTAATAAGTTAGTTTATAATTCATCATAATAAAGATGATGATAATCTATAAGCTTATTCACATTAATTAGCTTTAAATTCACGTAGTTTCTCAAATAAGCTAGAAAAGAATAAGATGAATTATAAGCTTATTCACATCGAATAAGCTAAAAAAAGATTAATCAAAATAAATCGAATGAACTTTACCTTATTTATGAAGTGGATGATCGATTTACGAAAGTGGGTGATCGATGCGTTTGATGTTTGTGTTGATAAATTAAGATGTAAATATGTGTACATGTGTGTGTTTTAGTGTGTGTTTTAGAGAGAAGAAGGAAAAAGAAAGAGATCGATCCAGATTTGGGATGTAGAAGTGGGAGGGGTGTTAGGTGGGAGGGGTAAAATGACGAAACTACCCCTCCGTTTTTTTTTGTTTTTAATCTGGGCTGTTGGATGAGATGAGATGGACGGTCCATATTTGTCCCCTTGTATCTAAAAGATACAAGGTATCTTAAATAACCGGACTCATGTTTAAAATACAAAATATTTATGTATAAAACAAAGAAAAATAATACTGTTTTTTGGTGGAGACCTTATACAATAGTTCAGTTGCGCATCCTTTGAACAACCTTTGCGTTTAAGAAGTGATACCTCTATTCATGGATGGAGGTGTAACGGTTTACATCTTACTTTTTTTATAGTCCTGACCCGATAAGTTAAAATGTGATCCGATAACTTGATTGGCACTTCTAATTGGGTACAGTTGTTGTTGATGGATTTCTTTATTCGTTTTACATCAGTTAGATATTATGTCTTATATTTCAAGAGGTAATTATGGTCCGTAATTACAACATTAATTTTGCTAATATTTCAACAAAGGTTGATATAAAATTTGGAAAAACACAAACAATACAATGTTTTCATGAGTTAACAATTGATTTGATGTAGTCGTGTCGTGTCGAGAACTTATTTGACATAAAGAAAATGTTCTAGACCAATGAGGCACGTAATTTGACATTTGGGTCAAGTTTTGCTTTTCGCAAACTATGTTGGAATAATATTCTCTTTATCGCCATAACGACATAGTTTTATTCGAGAGTGCACGAGGTATGCAATACTATTGGGCCTCTTTAGAGTGTCGCGCAAAGCAATGTCACGTCCGTAAAACTTTTAACGGCACTAGAGATATTTTGTCACCACATTTGTACCGGTACTGTGTGCCAAGGCAAATGTGGTGTCATTTGAAACACACAAATACCACTAAATTAGTCTAAGACAAAAAAAAAAACAACGACAAAAGTACACGGTACGATGAGCCGTTGAAATATGATGCCATTAGCCAATCGCATGGCTAGTGTCTATGATGCCTAGGAGAACACCACCACCCACGATATGACGAGCCGGGGTTTTTTTGTGGCTTGTTGACGCATGCCAATGGCGCATGTGTACATTTCTCGCCTCACAGTTTATAATGTTAAAAGTGTATGAGATATGTTCTAAATATTTGTTAATTTCATCTTCAAGAGTGACGAAAAACTCCTAAAAATTCAAGCGTAAATGGTTATAAAAATATCTTTATGGTCATGTTTATGTATCATATAAACTTTTACACATGATTTCTAATAACTCAAAGTATATCGACATTTCATAATTTAGAAATATTCGTTTGATAATAGGTAGGTTTATAGTCTATTATTAGTTATAAACTTTGTAAGTAAAAGTATTTTGTTTTAGGACCGAACATGAGAATAAACACCTTTAGAATGGATATTTATTTTGTCGTAAATAAAGTTTAAATGGATATATTTATATTTCAAGATGAAGTTGATCATTAAGTCAAAGTGAATAAGATCCCATACACCATTATGGAAACTTTGTTCGTACTTTGTGATTTATAATCGTGATTCACACATGTGCTTGTTGGAACGTACGTATCTGAGTTTTCGATCATTAGAAGATGTTTGGTTTGGAAGATTTCATATTGCGGGAACTAAGAATTCTTTCGATTTCGACGTTCTATATAGTTCATGAAAGTGCATTTTATGTTCTCGACTCGACATCTATAGAGTTTATGAAAGTGCATTACATGCTCTCGACTCGACATATGTACGCCCTTGACAAAAAACTATCTTTCGTCATATGTGTTACCTAGTTACATGACTATAACATTGAACCCAATGGAGCTAGTTAACTTTAAACGAGCTGAGCTAGAAGTTACTAGTTCCGACCCAAAATCTATTTAAACGTGTATCCCGTTCAGCCTATTTGACCCGTCTTCCGGCCCCAAGTCAAAGTGTCAAACAAAACGGAAACATGTACAAGTAGATACAAAGAGTTATAGTGTCACAAATCAGAAGATAAGGCTGCAGATATTTTTACTAAAGGGTTGCTTATTTCTAACCATACAAATTTTGTAGTACTCTTGGTTTGCGCTATATGTTACAAATATAAGCTGATGAGGGTGTTTTAGAAGTGGCTTATTCTGAAACTGTTGGAAAATATAGATTCACACTTGGTATTATCAAACTAAATGTTTATACTGATTAGGTTATTGTGAAGAACTACTCAGGATGAACTACCAGTACTAACTAAGTTAGTACTGCTATCACTAACTAAATTTACTGTTGCTCAAGAAAAAATGTTTGAACAGATCAAGACACGTTTAGAGATATGTATAGAAGTTATTTAGAGTATATCTTATATGTTTAGAAGATATGTATTCTAGTATATATTCATAGTTATCATGTACATGACTCATTGGTGTATAAAAGGTGGTCCTAGGTTAGTGTTAGATATACGAATTATATAGGAGCCGATTAACTTTAAGGTTGTAAACCCTACTACTAAGTTAGAGTACTCGTATTATTTGATATAATAATATTAAAGTCTTGGTGATATAACTCTTATTGCATTACTGTTTTATTCAAAGTGTTTTTTTAAGTATCATAGAGAAGATTTCGTATTCTTTTTGGAATGTTCAATGGTTCTACTAAGGGTAACTTGGATTTATCCACGGTAATCTAACTCTTACAAGCTAGAGAAACGATCTAAGTTTTGATCAACAGAAACTTCAGGGACTACTAAAGTAATTACCAGAATTATCAAATCTACAAGATTGAAGGGCTGATATGGACAACTATAGAAGTTTGAGGGTCTTTCTTCAACTTGGAGTCAAGTGAGTATATAAGCTCTCCTCGAGCTTATTTCTTATCACTCATTCATTCAACAAATTATCTGTTTGTAATCTTGTGGGTTTCTCTCTGGTTTTAAGTTCTGACCAATCTGTTGATCGTGTTAGGTTCTTGTTAGTTTGGTTTAGTTGTATTGATTCACAAACAGTTTTCTTTATCTTTGTAAATATTAATAAGTGGACCAACGGATGGTTGTATCCATAAACAATAAAAGTGTTTTAGTATCTTGGTCTTATAAGTTTGTACAAAAACTATTTGTTACAAAAATATTTGACTGAGAATAACATCGCCACTCATATTTACTTGTAATAGTTCTTAAACTGTAAAGTGATACGTGGTTTTCCTTTTTGTCTCTTAGAGGCTAGGGTACAGTCCACACCAGATTTTTGGTGTTATGGAAAAAAATGACTATCACGTCAGCAATCCACTCCATAACACCAGAACTCTATAACACCAGAATTTTGGTGGTGTGGTTAACACCATATTTCTGGTGTTATAGTGTAACACCCACTTGGATAATTGGAGCGTTACGTGTATTTATGACGTGTCATCAAAGCATAAGGTAAATGTCCTAAAACATTAACTGACCATAACGGAAATACCAGAATCAAACATCGGTAATCCAACATAAGCTCAAATCATAAAAAGTAAAATACCGAAAGAAATGACTGAACAATATCCAACATGCAATATAAACATGAAGTGCATAAAGTAAAGAAGTCTAAACGACATTCATCCAATGCACATGCTCTCAGAATCTTAAGAGTGTCATGGGGTACCTGCCGTTAGAACATGAAAGAACTACGGCTGAGCATAACGCTCAGTGGACGAATGTAATGCATAATAGGAATATACTGAACTTGAAATAATTAATAATTACCGAAGCTGAAAGACTGATATGTGGAGTATGATGAAAACTGTAGAAAATCTGATAAGTCTGATTTATAAATAATAAAACTGAACTGTCATCTGTTAAATCTGAAAACCTGCATTTACTGTATCTTAATTGCCAAGAGCTTATATAGGTCATGTGCTGTAACAACTGTTGCATGAATAACTGGAGGGGTGACCTCTAATTACTGTGTTGGGTGGAGGGATCAGCTCCAATGTGAAGGATGTAGAGAACACACCACATTCACCAGATAAACTGTAAACTAATAGCCTAGGATGCATCCATACGCCCCACTAATAATACCGTTAAAATGGCCAAGCTGAACTGAGTGGAACGCTGCGGGATATCACTCTCCCGCAGGTGATTCATGACATCGGTGCCTCAAGTGTCATGGTTACGGTACCTCCGTAACTAGTACTACTGACTGGTCCTGCTTGTATATAAGGCTCAGGCAATCTCTTAGTTATTAAAATATTTTCAGATAATTTATAACATGTACTGGGAAAAACATTTGGATGCAGACGAAAAATCCTAATCATGCATAGAAATGAAGTCCTTAATGAAAGGACGGGAAATCCGTACCTCCTGTCCAGTAACTCACTGATGGAAACTGAAAGAACACTACTCGGCTTCACGTAAGCTACAATAATAATAGACGGGAATAAGTTATCTGATCTTATTTATTTATTTCCGAAATTATGTACGTATTTATAACTGATAAATATGATCTTATAATAATTCTTTTTAATATATTAACGACCTGTTATTAATTACGATACAAACGTATTCTGACGTTATTTTAATACTATATAAGTAACTCGTTAAAATATGAGGTTTTCTAAATTATAAAGTTTTCAAAATCATTTAGTTTCTTTAATAAAATTATACCCTTTAATTATTATAAAACTATCTTAGTTTAATTCATATAAACATATAATTAAATCATTTATAAAAAAATAAGTAATAAAAGGTATAATATTAAAATCTTCATTTTATTTATTATAATTATGCCCCGAGCCTACCGAGATACCCCTTCTCGGTTGGACTTAAACAATTCAGTAACTATATAAAAATCTGCCTATATGAAATTAGTGACAGAAATCTGAGTCACTAACAAGTGTGACTAAAACTGGGCTTAAAACTGTCCCTAAAAACTGTCATAATAAATCTGCGACAGAAATTTTCGTCGCTAATCTGTCACTAATTTCAGAACCAACACTTATTTTTTTCTGTTTAGTGTTTTCCCACCGCTTCTTATATTCTTCCCTTGCTGCCATTCGTTCCCACTGCTTTGGTTATGTTCCCACTGCTTTGGTTATGTTCCCACTGCTTTCATTATGTTCCCACTGTTTTCTTTATTTTTATTTTTTTACAGATCCAAACACCCCTTTACTGCAGTTTAATCCCAAACACCCCCTGTTACGAATCAAACACCCCTGATGGGGTTGTTTGGCTGCTGTGGTTCGAACACAGCCCTAAGCCGCCCATGTGTGGGTCACGGCTGGGTAGGGAAAGGAACCACCGAGGCCTCTTGGTCTCGGTTTGATGAACCACATCCAAAGCCCGACACAACCACGAAACATACCCCCTATTGGGGTTGTTTTTGCTCATGGCTGGGCCAAAAGAAGCACCACCGAGACATGGTGGTGTCTCAGTTCTTGTGCAGCCACACAAACCCGAGACCTCGTTTTTATTATATCATGTTTACACATCGAAACCCCTTAGATCAGATTGCTTTTATACTAATTCGTGATAAAAGAAAATGGAAATAAGATGAAAAGATGTACATATACGAATCTGATATGGGATGATGAACACGAATCTGATGTGGAATGAAACCAAGCTCGAACCTCTCTCTTTTCTTCTTTTTTTTTTTTAAATCGGCGGCCTCTATTGGTGTTGAAACCCTAGTTTCCTTTTTTTTTGAAACGTATGAATGAAATGGGAGGGGATACTTTGGTGTTCCTGTGTTTATTTTATGGGTCGGGCTCAAAGCCCACTTCCTTTAGTTTACTAAAACAATTCGCCACCCCTTTTAATATATATGGTTTTTCGTTTGATTTTTCGGTTTAACGTTTTATTCTCGTAACTCGTAATTATTTCCCGACGTAAAGTCATAATTATATCCCGTGTTATTTCTCATAATTATTTCTGGATAATTATTATATTATGATATTTTACTGAAACTGAGCGTGCATATTTAATAATCGGAAATTCTTAAATACGGGTTTTACATACAGAGGTCCCACCCAATTTTTTTTCATTTAAATAAACAAACTATTTAAATTTAAATAAAATTTCATTAATAAAAGTAAAAACATTACAAATGGCTTAAAAAAACTAAAAACACAAATTAATGATTGATACTCCAGAAATGTTCCACAAGATCATGTCGAAGGTTTTCATGAACCCTTTTATCACGAAGTTCTTTATGTTTCCTTTGGTGAGCCTTGCAACGTTCAATCCATCACTACTACAAAATGGCCATAAAGCCCTGTTGAAAATAGTCATAAAGCCTATTTTTGCCTGGGGACTCAAAAGGGGAAGGACTCTATTCGAAAACCAAATAGAGTCCTGTTTGTAAAACGGGGTCTATTCCGTGTTATAGAGCCCTGTTTTCTTTTAACAAACATGGCTCTTTGTGAAGAAATTTTTTTTTTGAAAAAATTCAACCACTCCATAACATTTGAAGAGCAAAAAAACTCAGTATCATTATTCATATATTACAATAAATCTTAGCTATCAATTTTTCATCATTCTTATTGTTAGCCTCAAAATATTGAGCCAAACAAGAATGCTCGGTCATATGTTTATTATGTATCGTATTTTAGAACGTTGTAATAGTTAGTATATTAGTCGTGCTATTACGGGCTTAACTTTAAGCTAAGGTTCATTAATAAGTAACCAAAGCCCAAAAGGAAAGCCCGGCCCATGATCATATAGCCCATTAAGCTACATGTAAGCAAAGGCTATATAAACCCTTCCTAGCATGTTAGGAAGGGTGTTGGTTCATTTTGTATTCTCACTTCTCAATCTAACATTCACCTAGTTCCAACCATTTTCTCTCTACTTTCTCTCACTACTTTCTCTCACTACTTTCTCTCTCTAGAATTCTTCTCATATCTACCTTTCTTTCTTTAATTCGTGTATTACAATCATCATATATTAGGGACAACAATTGGTATCAATCGCCACGGGGTAGATTTGTGATTGGTTGTTGTTATTATATTTGATTCGTATGATTTAATCCATAAATCATCTCGAATTCAATTTTTTTTTGTGTTTTTCGTGTTCTATATCTTGCTACAAATCTTCTATATACTTGTTGTAGAGATTTGGTTGTTTTGGTTTGGTTAAAAACACGATCTTGTTGCCTAAAAGTTGCTAAATTTGTTGCCTAAAAGTTGCTAAAATCGTTGCCTAAAAAGTTGAAAAAAAGGTCCCTTATTGCGACAGCTTAAATTTCGGAACAGGTAAGTACGGTTTCGATCGCAATAACCCTAGGGTTTTACTTTGCGATCAGTATTGCGATAGCCCCCTTATTCCGACGCTTATTGCGATCGTTATTGCGATCGTGGATTGCGACGGATTTAATGCAATCTTGAATCGTTACTCTGCCAAATTTGTTTCAGCCACATTCCGATCTGAATATTCTGATCTGGGATTCCGACAGATAAACATTGCGATCTGAATATTCCGATCTGGGATTTCGATAGGTACACATTGCGATCTGAATATTCGGATCTGAGATTTCGATAGGTACAAATTGCGATCTGAACATTCCGATCTGAAGGATTTCGACAAGTACACATTCCGATCTAAGGATTCCGACAGGTGCACATTGCGATCTAAAGGACATTCCGATCTAAGCAACATTCCGATGGGCATTCCGATGGCACATTCCGATGACATGTTTAGCTAAATTTTATTTGAGTATTTTTTAGATTTAGCCACCATCTAGACTAGTTTCGGAACGTAGTTTACACGAAGATTAAAAAAAAAAGAGTTAAAATTTTTAGGTCAAGTAAAATCAAATTTTTTCCATACTAGTTTTAGGACATTTATAGCTCAATTTCAAAATTTGGTGATTACAATTTTTTAGGTCTACCGTTTTGTCGGACTGAGGAATTTATTGTCGGGCTGAAAAAAAAATCACAATTTTCGAAATTTCAACAACCAAACAATCACAACACAACTACTTAAGATCCACATTCGATTCATCATTTCAGAGAACATTGAGATGGATTCTACCGCTGAATATCGTGTGACGAACAACAACATAATGGTGGCAGGTAACAAAGAAAGACCACCAATGCTTGTGTCGGGTCGATATGATCAATGGCAATCCCGTTTTATACGTTACCTTGACACAAAACCTAACGGTGATGCTTTAAGGCAATGTATTTTGGAAGGACCCTATAAACTCTCAAGGATTCAAGTTCCTGCAGTACCAGCCACAGACACAAGTGACGCACAACCCGCATATGAACGTGATGAGAAGAGGACCGACCTCACCCCAGAGAACCGTGCGTGGAGAAGGAAGCAATCTACTTAATTCTCAGTGGCATTGGAGATGAGATATACTCTACGGTTGACGCATGTCCTACTGCTCAAGAAATGTGGACGGCCATTGAAAGATTGCAACAAGGTGAATCACTTAACAAACAAGATGTGAAAACTAAGATGTTTTGGAACTTTGGCAAGTTTACATCAAAGGATGGGGAATCAATTGATTCTTATTACTCCCGATTCTACAAGATGATGAATGATATGACCCGAAACAACTTGCATGTTTCCACCATGCAAGTCAATGTCCAATTTCTACAGCAACTTCAACCAGAGTGGACACGGTTTGTCACCTTGGTGAAACAACAACAAAAGTTAGAAGAAGTTTCATATCACAAGCTCTTTGACATCTTGAAACAATTTCAAAATGAGGCAAATGAACTTCGAGCTGAACGAGTTGCAAAGATTTCCAATCCACTTGCTTTGGTGTCTGCCACTCAACATTACCCAGATTATCACTCCCGTACTTCAAAGACCTACTCTACTCAATCATCATCACCACGATCATCCATTGTCTCCAAGTCACATGTTCCAACACGATCCCGAGGCAAAGAAGTTGCAAGAGCACAATCACCCACACCTGAGCAATCATCCGAAGAAGACAGTGATGAAGAAATAGCTCAAAAGGATAGGGAATTCAAGCAACAAATGGCTTTCGTTATGAAGCAATATAAGAAAATCTACAAACCCACCAACAACAACCTTCGAACATCTTCAAACTCGAGGAACACCCATGCACAGAGTCCTCCAAGGTATGACACACGAAGACATGCTGAGAGTCCTCCAAAGTATGATCGACAACCTAAGTATGATAACCAGAGGGTGGCTACTGTTGTTGGAAATAGGGAAACTGTTGGTACTCAAGTTGTGCAACAAAGTGGGATTCAGTTTTTTAACTGCAGAGGTTTTGGGCATTTGGCGAAGGAATGCAGACAGCCAAAGAGGGTTAAAGATTATGGTTATCATAAGGAAAAGATGTTGTTGTGCAAGAAAATGGAAGCTGGAATCAAGTTATCAGCTGAGGAAGGAGAAATGCTTGACGACACAGATGATGAACTCTCCGACCAAGAACTCGAGGCACATTATTCATACATGGCAAAGATTCATGAGGTCCTTAACGTCACTAAAGATGACAATGGTCCTATCTTTGATACCGAGCTAATTGATAAGGTACAAGATGATGCTGAATATAATGTGTTTGGTGATACACATGAGCATAGTGATCTACCAACAACAATTACTGACACGTGTATGATGGAAACGGTTGATAGCAATACCACACCCGATTCATCAGACATGTGCAATAATGAGTTTGAGGATGATCAACATGCAAATGAGTATGATGACGAGGAGCGTGTCGCACTTGCTAATTTAATTGCTAGTTTACAAAAAGAATTCAATGGAAAAAAGCTTTTGCCACTAAGAGGAAAACTAATGTTTTTAAATATATTAACTATTTGCCTCTAGATGCTTCTAAAAGCAAAAGTAGAAAAATACTCGGTTTTCTTAAACACCACGTTAATAATGTTCAATCAATTGTTGAAAGCGATTGGGAGAAACGTCAAAAGGATAAATGGAAAACCAAGATTCCTCACGACATAACTGTGCTTGTGAAAGAACTTTTAATACCAAATACAAAGATAATAAAAGAACATGTTCTTGAGTTTGAAAATTTAATTCAGTCTGAAATGTTTGATGATTTGAAATATGTTGAGTCTCTTGAAAAAGAAATTGATGACCTTCAAAATGAAAAATTAGAATTTTCAAACGAATACGATCTACTCTTAGAAGAATGTCTCTCCAACGATATTTTGTGTGTTACTCTTCAATCTTGTGCTGATATCGATGAATATTCTGATGTTGCATGCAAATATCTTGATAAAATCAAAGAGTGTGAGCGTCTTGAACTTGAGCTTTCGAAACATAAAGAAAATGTTGATAAAAAGGCTTTTGAGTTACTTCAACACAAAACTGATTTCCTTCAAAAACATTGTCATTCTCTTGAACTTGCTTTGCAAAAAGATGTTGGTAGTTTTCCACATAATAATAAATTGAAAGAAAAACTTTCCCAAACTTTTCGAGAAATGAACGAACAGAATTTGGAAATTAAAGGGTTGAAAGCTCAGTTACAAGATAGGGACAGAGCGATAGCAGAGTTGCAAAAACTCGTTGCTCAGATGGGTGGGAAGATTGTGGAACCTAGTGTTAAGAAACCTGTTGTAAGACAACCCAATGCTCAAAAAGTGACTAGACCCTCTGTCTTGGGAAAACCATCTGTTTTCTCTAATTCTGCATTTGCAAAACCTACGTTTGCCCCCAAGACGGATGGGAAGGATAGGTTACCATAAAACACTCTCAAAACACATATTCGATCACAAAGCATTAAGAACACAAATGTGGTTAAACCAGGGATGTATAGATTGGCCACTAAACCCACACAAAACAAAGAAAGTCAATCACCTCAGACTTCTAGAAACACTAATAGACGTGTGTCTTTTACTACAGGAGTAGTCCCCACTGCTAGTGTTAGCCGGCCCCAGCTTAAGAGCACTCGCATGAATGAAAAGGTCTGGCAAAACAAAAGTCAAGGGAAGATGAAGGAAGTAGAAGACCACCCTAGGATTTTCAATGTTTCTAAGAATAAAACGTCTGTAATCGCGTGTAATGACGATTTGAATGATTCGACTTTGAATGCTATGAAAGTTAAGTTTGTTTGTGTGAAATGTGGAAAGTGTGCTAATGCTAATCATGCTATGTGTGTTTCGAATAATGTCAAAGGCGTAGAAACTAGAACTAAGAAGCAAACTGTGATGCCTATTAGTGCTAGAAAACCCAAACGCAAAGTGAACCATTCTGGTGCAACCCCCCCCCCCCCCTAAGAAAAGTATTGCATCAGACTCCACCACTAAGAACCCTCGAAGCAGAATTAGGGAATTATATGAGTCTGCTAGCAAGCCTTGGAAATGGTGGTTTGCTAATCAATGTCCTCCAGGATATAAATGGATGCCTAAGGTTAGGACAGAAAATGTGACTATGAGCGTTAGTGTACCTCTAAGTGATGAAACTAGGGAAACTAATGAATCGAAAATCACAACTAACTTGGAATCCAATTTAGCAAATGCTCCATCGTGTTCTAATTCTTCTGCAGGTGATCGATATAATTCTCTTCATACTGGACTCCGGATGCACGAAGCACATGACGGGGAATCTCAAGCTTCTAATTAACTTCGTGGAGAAGTTCCTGGGTACGGTCCGATTCGAAAATGATCAATTTGCACCGATCCTAGGATATGGAGACTTGGTTCAGGGGAATATCACTATCAAAAGGGTTTACTACGTCGAAGGGTTCAATCACAATCTTTTCTCGGTTGGTCAATTATGTGATGCGGATTTGGAGGTTGCTTTTAGAAAGAAGACATGTTTTGTTCGTGATTATGATGGGAATGGCTTACTTACCGGAACACGGGGTACTGATCTCTACACTATTTCACTACAAGACTCCACATCTTCAACTCCAATCTGTTTCATGGCTAAAGCTTCAACGACTCAAGCTTGGTTATGGCATCAACGTTTATCTCATCTTAACTTTGACACCATCAACTTGCTTTCCAAGAAAGATATTGTGCGAGGCCTTCCTAACTTGAAATTCATCAAAGATCATCTTTGTTCTTCTTGTGAGCTTTGTAAAGCTAAACGAAGTAGTTTCAAGACAAAGACTACACCAAGCTCTAAAGGACGGTTAGATCTTCTTCATATAGATTTGTGTGGTCCCATGCGTGTTCAAAGTATCAATGGGAAGAAATACGTTATGGTAATTGTCGATGACTACTCAAGGTACACATGGACTCACTTCTTGAGATCCAATGATGAAACACCCGATGTTCTCATCAGCTTCCTTAAAGTGATACAACGTGGTCTTCAAGCTCAAGTTAAAGTGGTTCGTACTGACAGAGGTACAGAATTTTTGAATTCAAAACTGAGAAATTATTTTGAAGCCGAAGGAATTGAACATGAAACATCTATTGCTCGAACACCCGAACAAAACGGCGTTGTTGAAAGACGAAACCGTACTTTAGTTGAGGCTGCTCGAACATTATTATCCGCTTCAAAACTTCCACTATACTTTTGGGCCGAAGCCGTGTCAACCGCATGCTACACACAAAACCGCTCCTTAGTTATCCCAAGACACGAAAAGACACCATATCACATAATTAATGATCGCAAACCTTCACTCAAAAACCTTCACGTTTTTGGATGTACGTGTTACATTATTCGAGATGGTGAAAATCTGGACAAGATGAAAGAGAAAGGTGATGCATGCATCTTAGTGGGATATGTAACTCAGTCTAAGGGATACATAGTATACAACAAGAGAACAAAATTGATAGTCGAGACTATTCATATCAGATTCGATGAATTACAAGAAATGGCACTTGAACAAAGTAGTTTAAGTCCCGATCCACAACGACAAACGACTTCCGTTCACAACCGCACGGAACTCGGAACGCAAGACCACAGCAATGAACCGTCAAGTTCAAAGTTGGTTCCTGAACATGTTCCTAGAGCAGATATGACAGTGGACACGACACTTGAAGAGTTGGAAATGTTATATGGACCAATGTATGATGAATATTTCACGGGGGAGAAACAAGTTGCATCGAAGTCTTCCGCTGTCAATCATGATAAGAATGATGATACCGTTCATCGTCAACAAAAGGATACAACTTCATCTACTTCAACACGGGTTGTTGCAGATTTACCTCCTCAGAATATCACTTAAACAATCGATCCTACAACATCCACAACTACTGTCATTGCTCCAGAGAACACAAATCAAGCAGACGGTGCATTATCTGACGATGACGATTTTCACAACCCATTCGGTACAGCGGTACACGAAACTGGAGAGTCTTCTACTCGCCATGTTGATCCGTCAAATATGCATACGTTCTATCAACGACATCCTTCAACACATCATAGGACCCGAGATCATCCTTTGGTTCACGTAATTGGAAACCCTTCACAGCCTGTTCGTACAAGACGACAACTAGAAACCGATGGCGATGTTTGTATGTTCGCACTCGCCGTGAGTACAGCTGAACCGAAAAACATCAAAGAAGCCATGGCTGATCATGCTTGGATTGAATCGATGACGGATGAACTTCAACAATTTGAAAGACTTAAAGTCTGGGAACTTGTTGACAGACCATACGATGTGACTCCATTAAATCTTCGTTGGATCTGGAAAAACAAGATGGATGAAGAGAATACGATCATCAAGAACAAAGCTAGGCTAGTGGCTAAGGGGTATGGCCAGAAAGAGGGAATTGATTTTGATGAATCATTTGCACAAGTTGCTCGCATGGAAGCGGTCAGGATTTTCCTTGCTTATGCTGCACATAAGGGATTCACTGTCTATCAAATGGACGTAAAGACGACATTTCTTAACGGTCCTTTGAAGGAAGAAGTCTATGTCACGCAGCCGGAAGGATTCGTCAATCCTCATTATCCTGACAAGGTGTATCGTCTCCACAAAGCACTTTATGGACTCAAGCAAGCTCCAAGGGCGTGGTACGACGAGCTCTCAAAATTTCTGGTATCCAAAGGTTTCTCAAAAGGTTCCATTGATCTAACTCTGTTCACTTATAAATATGGGGATGACATTTTGCTTGTGCAAATTTATGTTGATGACATTATTTTCGGGTCTACAAACCCAAAACTTTCAAAATGGTTTGAAAAAGTAATGCACAACAAATTTGAAATGTCAATGATGGGCGAACTAAAATTCTTTCTAGGAATTCAAGTTCACCAATCCCCAAGTGGTATCTTTATAAACCAAGCTAAGTATTGTCAAGAGATAATCAAAAAGCATGGTATGACTTCATGTGACCCCGTTGGGACACCATTATCAACCACATCGCTAGATGCTGACTTGGAGGGAAATGCCATCGATCAAACGAGATATCGTTTCATGATTGGTTCCCTCATGTACTTGACAACAAGCAGACCTGGTATTCATCATGCTACATGTTATTGTGCACGATATCAAGCACGACCCACTGAAAAGCACCTCAAGGAGGTTAAACGGATCTTTCGGTACCTCAAGAATACCATTCATTTGGGACTCTGGTATCCGAGGGAAACCGGTTTCTTTCTAACAGCCTATTCAGATTCTGATCATGTAGGGTGTCTTGATACACGAAAAAGTACTTCTGGTGGTGCACAATTTCTAGGTCAAGATAAGCTTGTGGGATGGTCTTCCAAGAAGCAGGATTGCACTTCACTTTCATCAACCGAAGCGGAGTATGTGTCTCTATCTGCGTGTTGTGCTCAAGTTCTTTGGATGAGAACCCAACTCACGGATTATGGTTTCCACTTTGATGAAGTACCTATGTACTGTGACTTTAAGTCGACCATAGCCATCTCCTACAATCCGGTGCAGCATTCCCGCACGAAGCACATGGATGTCAGATACCACTTCATAAAGGAACAAGTTGAAAGAGGTATCGTTGAATTATACTTTGTTGGAACGGATTACCAATTAGCCGACTTGTTTACGAAAGCTCTGTCGAAAGATAGGTTTGAGTACCTCGTTAGGCAAATTGGTATGAGATGTTTGACTCCAGCAGACCTGGAGATTCTGGCAAAGCTGCCTGCTTGATTTATCTATCAAACATCACCTTGTAAATATCTTTGAAAAAGCAAAATACAAAAATATAAAACATATAAAAGCAAAACACAAAATTAAAAATCTTTCAAAATCCAAAAATATTCTTCTCGACATGTCTTTCAGTATCGATAATATGGACGTGCCTAGAAATGTCGCTTAATAACGACACGGGTGTGTACATAAAGCTCGAATGAAAGTTGTAAATATTTTTCAAAACATGTCATTTCTTCTTTTAATAAAGGAAATTGTCTATTTTGGACAATATTTCC
Organism: Glebionis coronaria; assembly: GCA_025667525.1. Classification (NCBI taxonomy): domain Eukaryota; kingdom Viridiplantae; phylum Streptophyta; class Magnoliopsida; order Asterales; family Asteraceae; genus Glebionis; species Glebionis coronaria. The sequence goes on from JANFOE010000579.1 coordinate 38,461, forward strand.
AAACAACGGGTAGAGCAATCTATCACGGGTTGAGCTTGTCACAAAACATTCAACGTTTTGCGCTCAACACAATGGCTTGTAATCACTTTCAGATTGCAACCCGGATCGATATTCACGGGGGAGTGTACGATTTAGTACCCTTACCCTCAGCAAAAGAAGAGAAATCTTCTTACACTTGAGTGGATTCGTCAAGACATTCAAAGTCTATGAACTCAAGTTTATGCTTTAGAAAAACCTTTCGACAAAAAGAATTGATTTTTCAAAAAGCGTTGAACACAATTTTTTCAAGAATTTTTCAATGATATTCAAAATCTTTCAAAAATTGTGTGTTCAACAACTCCCATCCTCAAAAATAGAAATGTGGATCATATCCTCACAATGACAATTCAATTGGATCAATTTTTGAGGGGGAGCATTTTAACTTCATGCAAAAGATTAACACATCTTTCTCCCAAAGATTTTTAAGACTATTTTTCAAAATATATTTTAATCAAATTTGGTATCTCTAATATCAAAAGATTTTATATATTAGAGATAGGGGGAGAAAATGTGATTAAAATGTGATCTAATATAAGACTCAAGCACTTTAACTCTTACCTACATGTGCGAAACACTTTCGATTATCGATGCACATGTGAAGGGGGAGCATTTCTAAAACGACAAAACTAGCAAGGTGTTAAATGTTTTTCAAACACTTTGTTAGAATTTAAAGTGGTTTTCATGGTTACGATCAAATACCCACAACATATTAAATTCACGACGATATTGGTGTCAAAAGGGTGGTTACGTTTATGTCCTATGATCCAACCAGAACCGGAGGGATCTTCCAAGGGACAATCCAATAGATTATTAGAAGTCCTTAGGAAAGATGGAGTAGAATGTGAACGTAGCTGAATGCCGACTAAGTACTGATGATAGCACTGGAACAATCACAACAAGGTGCTATTAATGATGTCTTGGTAAGCATTGAAGGGGTTGAAGAATGAAAAAGAAATGTAAGGATAAAGGGTGTAAAGAAAGAAGCCCTCCATACAACTTAGGCAGAAACCGGGTCAACTCATCATGAAGACAAACTCATCATGGACCCAGTGATGTATGCACAACCCTTTCCTAGCTACTCAGGCTTCTCTCAAAAGAAGTTTGTTTTATTGTCACGGAGAACAACATGACTACTATTGACTTTCTCACTTCGAGATAGTTGATATTGAATAGGTGGCATCTGCTCCAGCCTCCGACCACTAAAAGTGCACAAATCGAGTCTAGAGCCAAGAGATCAATCAAATCTCGTTAGGACACACGGATGAAGATCAAGAGAGTCCTACGCTATATCCTTGTGATATTGCTAGAACACTCAGAGTGATACTACTTAGTATTCACAATGATGAGTGGAAATCCTTCCAGTGTTAACATCAAACAGCACTGCGGTAGGTCATATGCAAGATTCTTTATGAATTGAACATATGTAAAACTGAAAAGCAACAGTGGTTTGATTCTGAATTGATTCAAACTCGTTTCAGGTTTCTACGCAATATCTTTATGGTCTTGCCAGAACATTCAGAGTGATATTCATTAATATCCACAGTGACGAATGGAAATCTTTCTAGCGTCAACATCAAACAGCGCTACGGTAGGTGACTTGTGAGATTCTTATGAATCAAACTTGTGTCAACTGGAAAGCAACAATGGTAAGATTCTTTATGAATCAAACTTGTTCCAGGAACTTGAATTGACGACTTTAATCAAGCGGATATCTATCCAATTGATTCACTCTTTATGTTCGCAGTCTTGCTTTGAGACGGTCGAGTAAAGAGAACGGCTAGTACAGCCGTGAAACCCTGTCAAGGAGATTCTTAATTGAATCTACCTGATCACAGGTACGATATTTAATATCGTATAACGGTCTTCACCGACCGGAGGTAAAACGCTACCAATTTAGGACGAATGTCAAAGCCATTCAGTCCGTGTCTATGTTTTGTCTCGAGAATGTGGCGTCACGGTGTACACAGCAAAGTCAATGATTCAGAAACCACATACTCATGCCTAAAGACATATTCAACAATTAATAGTGTGAGCATGTGGATGAAGACACAAGATCGCAAGATAGCAAAGACAAGTCAAGGATGATTTGAAGATCTCAAGCTTAAAGACAAAGTCGAAAGACAACGACAAAGGCTCAAAGATCACAGCATGAAGGAACAAGACTACTATTACACGTTCAAGACTCATTTATGGCGAGATTAGTAATCTCTACAAATTTCCTAAATGACTAAGGTTTATGACCTCTCATTGGGGGAGATTGTTAGCCTCAAAATATTAAGCCAAACAAGAATGCTCGGTCATATGTTTATTATGTATCATATTTTAGAACGTTGTAATAGGTAGTATATTAGTCGTGTTATTACGGGCTTAACTTTAAGCTAAGGTTCATTAATAAGTAACCAAAGCCCAAAAGGAAAGCCCGGCCCATGATCATATAGCCCATTAAACTACATGTAAGCAAAGGCTATATAAACCCTTCCTAGCATGTTAGGAAGGGTGTTGGTTCATTTTGTATTCTCACTTCTCAATCTAACATTCACCTAGTTCCAACCATTTTCTCTCTACTTTATCTCACTACTTTCTCTCTCTAGAATTCTTCTCATATCTACCTTTCTTTCTTTAATTCGTGTATTACAATCATCATATATTAGGGACAACACTTATATCTTTAGTTCAGCCTTTAAACCACGACCCATTTTGTTCTTGAGCTTTCTTTTTATCCGAATCATCATATATAGAGGCTGCATATATAACAAATATGGATTAGAACAAGTGAAATAACAAAAATAAAGTTATGGTTCAAGAATTATCTTAAGTTGTCGAATGCATGATAAGCATGCTCAAAATAAACAGACCTATTTGTAGACAACATGATATGGTTCAAAAATCGTCTAATTTTTCTAATAACATCAACTAAAGATCCATCGTCCATGTCTTCAGATACCAAATAGATCTCTCCATTATGGTAGAAGGAGTGGTAACAAACCATGACATGTCGACATTCATCTGAATTACCTACTAGGTATAAACCATGCATTTCAAAGGTATAAGAATGCATATCTGAAAGTGTGAGGTTAGTATAGTCAAATTTAAACCAGGTGAACAGCTTGGAAAAGTGAACCGGTCAGGTTAACCATATTCTAGGCATATTTCTTGTGCTTACTAACGGGATACTCTTAAATAGACTTGGTGAGTCTATAGTTGACTGCAACTCTGTTTTGGCTTGTGCTATTTCAATCCAAGGAACTGTAGTAGTCAGTGCTTATAGTTTCTTACTCTTGGTACGTTAGCCCCTAAGTCACATATGACCTCAAAAACCAAGAATTTAATAGACCATTACACTTATCATAAAAACAAAACATAATGCAAACTAACGGGGAAAATCTCAACACTACTTTAATGTTGTACATACTATGCAAACACATGTAAACCAGCCTTATGCATCGACCATATAGAAGCAAGGATAATATCAGCAAGTTTCAAGATACACTAACTGTACCAAATCATCAAGAGTGTACTACTTCTAGCTAAAAGTACATGCAATACTAAGTGTACCATAAGGAACGAGTGCGTATGCCTGAGGGGAGTGAGAGGTTGCTTCTTCAATTGTGTCAATATCTTGACAAAGTTCTTGTTTGTTTCTTTCTTCATTCTTCCTTGAATGCTAATATCAACCTACAAAACACAGTAGTTAAAACAATTAAAACCTTTTATCGTTAGAGAATATATGATAGCATGCTCTAACAATAATATTGATGTACAATAGTTCATAGACTTACTGATAGCGTGCTCTAACAAAGACTTTTATAATGATTGGAAAAACTGGTAGACATAACTAACAACATAATGGTGAAGTGAGTCAGCGAGTGATTTGGATGATGACACATCCAAATCTAGACCAACAGATGTCGTAGTCTATAGAAAAGATTCAAGCATCTCTTCTGTTGGATTAGGACGGCGCCTGTATAAAGATTTTCAAATCTAAATGTTAAATTTTGATCCTTTTATGATGGTTATTATTCTCCTCAAATGGAAATATCTATTACAATGAAGTGTATAACTAACTAACCTCAATAGTGACCACGGAGAGAAGTGCTACTAAAATGACCTAACAACATCTAGTATAGGATATTTCAATAATCATAGATGATCACTCTTTATCTTTAGAGAAGAATATACTTAATTTATCTGGTTAAACCGGGTCGTTATTACTTATTATAGGCTCATATAAACCTTTAATCGATGTTAACATCATAATATAGTGTTGTTGACATAAAGAGATGAAATTTCATAAATTAAAGTGGTACCTCTTCCATCCCGTATTTCTGGAACCAGTAACTTTAACATGTACGTCACCGAATAGTTGAATATCCCATATATATTCACTTTATTAAGTGAAGTGACTTGGTTTCATAGTTCCTCGATATGTGGGTGTGATTCAACATACGCTTACAATTCCGCTTGACATTCTTCCTGTTAAAACATGTCCTTAAATAACAATGAATTATTTCATTACTTTAAAGTAAACTACTAAAAATGGCTAGTCGTAAAAAGGTACGCATGGCAGTGACAACCTTTGGCATAAAAATGACACAAACGTAAAACCCATTAGCATACAATAGCATCAAAAATGACACAAACGTAAAACACGAAACCTAGTTTAGGACGTGAAATTCATAAAACACAACTTGCACAACCTGAAAAACCAAATTGAAGAAAATTAATACTTAAATCAAATACAGTTTATAAGAATAACAACTTAAGTATGAGAACCAAGTAAACCAAATACATTAATCAGAAAGGATCATGTAAGATATAATTTACAAACGTCTTTTAACCACACCAGCAAAAGGTGAATGATATAACTTTATAAGCTATAATTTACAAACATTTTTAACCACATTCTCACGATTAACAAGGAGCTCTTGCAACTATAGCAAAATAATCCATGATGCGTGGATCAACTTTCTTGTTACAATGTAACCGTAACGAGAATATAAGTATAACACATATGTTTAGTTAAATTAGATCCTTATGAATTGCAAGTGCTTCATCTTTTATTTTCTTTGACTCCTAGAGAACTTCAAGAGATCTATCTCCATCGTACAATGTATGTGATGCCTGTAGTTAAAGCACCTCCCTTTTAGTAACTAAATCAACCTTCTATACGCAAACTTTTCTAGGTAGCTGCATATACATACCAATGTGATAAACTATGAATATGTTTGTAAGTGTGAATATCTAAACTAACCAAACATGTACACATTGAAATGACTAATAACCAAAACTGAGTAGTTAGATATCCAGAACCAAAGACGCCACTAAGGCACTAACCATGTCATTTGTTTCATTTGCATTCTATTGTTTTTGTTTACGTTCATCCCTCTTTACAAGAATATGAAAGCCACTCTCTTGATTGGTTCCTCTTTTGCTTCTTCGACAGCTTTCTCTTCACGCTCAACTTCTATCACTAACCTCATAACTTTATCCATTATTGAATTCGGGGTTTACTTAAACAGATTAATAGAAAAACAAAATCATTAAAATGTATACAAAGCAACACAACTTTTTCCTATTGTAATGAAACAAAAGTTGATCATACAAAGTTTATATGTAACACGAGTCATGACCATTCATGATAAGAAACACACATAATTCTTTGAGTACACAAATAGACAGACAACACAACTAACATTCTGAAATTACTTCACTTACTATAAAATTCCATGTACTGAGTACATCGAAATTATATGACAAAAGCAGAAGCATAAACACCACTTTTTGACAGCAAACATCACAACCAAATACCCAACCAAATACCCTATTTACGACAACCAACACCACTACCAAACAACCTATTTAATGCAGCAAATGCTAGGTCCTAAAACCTCTGTATTTTTTTACAGCAAATAGCTGGTTCAAATACCCTATTCATGAGAGCAAAAAAGTTTGACCAAACACTGTGTTTATGATAACAAATTCCACAACTAAAACACACATTTATGACACCAAAACACAACCAAAAGTGTAAAACACCTAATTACGACTAATTATAATGTTTTCATATCGAAAATATAAATTTGTTTGTGTCATATAATTTTAATTCCCAAACAGAACTTAAAGAAAACAATTGCATTTCAAATCAAGAATTTATTACCTAACAATAAGAAAACGTATACACATACACAACTAATTCCAAAATTAAAATTAACAACATTAATGAGATATTAAAAAGGTTAACTGGAAAACAACCTTAATTGTAGCAGTTGGTATCTCCTAATTTGATTAGTTTGTTGATGGCTTGGTTTCCTGACAAATATGACTTGTGACGGCAATTGTGTGCGACGGTGGAGGTGGTGGTGTGTGTGATGTTGGCTAAGTGGTCAGGATATTAGGGGTTGTGAAAGTGAAGAAGGGGGAACATTTTAGGGTTTTGACTTTTGTGAAAGCAATGAAAAGTAAGGAGGGAAATAAAGCGCCCAAAAATGAAATATTTTCGTTTGACTTTGAAGAACCGCCAAGTTATAGTGATAAGAAACAACAATAATAAAAAAAAGAATAGATCCCGGTTTTGTAAAAGAAAACATGGCTTTATTATATGAGCAATAGAGCCCGGACTTGTTGAAAAAAACGTTGCTCTAATGTTTTTTAAGATAGTGCCCGGTTTTGTAAAAGAAAACATGCCTTTATACTAACTTTTTTTAACATGGAATCATATTAGAACCCGTTTTTCATTAGAAAGGGGCTCCATCAAGAGGGCTCTATTTTACATTTTGTAGTAGTGCATGTTCGTTGAATATTTGGTGTTGGCAGTACATACATGTCTCGATATTCACTAATGTCAAACTTTTGATCCTTCAAAATTATATTGTGTAGTAGGATGCAACAATACATAATTTGTTTTATCGTGTTTACCTGATATGGACGTGCGGGTTGTTGAATAATTCTCCAACGGCCTTGTAGAACCCCAAATGCACGTTCAATATCTTTTCTTGAACTTTCTTGAACCCTTTTAAACTTCATTGTTTTTTCATTCCTTGCTATCGTAAATGATTTAACACACGAAGCCCATTCAGGATAGGGAAAATTCTTGAAATGCCCCAAAGTGCAACTCCATTTCCCAAAATGCACCGACCAAATGAAAAATTCCTAAAATGTCTTATGCAACCTATGCAACTTATGTGACTTGAATAAATATCTGAAAAGTGTACTTTTATTCCTTATGACACATGTCAGAATGTGTCATAAAAAGTATATGTGTGTAAGTGCTTGTCTCCTATGCGACTTGAATAAAAAAATATTTTTTTTTCAAAAAAACAACTTTTAATAAAATCTTTTTATTTACTTATTTTATATTATTTTTTATGCAACTTGTACTATTAGTAGAAAATGATGTGACATTTGTGTAAGGCATTTTTTGCCAAAATTTATGAACACATTTTTATACTTTTTATGCAACTTTTATATATTAAAAAATAATAAAAGGTACCATGGATTTAAGTGTAAAAGTATGTATGTGTAAGTAACATTTTATACAACCTTTATTTACTTTTTATACAACTTTTATTTATTAAAAATAATAAAAAGTACCATGGATTAATGGGTAAAAGAAGGTATGTGTAAGTAACATATTATCCAACATTTATTTTATTTTTATGCAACTTTTATTGATTTTATAAAATAAAAAATAAATATATAATTTTTATAATTTACAAAGTATAAATAAATCCTTTTTCAAAAATAAATTATAATTTTTATAATTTAAAAAGTTAATAAAAAATTTGTTTATAAAAAGTATAAATAAATCCTTTTGCAAAAATTGTTTATTTATTATATTCAATTATTAATTTTATAATAAGTTAAAAAAGTTAATTTTTTTTAAAATATTTATTTTCTATTTATTAAAAATTAAAAAATAAATAAATAATTTTTATAATTTTAAAAAAGAAAAAAAAGTTAGTAAAAAAAATTGTTTATAAAAAGTATAAATTATTGATTTTATAATAAATTAATAAATTTTTAAAAATATTTATTTTCTATTTATTTAAAAATAAAAAAATAAATAAAGAACTTTAATAATTATAAAAAAGAAAAAAAAGTTAATAAATAAACTTTGTTTATATAAGTATAAATAAATCCTTTTACCAAAATTAATAAATTATTAAAAAAATAATTATTATACTGAATTATTAATTAAATATTAATTTTATAATAAATTAATAAATAATTATTTTCGTTTCTCATATTTTATTTTAAGAAAGGAAAAAAAACACTACAGAAAAAAAAACACTAAAGAAAAATAAATTATATATTTATTTTTTATTTTATAAAGTCAATAAAAGTTGCATAAAAAATAAATAAGGGTTGCATAATATGTTACTTACACATACCTACTTTTACACATTAATTCATGGTACTTTTTATTATTTTTAATAAATAGAAGTTGCATAAAAAGTAAATAAAGGTTGCATAAAATGTTACTTACACATACCTACTTTTACACTTAAATTGATGGTACCTTTTATTATTTTTTAATATATAAAAGTTGTATAAAAAGTATAAAAAGTGTGTTTATAATTTTGGCAAAAAGTGTCTTACACAAATGTCACATCATTGTCTACTAATAGTACAAGTTGCATAAAAGAATAATATAAAATAAGTAAATAAAAAGATTTTATTAAAAGTTGTTTTTTTTAAAATATTTTTTTATTTAAGTCGCATAAAAAACATAAAACGTTTCATATAAGACAAGCCGTTACACACATGTACTTTTTATGACACATTCTGACATATGTCGTAAGGAATAAAAGTACACTATTCAAATTTTTATTCAAGTAGCATAAGTTGCATAGGATATTTTGGGAATTTTTCATTTGGTCGGTGCATTTTAGGAAATGGAGTTGCACTTTGGGGCATTTCAAGAATTTTCCCTTCAGGATATATGCCATCTGCTAAATAATAACCTTTCTCGTACGTTGTTCTGTTTGCCACAAACGGAATTTCTCGAGCTTCATCTGCTAAAAGGGAATCAAATAACGGTGACCCATATAAAATATTAAGGTCGTTGTTTGCCCCGGGTTCCCCAAAGTATGCATGCCAAAACCACAACCGTTAACAGCCTCTAACATTATAGTCGCGTATTTCTTATCCCGCCGTTTGAATTAACCATGTAATGCTTTAGGACAATTTTTCCATTCCCAATGCATACAATCGATACTACCAAGCATTCCCGGTAGACCATGTTTCCTCTCGTGCAAAGCATACAAATGTTCTACATCCTTATCACTAGGTTGCCTTAAAAACTCTTCAACATATAACACATAAATGCATTTAGTAAAATTCCATAAACACTCTCGCGAACAACGAGCCGCAACTTGCAAATATTCATCAAATATATCGGGTGTTGTGTCGTACGCCAATTGGCGTATAACGGATGTGCATTTCATGATTGCACTAAATTCTAAACGTCCCGTAGCATCGGGACTTTGGTGGAAAAATTCAATGTATTCGGGAAGATGATCAACACAATAATATGTAATATCATCAACAATTTGTTTAAAAAATTGAGAACTCATACGATACCTTCGACGAAAATATTCTTCCGGATAGCATGGCGGATTATTTTCATCCCCACAATAATCTTTCATCAACTTTTCTTCCGCCTCCTCTCGATCACGTGCTATATAACGTCGTGTTCTCTTCACCGAATTAGCCGAACTTTCACCAAAACTTTCGTATTGATCGTAATATTCTAAGTATTGATTGTATTCTTCCATATCGATTTGATCATAATAATCACCGATGTACGGTAAATCATTGAAAAGATCTTGATTCATTTTGTTGTTGTGAAAGAAGATTTGTAGAAGGTATATAAAAATGTGTTTTTTATTGGGTTATATAGGAAAAAAAAGTTTTTGGGTTTTTTTTAAAAAAAGGGTCAAAAAATGCCCCCAATGGTCATTTTTCTTAAAAAAAACCAAAAGTAGCCGTTGGAGATTCAAAATTCAAAAAGAAAACCTGTAACGCGAGATAGGGTACAGTTTCGCGCCATAGCCTCGCGTTGTACTATGATTCTGGGCTGGTGGGTACGACACCAGAGCCTACGGCGCGAGCGAGAGTGTGGCATCTGACGCCATGATGCTCGCGTTATAGCTATGGCTCAAGTCATATACTACCCTACCCCATCCTCTTAAAGTTGTGTTGCAGAAAAGTTATAAAAACTCATAAATCATACCACTTAAAGTTGTGTTGCAGAAAAGACGCACCGCTTAAAGCTGTGGTGACATTTTAACCGTACCAACCCCGAGCGTTAGCATCGTCGAGCATTACGCCCTCACAAATCAATTTTAACATGGGATCGTACACCCTCACCTTATGAGTATGGTTGTATGACGACCATAGGTCACATACGGTGATCTTCAGCCGGATGGAAAATTAAGCACAAACTTTTGGTCTCCAATATGTAGATAGCTAATTAACATGGCTTGGTTCAACGACTTAATGGATTATTTAAGGTCCCAAATCGAATAAGTTAAGATTCTTATTCTTCTTATTAAAGCTGGAAATGAGCCGAGTTGAGCACGAGCCTGCCAAATCTCGACCTTGACTTCTTTAATTTTTATTTGTATAAAGCTATATCTAGTGCTCGGCTCGAGTCTTATTTTCTAAGCTCGAAGCTTGATGTGTGGTATGTTATACATGCTCGAAGGCGGCTCAAGCTCGACTCGTTTATAAAAATGAAAAGTTAAAGCCCGAATCATGCTCGTTAATAAACTCGCATATGATTCAAATGTATAATGTTTTATATATGTTTAATATTTGAAATATCTTAATGTCTTTAAAATTTGTTTAGCTTCATAAACACAATTGAACTTGGTCTGTAAAGTTTGGGTGTGAGCTCAATCAATAGATGAGCTTCAATTCAAACTTAAACTTAAATCGTTTAACTTATTTCATTCGAGCTTTTTACAGATCTGATTTCAAGCATTTCACGGCTGACTCAATTTATTCCCTCCCCTACTAGTAGGAGTACTTATGTACGCCACTTCAATACTAAATAATATATTAATCGTATCTGCATAATTAATTATATAATTAATTATTTAATTTAATAATGTACTAGTATCAAAGAGTGTGATGTCTTGAATTTTTTTTACAGGCCCACTATTATATAAAAAACCGAAGGAATCTCATTGCTTTTTTTTTAACATGAAAATTTCTGATTGAGTTTGCAATAATTCAATGAAATTCACGTATCTTAAAACTAAAATATTTGTAAATTTTTAATTCTTCTGGTAGCATATTCCAAATTCCAGATAAACAATCAATATTCTACTAATTTTTTATATTTTTAATAGTATGTAGTACTAAATAGGACTGAGCACGACAGACTCAATACCGATCTGGATCGGACCGGATCGAACAATTTCGGTCTGATCCTCGGTCTGGGGTTTTGGACGAATTCAGTCATCGGTCCAGTTCGATCCGATTCGTTCTTACAAAAATCTTGTTGATTATGCCTAATATGACTGGATCGGATCGAAGACCGAACCAGACCGGACCAGACAAGACCATTTTGGTCTGATCTCGATCCAGAGTTTTGGACCATTTCAATTCTCGATCCGATCCGGTCCCAGACTGATGCTCAGCCCTAGTACAAACACACTAGGATTATTCCACTACAAGATCACCAAATCAAGTGCATGGTGATTCATTTACCTTCAACTTCACATGCACGCCTAGCATGCCAAAAAGAGATAACGAGCCTGTCTCAGATCGATTCGGTTATTTAGCTTTCGATGTTGCGAGCTAATTAATTCTAATCTGACTATCTCTTTGATAGTTTAAAATCGACGCGAGTGATATGTAGGATACTATTCTCTAACAAATAATATATTTTCTCGTTATTACATGACTATCTTTTTGGGTAAAAGGATTAACCGGTGAATAAATACAATATTATTTTAGGAACACAAATTTATTTTAGCAAAATAAAATCATAAAAAAATAATTAATGGTACAAATAATTAATTTTATTTTTGAATTAATTATTAACAACAATAATTCAAAAGAATCGGAATCTCATTGATACTTTGCTCCACCTACATTTTTAATTATGTAATTCATGTGAGTATGTCACCTTTAACATTAATATAAGATTATACTAATTTGATTATACACACGTTTTGTCACTTGTATTTAGGGATAAGTTCGGACCAATCTTGTTTTAAACCCGTTCTGATTTAGTGCTCCTAATTTTTTCCTGATTTAAAAAGTTATTTATCGATCTCGTATCAAAAGAGATTGTGGTATCAATATCGGTCATGGGCGGATTTTTTTAAGGGAATAGGAAGGGTTTCGACCCTCCCAAAGTTTGTGACGAGTAATGTAAAAATTATATATTTCGTCTGAAAGTTATTATCCACTCTTTTATTTTGGTATGTATAATACAACTCGGTCCTCCCAAAAAAAATGTTCCAGCCGTTGGTACCGGTATCGGGAAATCAGAATTTTCTCGTTTTTTCCGAGAATTTCCCTATTTGGTACCGCTCATGTACCGAATTAGTGGTCCCGATTTTTTCACCTTATTTCATAGTCTCGGTTCCGTACCGAACGGTATTTGGGTACCAAAAATCGATACGATTCTATGTACGGTTCACGTTCAGATTCGAAATTCGGGTTAAACTGCTCATCCCTACTTATATTCCTATTAGGTTTGAAGTTCATGTGGATTCATGATTGTTTGGTTACAGGCTACATTACTTTGCGGGAATTTATCCTAACCTCGCTTTGACGGAGTCAGTGGGGGGCTGGAGGGTGCTCGCCCCCCCCCCCCCCCCCCCTAACTGTCCGACGACTAGCTTACCTTCAATGGTGAAAAATATTTTTTTTGACATTTTATTTGACCGGAAACTATGAAAGATACAAAAGTATTAGGAAAAGTGAAATGAAGAAGAAGAATAAGGGAGAGTTCATAGGGAAGTGGGGATATTAAAAGTAGGTCACTGGTAGATGACAAAAATTGTACCTTTTCTAGCTGTATTTCTAATTTACTTTTATAAATTTATGTTTTTTTGTTTTGTCAATAACTTTGTATACTAAGTTTAAAAAAACAGAACTATTACGTCTAAGTTACTATCGGAAAAAAAATTTGAGCCCCCCTGTAGAAAAGATTACAAAGATCAAGAAATATTCAACTAACCACCCCTTTTATTATTTTATTAAACTGCCTCAGGCTATTACTTCAAATGTAATACCTGGGTTTGTGATAGTACTTACAAAAGAAAGAAAATCAAACTAGAGATCAAAACAGATTGATCTTGACAATGAGAGAACAAAACGACTGCTAACTTTCTAGAGAGAGAGATAATGATTGTTGCGTCTAATTATGAGCTAATATTTAGCTTATATACCACCTAACAAACTAAACCTAACATCTTCTCACACTTGAACTCTTCACCCCTTTATCTTTGCATAACTTGTCAAAACACTCCCTGCATATAAACACAAAAATAACAATAGAAAATAATTATAATAAACATACCTGTACTTACCTTTAGTGCACAATTAGTCCCTGAGAGTTGGTTTAGTAATTAACCACTCTTCTTAACACTCCCCCTTAAACCAACTCTGTAAAGATCAAACAACCCAATACCTTCACAAAAATTTTGATGTTCAGCAACACTCAAAACTTTGGTAAAGGCATCTGCTATGTTGTCAGGAGACTTAACTTTAATAGTACTAACAACCCCAGCTGCAACCTTTTCTCATAAGAAAAAGAGTTCAATCTCAAAGTGCTTAGTCCTCTCATGAAATATAGGATTAGCAGCTATTTGTATTGCTGAGCTATTATCACATCTCAAAGGAACTGGTAACAATGGATTAACATTAAGTTCAGCAAGAACTTTCATAATCCACATTACCTCACAAGTAACACTATTCATTGCTCTAAATTCTGCCTCAGCAGATGATTTAGACAACATTGACTACTTCTTACTTTTCCATGATACTAAACTGTTACCCAGAAAAAAACAATATCCAGTCACTGACTTTCTTGTAAGCTTACATTTAGCCCAATCAGAATCCACATATACACCAAGATTAAGATTATCACTCTTATTAAAAGTAATTCCCTTTCCTGGTGAACCTTTTAAGTATCTTAAGACTCTAAATGCAAGTTTCAAATATGACTGCATAGGTGCATGCATATACTGACTGAGGACATGAACAGCATAAATAATGTCAGGTCTTGTATGAGTGAGATAAATCAACTTGCCAACTAGCTTTTGATAGTTGTTAATACCTTTCAAAGGTTTATCAACATCAACACCTTTATTCTTACTGTTTATTCCCTCTTTAACATCAATAGGTGTTCCACATGGCTTACAAGCCAACATACCAAATTCAGTAAGAAGTTCTAAACAATACTTCCTTTGAGTTAAGTAAAGTAAAGTATTGGATTCAAGAACTTCAATACCAAGAAAGTATTTGAGTTTGCCAAGATCTTTAATCAAGAACTTGGAACTCAAAAATTTCTTAAACTTATCAATTTCTTCTATATTATTGCCAGTTACAATAATATCATCAACATACACCAGAAGTACAATAAAAACTCCATCTTTATTTTTAATAAACATAGAAAAATCATTTTTACTTTGTGTAAAATCATTTTCAATTAAAACAGATGTAAGTTTTTCATTCCACTTCCTTGGTGCCTGTTTTAAACCATACAAGGACTTAACCAACTTACAAACTCTTTGATCATTTTTATCAAAGTAACCAACAGGCAAAGTCATATAAACATCTTCTACTAAATCTCCATATAGAAAAGCATTATTTATATCTAATTGGTATAAAGGCCAATCATTATAAACAGCTAAAGTTAAAATGCATCTCACAGTTACAATTTTAACTACAGGAGAGAAAATTTCATCAAAGTCAATACCTTCCCTTTGGTTATACCCTTTAGCTACAAGTCTAGCTTTGAATCTTTCAATTTCTCCATTAAACTTGTATTTAACCCTGTAAACCCACTTACAACCAATAGGTTTTCTTCCTACTGGAAGATCAACAAGAATCCAAGTGCCATTTCTGTTTAGTGCCTCCATTTCTAAATTCATGGCCATAAGCCATCTTATATCTTTAGAAGCTTCAGAAAAGGTTTTTGGTTCAACAACTTTGTTCAAGCTAGTAGAAAAATTATAATTCTCTTTACTAAGACAAGAGTAATTAACATACTTTTATATACCATACTTAGCACTAGCATTCAGTTTATAATCAGCAAGCTTTTTAGGCACAACAACTTTTCTAGATGACCTTCTAGGATTGTCCAAGTCATATCTGTCTGGGGAACTATTTGGACTTTCAAAAATATTACCAAAATATTGATACTGACTGTCATCACCCTCAGAATCACTACTATTTTCAACAAGTGTTGCATTATCATCTACATTACTGGTGGCTTCTGCTAGTTTACTATCATTAAGCTCATTACTACTTCTTCTAGTTTCACTACCTTTTTCAGTACCTCCTAGTAATGCATTGTCTATGCCCTCACTATTATTTTGTACATTATCTCTCTTTTCATCATTGGGATCATATGACATTGACTCATTATCATTCAAGTTAAAAAAGTTTAAACTGTCTTTATTTTCAAAACTAATAACATACTCACTATTTTAAGACCCATTCTTGAATGGAAACACTGTTTCATAGAACTTAACATCTCTAGAATAGAACATTTTTCTACTCTCAAGGCTATAAAGCTTATAACCTTTTTGTCACTAGAATATCCAACAAAGACATACTTTTCAGACCTAGATGAAAACTTGTCATTGTCATTTAAAACATTTGCAAAACATAGACACCCAAAAGTTTTTAACAAAGAGAGATTTGGTTCATTATCATATACTAATTCATAAGGTGACTTCCCAGACAAGACAGAACTTGGAATCCTGTTAATCAAGTAAACAACAGTAAGAACACAATCAGTCCACATGTTCAAAGGTATTCCCCCTGAAACATGAGGGCCCTAGCAACATTTAACAAGTGTCTATTTTGCTGAGGGGTATATGGACAAGAAGTTTGATGAAGTATTCCATTATCTTTACAAAATTTATCCATATTATTATTAATAAATTATGTACCATTATCACTTCTAAACACCTTAACCATTTTTCCAAATTGAGTTTTAATCAAATTTACAAAAACAGTTATATTAGAAAATACTTCATCTTTCCCTCTTAATAAAAACAACCAAACAGCTCTACTATAGTCATCAACAACAGTAAGGAAAAATCTAAAGCCTTCTTTACTTTGAACTCTATAAGGACCCCACACATCCAAGTGAATCAACTCACCAACACTCTTGGTTTGATGATCACTTAGAGGAAAGGGTTCTCTAGTTTGTTTAGCTTTATGACAAACATCACAAATATTATTCTCAACTTTATCAATTTTAAGTTTGTCTTTTAACAGATGTAAAACCTTATCTGATGGATGACCAAGCCTATTGTGCCAAACATACTTAGACAAACAACATTGTGATATATTATTGTTATAAAATTCTTACCTGTATTAAGAAAATACAATCCATTTATTTCATTACCAGTCCCAACTAGAGTCTTTAGAACAGAGTCTTGAATGTCACAAAAGTTTTCATCAAAAATGACTCTAGATTTACTATCTTTGTTTAGCTTGTGCACAGACAGAAGACTGACTTCATATTCTGGCACAACTAAAACATCATGAATATAGATTTTATCAGTTAACTTTAAACTGCCTATATGAGTAACAACAGCCTTAGTCCCATTTGGATGACCAACAGTCATATTCAATTGAGACACATTAATCACATTATACATATTAATAACAGTATAAGTCATATGTTGACTAGCTCCTGAATCAATGATCCATCCAACATACAACTTATAAGTTTTAACATTAGTATTATGATTAAAAAACCTTGAAGTACAAAAACTAAAAGCACAATTTATACCTGCTACATTTGCAGGAATGCTATTAACTCCAGATTTCTCACTAATTAAATCCAACAATCTTTTAAATTGTTCATCAGTAAAGGAATTAGATGAACAACCATTAGATTGATCTTTTGAACCTGGAGTCACATGATTACTAGCACCTTTGTTATTAGTATTCCAATTATTATTAGAACCATTATTCTTTTTAATTAGGTGGATATCCCACAAGTTCAAAACACCTATCCACAGTATGACCATTCATATTACAATGAGTGCACACCAAATTAGGCCTATTAAGCTTTCTAGCCTGATTATTACTAGTATTCCAGTTATTATTAGACCTATTGTTAGGTCTTGAAGCAAAAGCAGTATTCCCAGCCTTTGGTGTACTCTGGGATTGTGAACCTCTATGAGATTCATCCCTTGACAGAGTAACAAAGGCTCCCTTAACATCAGGAAGAGGTTCAGTAGTCAGTATAATACTCCTTATAGGAGCATACACATCATCTAACCCCATGAGAAACTGCATGAGCTTAAGCAGTTAATTATGTTGTTTAAGAAGATAAGCATTCTCACAAACACACTCAGGTAGATTAACTAAAGAGTCATATTGCCTCCACAAGCCATTGAACTTGTGGTAATACTCAGACAGAGTAGAACCAGATTGAGTAAGTGAATGTATTTTATAATGCATATTAAAGATAACAGAACCATCTTGCTTGCTATAAGTTTCTTCTAATTCATCCCAAACATTTTTGGCATCATCATAAAAAACTTAACCCATATAAACATCTTGTGAAACAAAACCAAGAATCCAGTTTAAAACAACAGAGTTACATCTTTCCCATTGATCTTACAAAAAACCAGCCTCTTCAGGCTTAGGTAAATTTCCATCAATAAAACCAAGTTTATTTTTTGTATGAATAGCCCTTGAAATAGCAGCTCTCCATATTTTATAATTTTCAGTTCCTTCCAATTTAAAACCAATTAAAGGGACACCACTAGTGTCAATACTATGCAAGTAAAGAGGGTCAAACATATCAATATCATTGTTGTTTGACCCTCCTCCCTGTTCACTACCCTTGTCCTTTTTTTCAGGAGCCATAACACAAAAACAATCAAGAAGGAAAGCAAGATCACAACAAACAAACTAAATCAATCAACCACCTTATATCACCATTACAACCAACAAACTAACTAAATCCCCTCGACACCTAATCCCACTAAAACAATGAAAATAAAGAGAGAGAGCGTGAGACAATACTATCACGCGCATCAACAAACAAAAGCACAAAGATCAAGATGATCTTTAACCAACGCAGCGGAAACAAACACCGATACAATAACCTGCAGGATTAGCACAAGAAGCAACAAATAACAAAACAAGTCAAACTTACCAAGATTAAAAACCCCAACTTCTGAATTTAGGGTTTTCAATTAAAAACAACAAAAAAACAATTAATTAACAATTATGTTGATTAACCACTCAAGAAAGCAATATACCCAAAAAGCCCCAAAAGTTGACAAACCCTAATTTTTGGGAAAACCTAATTGATCAAGAATCTGATCAATTAACACCAAGAATCAATCGATTCACCAAAAAATATAACCAGAAACCCTTTAATTCACAAAAAACCCCAAAATTTTTAGAAACCCTAGTTTTTGAAAAAATCAAGATCTTCGTATCACAGCCAACCAGGCTCTGATACCATGTAGAAAAGATTACAAAGATCAAGAAATATTCAACCAACCACCCCTTTATTCTTTTATTAAACTGCCTCATGCTATTACATCAAATGTAATACCTGGGTTTGTGATAATACTTACAAAAGAAAGAAAATCAAAATAGAGATCAAAACAGATTAATCTTGACAATGAGAGAACAAAACGACTGCTAACTTTCTAGAGAGAGAGATAATGATTGTTGCGTCTAACTATGAGCTAATATTTAGCTTATATACCACCTAACAAACTAAACCTAACATATTCTCACACTTGAACTCTTCACCCCTTTATCTTTGCATAACTTGTCAAAACACTCTCTGCATATAAACACAAAAATAACAATAGAAAATAATTATAATAAACATACTTGTACTTACCTTTAGTGCACAATTAGTCCCTGAGAGTTGGTTTAGTAATTAACCACTCTTCTTAACACCCCCGCAATATATATTTCTGGCTCCGTCTCTGTCTATTATGGATACGTGAGCCGTAGTGTGACAACATAATGAAACCTTAAGTTTTAATGTGAGATGTATTTAAACGGAGTTTTTAAAACATGACTTAAAGATGTAATATAGTATATTTGTACACTTATATTATATTTTATAATTATATGAGTTACAAACATTAGTAAATTAAATCTCAAATTGAAAATATTAATACGTGAAAGTAAAGTAAGAAATGTAAGAAAATCTTCTAAATCCTTAAAAAAAACCCATCACGTCTTGCGTTTTTGCCTTCCTTATCACCCGAAACATGTAAAACTATTGTCATGATTCATTCCGTAACATGAATATCACGTCTCGATGTTTTGACGCCTTTTTTACCGTATATTTCCATTTTGTTTGTACGTTGATGCAAAAAAAATTCACTGGTCAAGCATTCTTATTTTCAACACCATTAATTTTTCTTTAATTATTTAATATATTAAATGTTTGATTAATGAAGTTGACGCGATATGTTACAACTACCACACAAAT
Source organism: Glebionis coronaria (assembly GCA_025667525.1). Classification (NCBI taxonomy): domain Eukaryota; kingdom Viridiplantae; phylum Streptophyta; class Magnoliopsida; order Asterales; family Asteraceae; genus Glebionis; species Glebionis coronaria. Next base: position 58,184 of record JANFOE010000579.1, read on the forward strand.
AATAATCTGACATAGATAAAGAAAAATGTTTATTATAGTTTGATGCCTGTGTCACTTTCAATTCATGTGTAATTATATTCAATATATAAATTATGGTTATTCGATAATGAATGACCATGACATTTTTATAATTTATTCTTCCTTAATTTTGTAATGTACGTAATAACATGATTAGTATATTAATAAGAGGGTGAAAAATTAAACTATGAACACAACTAACAATAATCAGATGGCTAAATCTCATGTCAGGTGCCAAAACTTTGTAAGTTTTTTTTAACGGCGATTATTGATAAAGAAAACACTAGCAAGAAGCTAGAATTATAAGGAAATACGATTAGGATGATTTAATCAATCAACCCAGCTAAACAGTTTGTTACTCCTATACCTACATCAAAGAAAAGATTTACATTGAACTTCATAAAAAATACACGACTTCTTAAGATATTTTTCTTTAAAAATGGTATTATTATGGAACCACCAAAGGAGCCACCAATAGATGTAAAACACACCTTCCAACATTTGTTTGTTCTTCTTAGGGAGACTAACGAGAGTAGTCCAGTCTAGCCAGTATTCATAAGATTCGGGTTCAGCGCTGAAATTTCCCACCACCGTAAAATAAGCTTAAAAACATCACAGGCCATTCGACATGTAAAAAATAAATGACCCACAGCCTCTACACCAACTTCACAATTAGGACAAATAATAGAATCAATAAGAATACCACGACGTGATATATTGAACCTGGTTGGCAGCGAGTGAGTCATGACCTTCCACGAGTGCACGTTAACCTTGATGGGAACGTATTTATTCCATCTAGTTATAGGGTTTGATCCAATGAGCGTCTTTTCGTCAATCAATTTCCGGATTGAAGCAACAGAATAATCACCAGATTTCTCTAGATCCCAAACCCACCAGTCACTATTAGAAGTTAAAATCACCGTGCTTACAATACCTTCGATACCCTGGAATTGCTCTTGCTCAATACCACACCTCGAGTTTCTTCTAAACGATTGAGATAATGTACCTTGCCTAATTTTGGCAGCGACAGTAACTTCTCTACTCATCTCTAAAGCATATGCACGAGGAAATTTATCTTTGAGCACGCCGTCTTCACACCAGTTATGACACCACAATTTAGTAGACTCGTCGTTGCCTAATTTGATACGCATATACTTCATTACATGAATACCTATCTTAGCCAGCACTTCTATCTCTTTTAGGATACTTTTCCAGCAAGAATTTGTACCTTTCTTCACTTGCACTCCAATCTGCCAATCTCTACCATATATAGCCTTAATAGTGTGAGTCCACAGTGACTTACCTTGAGAAATGAAACGCCAGATCCACTTAACTAATAAACCTCTGTTAATGGCATACAAGCTTGTTACTCCGAGCCCTCCTCTATCTTTGGACATAAGAACTTTTTTCCAAGTTACCCAAGTTGCTTTCTTACAGTCAGGATCGTGACCATTGAAGACTTTCCTACGAATCCCTTCAAGAAAGCTAAGGACACACATTGGAACTTTGAATATGGAAAAATTGTATATCAGGAGAGATCAGAGGACAGATTTGACAAGAGTTAATCTACCACCAATTGACAAAGTATGTGTCTTCCATTTCGACAATCGCTTCTTGACCTGATCAATAATAGCGTTCAATGCTTGCTGTCGAGCCATGATACCTCCCACTATAGATGCGAGATAAGAAAACAGAGTGGTTAAGAACAAGACACCCAAGCTGCCTGGCTGCACTGTTGACAAGATCTCCGTCTACATGAACCCCCATTATTTTGCTTTTACACATATTTATCCGTAGGCCTGGAACTCTGTGAAAGCACTCAAGCACATGAACAAGCGTGCTAATATTACTATCACACCATTGGCCGACAAATACGACATCATCCGCGTAAACAAATGAGATAACTTCACGATACCTTGTCCAATATTAAGTCCTTGGAACATACCTGCGTTGACAACACGAGCAAAAGAAAGGTGAAGACTTTCCATTACTAAAATGAATAAAAAAAAGGATAACAGATCCCCTTGTTTGAGCCGTCTTCCAAATTCGAACTCCTTTGTTAGGCTTTCGTTGACGAGGATTGATCCTCTCGATGATGTATGGCAACATTGGATCCACTTACACCATTTATCACCGAAGCCAAACTTTCTAAGAACTTCGTCCAAGAAATCCCACCTCACTGAATCATACGCTTTTTCGAAGTCTACCTTGAAAATTAAAGCTTGCTTTTTTTTCGACTTACACTAATGTATAACTTCATTAAGAAAGAATGTGCCATCTAGGATTTGTCGATCAGCAATAAAAGCATATTGAACCTCGTTAACTAAATGGTTAATGACACTCACCAATCTGTTAGACAAAATTTTAGCAATGATTTTATTGAAACTCCCAATCAAGCTAATTGGTCTGAAATCCTTTACTAATTTAGCATTCTGATTTTTTGGGATTAATGTAATGAACGATGAATTGCAGCCATTAAGAATATCACAATGAGTGAAGAAGTACCTTATTGCATTACTGACATCTCCCATGATTAAGTCCCAATATCTGCGATAGAAACCAAAAGTAAATCCATCTGGTCCTGGTGCTTTATTTGTCCTACAATCCCATGCCGTCTTTTTGATTTCATCATTCGAAACCTCACTTTCAATTTTCTGTCTATCTTCAAGCGACAAAATATTCGGGAAATCCATATCAATGGTAGCTTCTTTGGAACCTGGGTGACTGAATCTTGAGCTAAAATGATCAAAAAAATCATATTTTACATTATATGGATTATCAACCCAGCTGTCCTCAACTAAAACACCCCGAACATTTAGAATTCTACGTCTCTTGTTAAGCATCCTGTGAAAAAAACTAGTGTTTTCGTCACCCTCCACTGCCCCACCGAATCTTAATCTTTTGAGAGACCTCCATCATTTGAACATTACTAATATCATTTAAATAGTTGATAATGTCCATTCTTTTAGACATAATATCATCATTTTTGTCTCCCATGTCTATCATTTCATCGATTTTATCAAGATCATTTCTTAGATTGGTGTACGTTGAACTCTCGACTAATCTACGAGTACTATTCCAGTCACGAATTTTACCTTTAAGAAACTTCATTTTGCCCATGAAATATCTGATAGGATTACATTCGTTACATGAATACTCATTCCATGCATCTTTCACCAGCTTATTGAAACCATCGATATTAAACCAATAATGAAATACTTTGAATGAGCTAGGACCGTAATCAAAAGATATTTCTCGAAGAAGAATCGGTATATGATCATAGAGGTATCGAGCCAGCGATACAGCGTTGATATTCGGGCATGTGTTCGCTAAATTTTCAGAAACTAAAAACATGTCGAGCTTGCTCATCTTTGAACCAGATTTGTGACACCAAGTAAACTTGCTACCTCTCAAATTCACCTCGACTAGACCAGAATCGACTATAAACGAATTAAAAACATTAGCTTCAGGCTCGTTAAATGTTGTACCAAATCTTTCGAACTTATACCTCACCTCAATAAAATCACCTGTGACGACTGTTTCACCATCCCACCTTTTTATTTGTTGTTCTAAATACTCCCATAATAAATGTTTTTTCTTCTTATCGTGGGGAGCATATACCGCAATGATCGTGTATTTTGTACATGTTATCTTCCAAACACCACGAATAATGACAAAGGAATCTGACATGGTAACGTTCTCCTTATGAAAGTTAATTGGATCCCAAACACACAAAATACCACCTGAATTACCGACTTCCTCACTGTGAACAAATTCAAATGACATATTTCCCCAACATTGTTTCACACAAAACGTATTCATTTTCTCTATTTTTGTTTCCTGAAGAGTAAAAAAAATAACCATATTTTTGTTACATAACTCCTTAACCCACTCCTTCTTAGCCTTTTTTCCAAGGCCTTGTATATTTAGAGAAAGAAAATTCATCTAAACACTTCCTCCACTCCTTGTGCTTCAATGATTTCAGCCATGTTAGACATACACCCTTCCATTTTGTACCTCATAACTTGTCCAACTTTAACAACATCATCTAATAATTGTAAAATCGATCTTCCAGGTTTCGGTGCCTCGGATTTCTTGAAATGCCCCGAGGAGACTAAATCTGTTGTTTCTTCTATAGGCTTTGTATAAACAGAACCTTCTTTATTATTTGGCTTCGTTACATCTCCTTCTACTTTATTGCTAATATCTTCTTGCTTTTGATTGTCATCTTTGCCTTCCACATGTGAATATCCAGGGAGATGAGTTTTACTAATCTCAGAGCCATTACCTGCTACTTGTTTATTTTTCTTATCAAATAGAGAATAAATATCGAAAGGATCGTCAGATTTTTCATTTGTGTTTTTTTATCTCTCCCTCTTCTAATACACCTTCCTCCAAAACATGATCTGCTACCTAGTGGTTTTGAGCTTCTCCCCCATCGTCATCTTCACCGAAAATATTTGGGATTTCACTCTTACCACCGTCATCGTTGGATACAACATCGTCACTTTCCTCATCAACATAATTGTCAGCGAAGTCAGGGACCAATCCTGGTGTTTCTTTCGCACGTATCCAATGAACTTTGCCACGATGTATGATTTTAAAATCTTCTGATATGCTTCTAGTGTTCGTTGTATGAACACACAATCTCTTAGAGTGGAAACACGAGTCTTCTTGATCATCGACACTAAGAAGCTCCCCCCCATCTAGCTGCAATACGTTTAAACACTTTATCCGACCATAGCTTGAATGGAATCCCTTCTGTTTCGACCCACACAATTCTTTTTATAGTGTGGAATTCTAAAGTGGCGTCTTGCAACACAGAATACCAAGATCCGATACTAACATTGTCACAGAACTTTTTGCTAGCATCTTGGGACAAGAACTTCAACATAATCCAAAACTCCCCCATATACTTTATTGTAATATCCATGAAGCCTTCGTGGATCAATGCCATTTTGATGTTAGCCAGCGATGCAAACTCCTTTACTTCCTAATAAGGTGTTTGATAGATCGTTAGACGCTAAACACTCATTATCCATAACTATTGATGGGGTTACCTCTTCTTCCTTAGCACCACTAACTCCAACACCCTTAACAATTTTTGCATATGTGTTCCCCTTTTTATTATCCTCTGTATTGGTGGATACAAAAGAATTACGAGATTGTTTATTATTGTTCCCACCACTATTCGCCTTGTTACACCACTATTGTTGTTCCTCTGAAATCTAGATACATTTGCGAACAATTTGTAACTACCCATCCAAACTGTACACAAATTGTTTACTAGCCTTTCCTCGCTAAACACATTAATAAACCATACGAAACCAAATTTCTTACCGTTCTTTGCTTTTTTGATTGGTATGAAGGAGTCCATAACATGACCGTACACCTTACAGGAAAAGAACAATTCTTTTGCAGTTGTTCCCTCTGGGAAATTGGTAACAAAAATTGTTATGATGAATACCAGGCCAGACAAAGCTTGGATCTAATCGATCAAAACCTAATCTCCCTAGCTACGTCGAATCACAACTCAAGAAACTAATTTTAATCCAAGATAAAACTTTAATAATTAATTGTTATAGAGTGAATGGAAATCAAACAAGGTTGAGATATGATTTGGATTGAAGGGAGATCTACAAACGACAATAAAAATGAGTCACCCACAGCAAGATCGATCTCTATAACTCCGGATTACTAGGGAATAAAGAAGCTCGTTCGGATTCTAAGTTAACATAGCGTCTAGCGATTAGAAATTAAACAGAGGTTAATCGATGATTAAGTATATAAAAATTTATATAAAAAATATAAATTTTTGATACTATATGTTTAATTTGGCCGATTTAATCGATTGTTTTCTGATTTGATCAAATTATGCTGATTTGACCGAATTTTATCTATAACTTAGTAGTGGTGGTAGAGTAGAATAGTTATCCACTTGTCCGATTTGACTAATTTATACTCGATTTGACCGATGTTTATCTAATAAATCAGTATATTGACCGAGTTTTATGCGGTAATCGATATGCTGACTGGTTTTCTAAAACGATCAATAAGAACGATTGGTTAAAATCAAAGTGGTTAATGAGCACGTGACGCTTAGAGGGCTATTAATCAAACGTCTAGAACGATTTTTGCAACACTCCAATGAATAAATTAGAAAAATGATTACGTAATACTTCGGTTACGTCGCGTACATCTTAGGCCTTGTTTGTTTTTTTCAAATAACATCTAACCTCTTTTGTCTGAAGCGAGCATAAATTTTATGTTTGTTTTTTTGCACGCAAAAGTGATAAAAAAAATCACTTATAACCTCTTCACTTTTAAAACAAAAACTTTCTCTTCTTCCCTCTTCTTTTCACTTCTTCAACACTCACTTCCCACCACCACCTTCAATATTCGTTTTTCTCCGATATTTTACGTTTTCGTCAATACTTTTACGTTTGCGTCAGTACTTTCACGTTTTCATCTGTAATTTTACGTTTTCGTCAATAACTTTACGTTTTCGTTAGTAATATTACGTTTTCGTCAATAATTTTACGTTTTCATTTGTATTTTTACGTTTTCGTCACTAAATTTATGTTTTCGTCACTAACTTTACATTTTCATCAATAAATTTACATTTTCTTCAGTAAATTTACGTTTTGATCAGTATTTTTTCGTTTTCGTCAGTGATTTTGCGTTTTCGTCAATAGTTTTAGGTTTTCGTCAGTACTTTTACGTTTCCGCCAGTAACTCTACGTTTTCGTCAGTAAATTTACGTTTTTCTCAGTAAATTTACGTTTTCGTCAGTAAATTTACGTTTTCCTCAACATATTTACGTTTCTATCAGTATTTTTTGTTTTCTTCGTATATTTTCGTTTTCCTCAGTATTTTTATGTTTTCGTCAGTAATTTAACGTTTTCGTCAGTACATTAACATTTTTGACAATAATTTTACGTTTTCATCAATAATTTTACGTTTTCGTCAGTACCTTAATGTTTTGGTTAGTAAATTTACGTTTTCCTTAGTAAATTTACGTTTTCATCAGTATATTTACGTTTTCGTCAGTAAATTTACGTTTTCTTCAGTAATTTATTCGTAAGTACTTTTACGTTCTCGTCAGTAATTTTGTGTTTTCGTTAGTGATGTTACCTTTTCGTCAGTAAATTTATGTTTTCGTCAGTAATTTTACGTTTTCATCTGTATTTTACGTTTTCGTACGACTTTTTACGTTTTCATCCGATTCATTTACCTTTTCATCATTTTTTAAAAATTCGTACAGAAACGTAAAGATTTTGACAAAAACTGACGAACACGTAAAAAAACGAAAAACGTAAAAATAGAAATACGTTAAAAACTGATGAAAACGTTAAATTACTGATGAATACGTAAATTTTACTAACGAATACCGAAAAAAATGACTAACACGTAAAAAACTGATGAAAACTAAATATACTGACCAAATGTAAAAATACTGACGAAAACGTAAAATTGCTGACGAAAATGTAAAACTATTGACGAAAACGTAAATTTACTGACGAAAACGTAAAAATATAGACGAAAATGTAATATTACTTACGAAAACGTAATATTACTGATGAAAACATAAACTTACTGATGAAAACGTAAATTTTCTGACAAAACGTGAAAGTACTGACGAAAACGTAAAATTACTGACAAAAACGTAAATTTACTGATGATAACGTAAAAATACTGACGAAAACGTAAAAGTACTGATGAAAACGTAAAATTACCGACGAAAACGTAAATTTAATAACAAAAGCGTAATATTACTGACGAAAACATAAATTTACTGACGAAAACGTAAATATACTGACGAAAACGTAAAAATACTGACGAAAACGTAAAAGTACTGATGAAAACGTAAAATTACCGATGAAAACGTAAATTTAATAACAAAAGCGTAATATTACTGACGAAAACATAAATTAACTTACGAAAACGTAAATATACTGACGAAAACGTAAAAATACTAACGAAAACGTAAAAATACTGACAAAAACGTAAAATTGAAGACAAAAACGTAAATATATTGACGAAAACGTAAAAATACTGACGAAAAAGTAAACTTACTGACGAAAACGTAAATTTACTGATGAAAACGTAAAAATACAGACGAATACATAAAATTACTGGTGAAACGTAAAATTACTGACGAAAACTTAAATGTAGTGATAAAACGTAAAAGTACTGGCTAAAACGTAATATTACTGACGAAAACGTAAATTACTGACGAAAACGTAAAAGTCGGACAACAATGTAAAAAACGTAAAAATTGGCAAAACGTACATAAACGGATGTAAACGTAAAAAACATTAGTGAAAAAGATGAAGAGATAAAATGTCGGAAAGAAGTATTTCAATAGTATAAAAACACAAACGGTCTTTTTCGTGTAAATAAAGACTTTAGATGTACCTCTTATTTTGCAGACCGAGTTTGCAGATGAAGAAGTAAAACCTCTAAAAAAACAAACGAGGCCTTAATCAGCTATTCGTCTTCTGCAACATGCATAATGTACTCGTTTAACTATTAAAACAACGATAACAATAGTCAGTATTATACATAAGGCAGTAGGATATGAAACGTTACCCATTTAACTATTGAAACCGGGTTGATATGACCCATTTTTTCGACCAGAACTAGGTCAACCGGTTGACCCGGGTTTCAAAACATTGGCAATATGTATAATCTTAGACTATTTATAAAATCTTGTGTCCCTCTGTGTCTTTGAACCACAACCATTCAAGATACCTTTCATTATTTTAGACATATACCTAATTTTGTTATTCCATATATACTTCTTTTGTTTTACTAAAGAAATCATTTAAGTAGGGTGGTCGTTTTATAATTTTCGATGACCTTAATAATAACAACATGAAGGTCCTTTTGCCTTTGTAAATTAAAAAAAAATTACATGTAAATTTGAGTTATATAACTCATATATGTTTAAAATACAAAATAATTATATATAAAACTAAGAAAAATAATACTATTTTTCGGTGGAGACCTTATACAATAGTACCAGTTGCGCATCCTTTGAACAACCTTTGCGTTTAAGAAGTGATACCTCTGTTCATGGATAGAGGTGTAACGATTTACATTTTACTTCTTCGATAGCCTGACCGGATAAGTTAAAATGTGATCCGATAACTTGATTGGCACTTCTAATTGGGGACAATTGTTGTTGATGGATTTCTTTATTCGTTTTACATCAGTTAGATATTATGTCTTATATTTCAAGAGGTAATTATGGTCCGTAATTATAACTTTAATTTTGCTAATATTTCAACAAAGGTTGATATAAAATTCGGAAAAAGACAAACAATACAATGTTTTCATGAGTTAACAATTGATTTGATGTAGTTGTGTCGTGTCGAGAACTTATTTGATATTCTAGACCAATGAGGTACGCAATTTGACATTTGGGTCAAGTTTTGCTTCCGCAAACTATGTTGGAATAGGGAAAAGTTCAACATAAATCCTTACTTTAGCATATACCAAATCAACCAATCACAACCATTCATTTTTTTTATATAACAAAAAAACTCGTTTTTTAAAAATTAAATATCTCACAAACCGTTTATCGTTACGTAAAACAAAACATACCATCACGACGAGAATTAAATCATCTATCTATCGAGGGTACATGTATATACTTTCGACGAACTTTTTTTTCGATTTTTTTTCTTACGTAACGTATGAGAAAATCATATATGATTCGTCAAAAATCATATATGATTTTCAGAAAATCATATATGATTCATATCACGAATCATATATGATTTTCTGAAAATCATATATGATTCGTGACGAATCATGTATGATTTCTCTCAGACGCGACTTAAGAAAAAAAGTCGAAAAAAAGTTCGTCGAAAGTATATACATGTGCCCCTCGATAGAAAAATGATTTAATTCTCGTTGCAATGGTGTATTATTTTTTGTTTGACGATTTATCGTTTGTGAGATATTTAATTTTTAAAAAAGTGGTGAGAAGTGAGTTTTTTAAAAAATGAGTGATTATAATTGGTTTATTGACTTTATGCTATTTTAGGGGTCTACATATATCTTATCTCTGTTGGAATAACTAGTTTTAATACCCGTGTACGCACGGGACTTGAACATAAAAGATAAATAAGATAATAATTTCGTTATTGCGATTTTATATACTTATATATGTTTTTACCTGATTTTTCATTATGTGATAATATTAATTGATATTTTTTGGATAAATAATTGATATTTTGTACAAATATTTATTGCATAAAAGATTTGTATTTGTTTAAATGAAATTTTAGTTATCTTTTTCTAGACATTTCGTGTTTAATAACACATACCGACCTTGGAAAATATATGTTGTTGTAATACGTAGAATCTCGTATATTTATTTTTATCTAACACCGATGTCTGAGGTCTTGCATTCATTTTTACTATTTATATTCATGTTAATAATAATTTACGTAGATTGAATTATTTGATTTTGTTAAGTGTCAAAATATAAATAAACAATAATTTGTGGTTTTTATTCGAATATTAATGATCATGTGATTTGTTAACTCTTTAATTTTACATATATGTTGTATTTTTAAAATATAAAATCTAGATTATATAAAATTTAAGAAGGTATTTTGTTTATTTTATAAAGTTCCTAAAAAATATAGAAAAATATAAGTTTACACTTAATTTTATCTAATTTATATAAAATTCAACCTTTAAAGTTTTAACTAATTACTCCTCCTTTTTTAAGTTTTTATTTTTACAAATTTGACACATATATCTTTTTGTGTTTTCATCAAATTCTTCCACCAAAATATTTAATTTTGACTAAATTTCATTCAATTTTAACTTTTTTTGGACCAATCATATTGCTTGATTTTGCTTATGTGTCAAAATCAAGCTATTTAATTGGTCCAATTATATTTTCTCCAATATTCACTTTTTACTAAAACTCTCAAAAATCTAATTCTTTTATTATATAAAAGTTAATATTCTTTGTCACCATAAATAAGTTCAATATATATCTTTATACGTATTTTGGCGCCTCAAATTTACTTTCAACATCATAGTATATAATATATATAAAGTAAAGTGCAAAAATCATCTTTTTGGTTTGCCAAAAGTTTGAATTACGTTTTTCGTGAATATTTCGCGCAACATACATACTTATATTTGTGAAATAGTGCATCATACATCCCTTAGGACGAATGGTGCAAATAGTTTACAGTTACGGTTAAAACTGATTGTTACCTGAAAGGTGTTTAGTTTTTTTTACAGCTTAAGGATGATTTTTGCACTTAACCTTGAAAAATAAAATTAAAAATTTCGAAAAACCGTCCTTTTTTCCAAATTTTTTTTGAAAAATATTTTGAAGATAGTTTTTTAGGTTACAATTATTTTGAAAAATTTTCTTCGTAAAAAATAGTTTAAATTTTTTCAACTATTTAGATATTTTAATTTTTTCCGAACAAAAAAAATTACGTTTTCCTAGAAAAATTATCTTCGAAAAAAATATTTAAAATTTTTTCTAACCTTTTAAATTAAATTTTTTTTCTAACCTTTTGAATTAAAATTTATATTTTTTTAGAAAAAAGATTAAAAAAGTTCAAATAAATTTTTTTAAATAAATAATTTAATAAAAAATTACGTTTCTTTTGGGAAAAAAATATTATATTTTTTTTAAACCTTTTTTTAATAATTTTTGTAATATTTTTGAAAACAAAAAATCTTAACTTTTATCAAAAAAATTTTGAAAAAAAGAAAGTTTTTTTCGAAATTTTTAATTATTTTTGAAAATTTTTGCAAAAGAGTTTTTTGAAATTTTTTTGAAATTTTTGTTTTTTTAAAAAGTTAAGTGAAAAAATATTTCTGGGCTGTAAAAGGACTAAAAAACCTATAAGGTGACAAACAGTTTTAGCCATAACTGGAAACTATTTGCATCATCCGTCCTCAAGGATGTTCAGTGTACTATTTTACAACCAAAAGGATGTATGTTACGCGAAGTATTAACGAGAGATATAATTCAGACTTTTAGCAAACCACGTGGAAGATATTTGCACTTTACTCAAATATATATTTACGGTGTTTGACATTATGTTCTAAATATTCGTTAAACTCATCTTCTAAGAGTGACAAAAAACTCTTAAAAGTTCAATCGTATATGTTTACGTATATTGTCTTTTCACGATTTAGAAATATTCCTTTGATAATAGGTAGGTTAAGTAAAAAGTATTTTGTTTTAGGACCGAACATGAGAATAAACACCTTTACAATGGATATTTATTTTGTCGTAAATAAAGGTTGAATGGATTTTTATATTTCAAGATGAATTTGATCATCAAGTCAAAGTGAATAAGATCCCATACACCATTATGGAAACTTTGTTCGTACTTTGTGATTTATAATTGTGATTCGCACATGTGCTTGTTGGAACGTACGTATCGGAGTTTTCGATCATTAGAAGGTGTTTTTCTATGCAAATTATCGTGTGCCGGTCATCAACGTTGCGATATAATGGTTTAGAACATTTCCTATTGCGGGAACTAAGACGTTTTTACAATTTCGACGAACTATAGAATTTACGAAACTGCATCTTATGTTCTCAACTTTATCGACATATGTACGACCTTGAGTAAAAACAATCTTTCATCATATGTGTGTTATCTAGTTAACTTTGAATGAACTAAAAGTTACTAGTTTTGACCCATATCCATTTCAACTCGGTAACTTGTTCAACTTATTTAACCCGTCTTTTGACCCTAAGTCAAATTGTCAAACAAAACGGGAACATGTTACAAATAGATAAACCAAAAACTTATAAGCTAGGTTTAGTTAATGTAAAACACCTTGTTTTCTACAAAATGTTTTCTAAAAAACAAAGAAAACAGAAAACGCGTTCAAATTATTGTTTTTCAAAAATATTTTCTAGAAATGCAAAATTCCTATTTTATCCTTTGCACACAAAACAAAAAAACTTTTTTTTTTATTTTCTAGGTTTTCTTTTAGACATAGAAATTTCATTTTCCCCCTTTATTTCCTTTTTAGTTTTAGAAAATAAAAAACACAAACACATATTTCTCCAACTAAACGCATAATCTAAATTTTAAATGTTTTGTGGAAAAAGAAATCTCTTTTCTTTTTTTACAAAACAAAAAATATAAAATAATAAAAAATGTTTTTCAACTAAACGCACCCATAGTGTCCCAGAATCACACTAATAGAATTTTAATTTGAAAAGAACCATCTCAAGTTCTAAACATAAATAGCCAATAAGTCCATAACAAAAACCAAAAAACCTAACTCTAGTACTCAGCCCAATAAGATGTTAAAATCCATCCTTGGGTAAATAAACACAGCCCAATAAGATGTTAAAATCCATCCTTGGGTAAATAAACACATATATACCGTTTTAGAAAAAGAATTAAGGTAGATAAAACAAGATGCGTTCCAAATTTTTTTTTTATATAAACCTCCTGTTTAGCATAAAATTAAACAATCACGACCATTCATTTAAAATGAAAAATTTACTTTCATCACTTTTTAAAATTATATATTTCACAAATTGTTAATTTTTACGCAAAACAAAACATAACATCGCGACGAGAATTAATGGAAATCATATATGATTTGTGATAGGAATAATATATGATTTTTTCAGACAAAAAAGAAGTTCGTCGAAAGTATATACACGTGTCCCTCGATTAGAAAGATGATTTAATTCTCATCGCGTTAATGTATTTTATGTCGCTTAATTATTTATCGTTTGTAAGATTTTTGATTTTTAAAACAGGTGGGAATTGGATTTTTCAAAAAATAGATAAATATATTTTATTGTGTTATCACTAGTGATATTTCATTGTTTTTTTTATCACTGATGAAATATCACAATTAATAAATATTTTTCATCAATTTTACAATATTAGTCTCTTCGTCGAAATTTTACAATATTTTGATTGGGCAAAAATAATCCCTCTATATTTTTTTAAGGATTTAATGTTAAGTGAAAAGAAAAATGCAAAATAACTCAACTCATTCAAACGTCATTTATCACTTTAATTTAAGTAATCTCTGATATTGATAATTGGAAAGTTGGAGAGAGTTTGATAGTTTGGTAGAGAGAAATGGAGTGAGAGAAATGGATTTGAGTTTATTTCTCTTGTTTGGTACGGATAAAATGAAAAAAAGTGGAGAACTGAAGAGAAATGGGTAGAGAGTTGGAGAGAATTTGATATTGTTATTTGTTAGATTTTATTTCCATTGTCTTTTTTAGAGAATTGAGAGAAATGGATTTTTTTTGTAAAATTTTTTTTTTAACTTTTTTTTTTAATCTTTTTCGCATAACTTTAAAAATAATTTTATTCTAGATTTATGAAAACAAATTACTTGCAATATCTCGTGCTTATAAAGTTTAAAAAAATTATTTTGGTGATATTACAATATTATTATATTTATCTGTTTTTTAAAAATAAAAAGATAATTTTCATGATTATTTTTAATTTCAATTCTCTGACGTAACCAAACACTGAGAATCAATAGATTTCTTAATCAGTCTCATTTCTCTGAAATTTAATTCTATGATTCATTTCTAATCTTTCTACAAAACGTACCCTAAGTTTTTATATAAGGAAATCAAAACCTAGGAGTCACCTGTTTTTATATAAGGAAATCAATAGATTAGAGGAACGACTTTCGATTTCAAGGTAATTAAGATTGCATTCTTATATTATTATTGTGCATGGTTTAATATGGAAACTATGTCGAAAAGAAGCAGAACTATATTAGCAATGAAGATGATGACGTTCTTCCTGTGGAGTTGATTCATCTCATTCAATCGTTGTTGCCTTTTAAAGATGACGGCCGCACTTGCATCTTGTCGAACTCATGGCTACGAGCCTACGAGCTTGGTATACCCTCCCTAACCTCAGATTAATACCTCCTGAAGAACCTCATAAGTTGTATTCAACCCCCAAAAATGAAACAAAATACCACAAGCTCATTCATACCACTTTGCAAAGGTACCATATAGACACACACCTATTCAATCTTTTCATCTTCAGTTAAGCATTGTTAAAAACAATTTGAACCTAGAGGACGTCGAAAATTGGATACGCCTTTCCAAAAGTTGTCTCAGAGAGCTCTCACTTGATATCAGGGTTATCCTTGATAAAGATGATGGTCTGTGTGTCGTTTTGCAAAATGAGTTATTCTCTAGCCAAGGCCTACATACAATTCATGTAACAACAGACTATCCAACTGAGGATATCAACAACTTTCGTCTTCGAATTTGTTCCTCCAATGTCATCAACTGTGTTTCTTTACGTGTATTAGACTTGGATTGCGTCTTTATAAATCAGGACGTGTTGAGCAACTTGTTGTCTACTTGTACCTTGCTTGAGAAGATTAAACTTACGACATGTGATGTCTTGAAGAATGTCAAGGTTAAAAACCTTCTTGTCAAGGTTAAAAACCTTCTTCGTGTAACCGAGTTGGACATTTTCTCAATAGAAGAGGAGACGATCTTTGGGAGATCAATAATGTACCAAGTCTTTGCTCCTTTTGTTACCGCAATCTATGTGCTTACCGGAAGCCTATACCATTTCTGTAGAAAAAAAAGGCTAGATGATTTAACAACACTTTTATTCACTTCAAACAATCAAAGGAACAAGAGAGAGTTTAAACAATCAAATCCACCACAGTCTCAACTGGTATGGATCTATTATCTAACCTGATAATAGTTTTACAAATCAAATAAACAAGAAACAAGATGAAATAACCCAGAGGTGAAGAAAGATATATGTGGACGCCATTGATGGCTGCACAAGAAAACACACACACCAAACTTAACCCTAACTCAATAAGAGTTAGGGTATTATAGCTAAACACACAACGGACAACCCAAACAAACTTGGACCTTCAACCAAAAGCCCATATGTGTCCAACGGCTAGTCCATAAGCAATCTTCTTATCCTTTGTCCACCTTTAGTCCCTGAAATAAGAGAAAGAACACTATTAATCCTTATAACTTGAATATCAGATTAAAACAAGGAATTCAACAATTTCAAATGGATTCGTTAGCAAGTGTGACACAATTATGTATTAAGGGTGGTCTGATTTTTAACAATTCGTTTTTTTGACACTCTCGAATCCAAGTTTCATGTGGTCGAGAGTTTAACCCTCGGAATTGAGCATTGTGAGATAAAAAAAATGGCTTTTACTAGTGCTTCGCTTAAAGTGGTTGACCCTGGACCTAAATCAAACCGGCCCAGTGGTCAATGTACAAGTTTATGCTCCAAGATTACTTTCTTTCATCTATACGGGCGGTATCATACCTGGTCTCCTTTTTCAAAACACCGCTCCCGAGCAAGTTAAGCTTACTTTCAATCAACGGGAAGATTTGGGTCATACTTTCTCAATATAAGAGAAGCACTCAATTTATCAAGCAAGCTTGACATCAACATAAAACGTGCTAGCCTTGATTCAGTAGAGCGTTTGAAGAACATTGACGTTGATGATCTAAGAAGAAGCGACTTTTCTCCAGTTGGGAACGTTCAACTTACACTTGAAACATGTTTCGATGAACACATGTGGAAGCAACCAAGATTCTTTGATACATTATTCTTGATTTGCCATCCGAGTTACATAAGGTCCTCATACCAGGTGATAAGGAAGATGCTAAGGAAGACGCTGGAAGGAAAAACGACTGATCTAAAAGAAATTTTATTGCAAAATCCTCATAATGAAAAATGAGAAGTTCCAACCAGTTCTTCGATAAGAGATCTTTGCACATTCGATGGCGACCTTGAGTGCAAGCTAATTTGGTTTCCTCAATAGAACGTTTTCAACTTTTTGTTTAAGCTTCGGTTCTCCAAGACTTTTATTTTGTTTTGATTTGTTAGATATTTAGATATAGTTTGTTTTGGTTTGCAATATGTTTTTACCAGGCTCTAGATGATATAACATCAATGATGTGATTGTGAAGTTATGTTATGGATTCTTTGATTTTCTGTGTGCAATTAGTACTGATAACGAATATATTGTATATACGCTCAGAATGTTTGCTCGATCACTCAGAACTCACATATATGATCACTAAGTTGTAAAACAAATTCATATTATCGGTAGATTAACCGACTAACTTCTACAGCCCGATGGTTTTATATTGTCGCTCGCTTTGGATCCTTAATTGTGTACTTGTATACGCTGCCCACAGATGCAGATTATTGTTAAAGTTAAGAACTCGGACATACCTAAGAGTGTGTTTTGGCTAAGATTAGAGACATTGGGGCAGGTCTATGCAAATCCGACTTTTACTTCCTTTATCATATTGTCGCATACATGGTGTAACACTAGATGTTTTGTTTGTAACTGGTAGTAATTAGAGGGAAATAATATTGTCACTGGATTTGGATCCTGAATATTCACTTGTATTCCCGGCCTGCTTGCAGATGCGGATTATTGTTAGTACCCTCACCGGCAAGGTGGTAATCCCGCCACTTTGAAAGTTAAGGACTCGGACACACCTGAGAGTGTGTTTGGCTAAACATTGAAGCATGTGTATGTAGGGGTGGCAATTCATGTCGGGTTTGGGTTAGCGGGTTCGGGTTGTCAGGTTGACGGGTCAGAAATTCTCGATCCAAATCTGACCCATTTAAATAATCGAGTCAGTTATGTCAATCCTAACCTGTTTACACATAACCTAACCCATTTAACCCATTTATATATTTGGGTTGGCGTTAAATAGGTTACATGGGTTGAATAGGTTAAACGGGTTTCGGGTTGACCTATTAAACAAGTTTTATATACAAAAGTAGGCACGTTACACGTGTTAACATGTTAAATGGGTTTAGGTTCGACCCATTTAACCTAGTTAACACGTATGATAAAATATTAATCATTTTATAATATAAGGAAAAAAATCTTAAACGGGTTGTCCGGTCGACCTGCTTAATTTAATTTCAACCCAAACCTAATCTGTTTAATAAACGGGTCAGATAGGTCGACCAAACCTGACCCAAAATTTAATATACTCAACCCGAACCTGTTAATTTTCGTGTCGGTTTCTGGTCGGGTTTCGTGTCGGGTCAGAAATTGTCACCCTTATGTGTATGTAAACCCGATGAATATGATATTCAAGACCTGTGCAGATTTTGTTCGGACTTTGGAACAACACTGAAACGACCAACCCAACTCTCTGTCAGTTTCATTGAGCGACACCTTTGATTAAACCAAAGGTTGTTCTATGCTGGAATGAAGCTCGAAGCCCCTGTACCCTTTTTTTAACTTCAATATCCGTCGTGAGTCCACACTCGATCTTGTGCTTGATAAAAAAAGGAATCGTGTGTTTCATCAAAGTGAATATCGAATGGTAAAAAATTGTTTACAATGGATAATCTAGAACACGAACTTTAGGAGTTTAGTCAGTAAGTAATATAGGTGCAGTTGGTTTGGTATTTAAAGGATATAACCGAATAAGGTCGTGAATAAGGTTACACGAGGTATCCAAAAAATCATACGAAAGGCTAGCGGTGGGTGTCATTGATCCAAACGGGAAGATTGCTTCACCAAAAGTTACCTGACCAGAAATAATGATGGTATTCGTGTTAAGGTCTAGACAACGATAGCCATGGTGATTTGTGGCATGGCCCAAAAATGAAAGGTGTAGCACGTGGTTCAAGTTTGTGAGTAGCATCTCCGTGAGGGTAACAAGGACACCTAAATATGTGTAAGATTATGTAGTCAAGACGTGTTCTACCAAAAAGACGGGTAAACGGGATTTCATTGTCAATGGCACGAGAAGGTAGAATATTCAATAAATACATAGCGATATTTAGAGCTTCAGTCCAATAATTAGGGGAAGGTGAGCTTAAAACATAAGGGTAATGTCCTAATCATGCGTTCAGACTTCTCATTTTGTTGGATGTGCGTGGGCAAGAAAAACTAAACTGAATACCAATGGAAGCAAATAATTTGTGAAAACATTATTGTTAAATTCACCATGGTCACACTGAAAAGACTTGATTTCACACTTAAATTGAGTGCGAACCAAGTTGTGAAACAAAATAAACTTGGACAGAACACCAAATTTATTAACAAGAGGATAAACCCAAACATACTGCGTATAATGATCTAAAAACAGGACATGGTATTTAAAACCAGAAAAAGTCTGAATTGGAGAAGTCCATAAATTCGAGTGAACAATATTAAAACTAGAACGAACGAAAGTACTAGAACTAACAAACGGAAGTTTCACATGTTTGCCAAGCTGGAAGGCATGACAAAACACAGGAAGCTTCTCTTTATTACATGAAATTGAACTACTAGCTAAAACACCACGCAACACTTCACTTACTGGATGTCCAAGTCGTTGGTGCCACGTATACCGACTCGTAAGGAACGCATGAGGAATGGTAGAGGGCTTCGTAACTGGGTAAAGATCACTAGTGTTATCATATTGGAGCATCACCCTTCATGTTTTGAAGTACTTAACAGAAAAACCAAAAGGGTCAAACTCGAGAGTACAACAATTATCACAAACAAACTGACGGACATAGATTAAATTTTTGACAACGTTGGGTGTAATGAGGATATTATTCAAATGAAGGGGTCGATATGGAGTAGGTAAAATACTATGACCAGAGTTGGTGACATGGATACAATAACCGTCAGCAACTAAAACAGACGGATAAATCCATGTATTAGAAACATCACTTGAAATATAGACCGAGTCATTAAGATGAGAACTCGCACTTGTATCTATATTCCGGTTGTAACACCCGCTCTGATAAAGAGACAAAGTGTCACGGTATGGTGTCATATCATAACATATATAAACACAAGCGAAAGTCTTACTTATTAAAACATAAAAACCAACAAAGTATTCTCCAAAAGAGTAAAAATCCAAACATGAGGGTTCAAAATGTAGATTGCATAATTATAAAACGTCTTCAAAAATTTATTAAGACACATTGGTGACTCTAAAGGGTAGATCTAATCCCACACTCTCACTTTCCAGCTTCTCGCTTAATACCTGCCGCAGGAAAAGAAAATGCGGCTGAGTTAACGCTCAGTGAACATATATATAATGTAAAGGCAGTAAAAAGAACAAAAGATGTAACGGAAATCCTGCGAATTAAATGTCATATGGAGTATAAGAATGAAGGACTAAGAGTTAACAAAAGATGACAACAAACATATCAAAGGAAAGGCCCGCGAGGCCCACAAAATAAACATGATATATGAATAGCCCTAAAAAATATATCACATGCAAATGCATGGTTCACCCAAATATATCACATGCAGTCGCACGGTTCTCCCAAATATATATAGGATTTGCATCTCCTTATGTACCAAACGTGATATGGGGTGTATTGCACACACACAACCATTCGCTAGTCAAAATAAAACATAGTACCTAGGATGCATCCATACGCCCCCTGGAAAACAAAGTCATATGTGTACACTAGCTCGTTGACTAGCATACACACACATAATAGCATAATAAATGCGCGCCAAAAGGGAACGCCATGGACCAATCACATCGTCACAGATAGTGTCACGTCATTGGTGCATCAATGACGTGGTCATGGTACCTCCATGTAGTTACAAATAGCTCGGGCAAATGAAAACATAAACAACAAATTCAAATAGGTGTAAAAGGCAACCAACGAATCACAAATAGATGCATACGAAACTTAAGGAATCAAAGAGAACAATATGATCATCAAATTCAGAATCAAACATGGGGAACAATAGCAATGGCATCAAGGAATTAAACACAATATGCTAAAAGTAAAGAGGAAGGTCCTTACTAAAAGGACGGAATATATGTACGACTAATCAAACAAATGAAACAACCGGAGAAAGAAGCTAGTATCAAGAATATCCGTACCTTAACGAATGCGCTAAAGGAAGCCGAACACAAATGAAAGAGGAACTACACACGCGTCACCGGATTTACAAAAACATGTTCTTACATATTACTTATTATAAATAGACCCTCACTACTTAAGTTTCCATAATTATATAAGCGACACTACTTAAATTGAATGTTTCCATATTTATGATTTTACACTTTATTTTTAACTTAGGAGACCAACCAAATGAAACCCATAATTTTTATAAAAAATCACAAAGGCTCCCATAAGGATCTATTAGGCCTCTGTAAATTGTCTTAAGCCCATACCACTTCTAGCCCAACCCTTGGCAATACTAGCCCAAAGACTACCCTGGTAGAACATACAGAAAGTTTGTACCCATTAACCCTACCTATACATCTCCATAAATCACGAAACAAATACTCGAGATGTCAAAACATATGAACATCTTCATACTTAGATAGATTTAAAATAAACCTTATAGATTTCGAGATAAAAATTCTACACTTCAACTGAAATTTTCAGACTGAAAAACTGGATTTGACACTTTAACTTAAACGGATTAAAAACCATAGCTACAAGCCTTTTAAAAATAAAATGAGACATTTCTGGAAAGTAGACTCGTATTACATAATGTTAGGCACTTGAAACATCCAAAAACCTTTTATAAAACTCATGTTATCGTCGTAATGATATGCCCTAAATTCTAGACTGCCCAAACACCCATAAATTTCTAAAGGTTTTACCCTTCCAAACCACGTTAGGGCTTCTAATTCTTGTTAAATAAGTAATATATACATCATTAAGAATGCTTAGGGTCTCATTAACAATAAAAATCAATTGGATACAGAATTAAAACCCTAATCACAATTACTTAATTTGGGTTTTCTTAATACCTCTTTTATTTTAAAAACAATAATGAATCCATGGTGACACATGGAAGAACACGGAATCGAGTATACTTACCAAAGAATAATATGGATGACTGATGATGAATATCACTACCAAGGAATCACCAAAAAAGGAAGAAAATACACAATAAGGCTTCACCTAAAATACCAAGGTCCTTCAATGAAGGATAAAGGGAGAAAAGCTTGAATTTTGACAATAGAGAATGAATAGGAATTGAAAAAACACAGCTTGAATACTTTCGTAAGGGGATTTGTATTAAATTTAACAAGTTTCCCATAATATAATAAACATGTTTCAAAACTTACATATTTTTAACATATATAACACATTGTAAAAAGAATAAAAGTTTTAGGTGTAAAACCACCCCCAAAACCGGATTTCAATATTAGGAAAGATTTTTTTTACCTTATGTTATGTTTTCATAATTTTCAAATAATTATAACATAAGGTTTAATTATTAAAAATTTATTAATTCAAAACTACACTTTAAATAATAGGAAATGAAATAGAGAATACAAATTTTCAAAATTCGGATTTTACACCAGTTGCCCAAGGAGGGTTCCCGAATATAAGCATCAATACAAGTAGTTGATATAGTTTTCTCTTGTCTCGAAAAAGAACTCAGGTAGAGAGATAATTGGTTGAGCTGCATATTATACGGTTTGAAAAGGTGGAACAAATTGTTGAGCCGAAGTAAGCAATCCACTAGGCTGAAGAAAGTGTTGGGCTTGCGCAGGTTGTTGAGCCGAATAAACCATGGGCCGAGGTTGATAAAAAAGGGGTTGTGTTGGGTATGCCAACGGTCGGGCTTGATATACAAGCAGTTGGGTTGCCGATTGATAAAGTGGTTGCTGGGGCAAAGCATGATAGGTTAGCGGTTGGGCCAATTTGCTTGCCAAAGTCGTAGTACGGGTAGGGGTGACCGTATCGAAAGCCATAGGAGAAGTAGCATTCGATACATCAGACTTTGCACCAACACCCAAATTTTTATCATCAAAGCCAAGTTTAGTCAGTGATTTTAAAATTTGCTTATCATCCCTGAGGCTGTATTTGCACGCGAAGACGATCCATGCACACCATTATGTAGAAAACAACAATTTTCACCAAACTGTCGTTAAAAAAAAAACAATTCTCACCAAACCGATAGGGAACCTTCAGGAAAAGATAGCATATTCTCCGTAAAGAAAGTAGAAGGTCGATTGCGATTTCCATTATTAGACATTAAAACCACCAGGGGTGAGAATGATGAATCAAACAACGGGTCTTGAGCAAGCGACTTCAGTCTCATATCTTATGTGGTAAGCATGAACCGAACTATATTGAGATCCTAGAAGAATTCTTTATGAACTATAATTTCATAAACCATTGCATATACTGGGGCTAAACCTACAAGAACAATATTCACTATGATCTCATTACTAAGCGGTGACCCAAGAAGTTTTAGGACAAAAAACCATTAGTAGACATTAAAACCATCGTGGGTAAGGATGATGAATCAAACAAAGGGTCTTGAGCAAGCGAATTCAGTCTCATCTCTTTTGTGGTAAGCATGGACCAAACTGTATTCAGATCTGAGAAGGATTTCCTATGAACTATAATTTCATAAATTGTTGCATATACAGGGGTAAACCTACAAGAACAATATTCACCACAACCTTATTACTAAGCGGTAACCTGAGAACATTTAGGACAGAAGTAATGGATTTAATCTTCTTATAATATCCGTCAATGCTCGAATCACCAAGCTTCAACGATTTTAACTGTGCTTCTAACGTAAGAGATCAACCATGTTTATTAATTTCATATATATCGGCCAAAATATCTTATACCCTTTGAGGACGTTCATCAACCATTCAAGTCTGAAAGAGTTTGCAATAGTAGTAAAAATCCATGATAAAACAATATTGTGAATTTTTAACCACTCTTCATCGGGGGAAGAGCATTACTAGATTCTGTCGTACTTGTATAACTCTTGCCATGAATGTGTTCCAAAAGCTTGTGACCCTGCAAAGATGTTCAAAAAAATATGACCGCGATACATAGTTCACTTCATCAGTGTCTATAATGTATGAATTTTTCAATTCTTTTAATCTAATTTTTCGTTCCTCGACTCAACTCGAATTGATTTCCGATTTTTACGTAGAGATTAATTGTTTTCGGTGAATAAAACTTTTTTTGGTATTTTAAAAACTAAAAAAAAACTATTTAATTAAAAACTATTCAATCTAATTAAAAAGGAAAAATATTTACTTAAAAATTACTTAATTAAAAATATTGAAAACTATCTTAAATTTAAATAAAACTAAAATTTATTTAATCTAATTAAAAAGTAAATACTTTTATACTATTTAAATCTTAATTAAACGAGTAAACTAATTTTTTTATCTATTTTTATAAAAAACTATTAATTAATATAAACTAAAATTAATTTAACAAGTAAACTATTTTTTATATATATTTTTTATTTTATAAGAGTAAATTTATAAAAACTTTAAATTAAAATAAACTAACTAAAACTTGTATTTAAACTAATCATCAAAACTGACAGCTAATTAAATTGAAACTATATTAATTAAAAGGGGTGTAAATAAAATCAAAAGGTAAACTAGAACAATTGGCAAACGCATAGGGCATTTAAACGGAGGGTCACGGGTTCGAGTCCCATGGTTGAACTTTTTGGCGAATTATTTTTTTTAACAGATTATAATCAATATATCAGTTACCAGTATGAAATAAAACAGTCACACAAACAAACAAATATAAATATAATCTTAAACTAAATCAGCAGGCAATAAAGGAAACTAATTAACAGAATCATCAGACTCAATAGAAAACTAATAACGGCATATAACCTCTATCGCAACACATATCAAACTACCATATCAGCAGACTTCAAACAGCAATATAAATTGAACTTCCCATCCTAAAAAAATCAATTTTGAACAAACAACTAGCAGATATATGTAGCAGTTCTAAAAAAACAGTCCAATAGGCAAACTAAGAATATATGCAGACTAAATTAAAGCAGATCAAAACTAAATCAGACGAAAATAAAATAAATACCAAGACACAAGTATTCAGATTAATCCAAACACATATTCAGCAAACTTAATCTACTAAGCATATTTCTGAAAACATATAATTAACATAAAATAAAAAGTGAATTGAACCTAATGTAGATAACCGTTGAGACGTAGAAGCGGCGCTGAGCCGTCTAAACAATCGACACCACCACCATATCATCTAACACCGTCAATCAGCTTACCACTCTCGAAACCATGAATCAAACGAACCGAAGCTTTTATAAATCAAACCATTGGGGTTTGACTTTATTCCAAACTTCACTTTATTATATAATTTTTGCAAGAACCCAAAACAGATTATAGTATAAAACTTAAAATCAAATTAACAGTAAAATAAAGATAAGTTTAATTTGAAGGAACTTTTCATTAATTTCAGAAATTTATTACAATACTTATAAAAATAAAATTACAATTAATCCTACTCCTAAAGTGACATAAAAACAGTAAATAAAGAAAAAAAATGGAATGATTAAAAATTACAATATTAGGGGTTTTTATAGGCAAACCCCAAAACCTTGTTGAGGAAATTTGTTGATGAAGACATCCAATCACAACCGTTGAATCTTCTTTCTCTTTCTCTGTCTTGATCGAACGGTGGTGAATTAGCCTCTTTCACACGATTGCCAAAGTGGCACAAATTTGTGCTAGTTTTGTTTCTTTGGTGGTGATGTGGCTTGCAATGATTGGTGGAGTGGGAGATGGTGAGTTGTTTAAACCAATCAGGATCAAGGGAGGGTGCAACGTCTGATTTGAGGACCACCATCATCTTCATCCCTATAAAGATGGGGATTTAATTACGCAAGCGTGATTCACACGCGCTCTTTAAATCAGAAACGCCCAAATTGGGGTTATTAGGGTTTGGAGAAAAAGAGGTGAAGGCTGCGTTATTTTTGGTGGGAGAGAGATGGTTATATTGGATGTAACGAAAAGAGTTGTTGTGTGGATATGTGTTTCGGTTTGACCAAAATGAAAAAGTTTTCACTTATATATTTTTTTATTAACTGTCCATAAACCCAAAATGGGCTTTTTAATCCCAAGCTAACACAATCCAACTGAATTACTTGTCACCGTCCCATTCTTTTGTTGATAATGGGCCATATTGGGCTATGTCCCAATATATAACTCCTTTATTGAATACTAATGGACTTTAAGGCCCATTAAGCATTTGTGGGACCCACTTGGCTAATTTACTTTGATAAAACTTGAATCCCGTCTTAAAATGATTTGTCATTTGACTTTCGATAAAATCTTCATTCCCATTTGCACTTTTGGTCCTTTTGAGTTGACTTTGTTGTTTTCTTCGATAAATACCCGTCAAATCCCATGTTTTCTTCCTTTTTGATCGTTTGTACCTAAAACACAACAAAAACACAAACCACGCGTAATTCCGACTATTATGTTATTAAATACACGTTTTGGTCTCGTTTTCTTTGTTTTTAGTGGCAAAAGGATAAGTGTTTACACACTTATTAACTCCCCTACACTTGACCATTGCAATGACCCCATGCAATGCATAATTTTAAAGCATAAAGTTACATTTTTCTCATAATTAACCCATCTTCGCCTTTATTAAGATATACTATTACTACTACGATGAAGAGATAAAAACTTTAAAAGAAACAAAAGTTATAACAATTTATTAACTTGGAAATTATTTTATGGAAGAAACTCGTAAAGAAATCTAAGACGTAAATTAGGGCTTTGGTGTCATGAATATTAATCACCCTCAAGTTTCACGTTCTCCATGCCAAGCTTAAAAACGAGATCATTGTTTACCATAAGTTCTTAAGTTAAAACCACTTATATAAGACAATTGTGTAATACTCTTTCTCCGATTCCTAAGTTGTATCTCTAGCTTTTAAGGATTGTCATTCACCCGTAGGATCATTTGACTTATTTGATAATTATTAGCCCGAAAATGAAGGCAAAACGGTGCAAACCCGACACTCAAAACCTAACCTCGTCCTCAAAAACGTTGTCACTAAAGTAAGCCCACATCAAGGATGATTTAACACGATTTGGGGAATAAATTCCTGGATCCAAAATTTGGCCAATAGTACTACTTATTAATTATTCCTTCAAAGTCATGTAGACTTTATGTGGAGTTTAGCAAATTCACATCATATACCCTTAGGCTCTTTAAGATGTAAAAATGCTCCTCATCTATTGTCCACACCCTAAGGCTCCTTGAACGATAAACGAGGGAATTGATTCTTGATCAATTTTTATTCAGCACTTACCATGCCATACACCCTAAGGCTCTAATGGCAAGGTTCGTGCTACATGCCCCACACCCTAAGGCTCCTTGAGGTCATGTTTTAATCTTATTCTTTCTTTATTTATGATATATATATAGTAGGCCAAATTCCGCGGTCCCATGGTCTGAATACCTCCTACTTAGTGGTTATGAGCCAACTTAGTCGGAAGTCCACAACGCTGGCACCCTCAATGTGTTCATGCTTTAATTGCAATGAGATAAAAGATTTGGCTAAGAGCTAAGATATCGAATCTACACCGCAAAAATCCTCATTTATTAAGCAATTAAATATACAAGCGGGAAGAAAGAGCCCCAAAAAACTTATATAAGTAAGAATTAACCCTTAAACTTATTATCAACTCCATCATCTCTCGTTCTCCATAATTTAAAATCTCAAGGAATGAGACTCGTGGATGCTTAGCCTAATAAACCAATTAAGGTCCATATGGTTAAGGATACTAGCTAGAGTAAACTTGGATAAGTAAAATCGGGTTGAGTCAAAATATTCACGACGGGCCTAATATATCAAAGACATCTAAACTTGTTAAAACCATTTTATTCATTTATTTATTTATTTATTTATTTTTTTTGACTTTATTCTTGAAATGGAAAATATAAATACGATGCGATGACAAAAGGAAAGAAAATAAAAGAGAATAAATGGAAATACTACTAGGCCAAAATAGATCAAAAATTTGAAAAATGTTGAAACATTTTAATTTTCCGGTTAAATGAGGTCAAATTCATGGAAAAACCCACTAAAATTCGATAGAAGTCCCCCTACACTTAATATAAACATTGTGCTCAATGTTTAAGCATGTGGGAGAATAAACTCCCCTACACTTAGGACATTGAGTACGTTGTTTAAATCGTGCTAAGGAAGAGACAACTAAAGTGATTACATTTATTCATCTTATTTATATACAAGTATGAACCACAATAGCAAAAACTTATCGAAGAAACCGGGTACACGGGAACACGGGATCACGGGTCGCGTCAAAAACACCAAAAGTGGATCATTAAAGTACACATCCCTGCACAACATCACAAAACAAAACCTACTCGGCTCCCCTACACTTATGGTAGAAAATAGATAAAAAAAAATCGATCATTGGGTTGCCTCCCGAGAAGCGCTTGTTTTTGTTAACCGAGTCACGAGCCTGACTTGACCCCGAATGAAATGGTCCATGGGGAAGCCTCTAATGTAATACCGGGATCAAAAATCTTATCCTCGGTCCCGGAGGAACATAATAAATGAAAGGCAGGAGGATAAGTCTTGAAGGGTAGAAAAGTCCTCTCAACATAAGAAAAGTAAGTGAAGTCTTGATCCACGGGCGGTGGGGTGGGTAAAGGAGACAAATGTCATCCCCCAAAGACAATTGATGGTCATTATTCGGCAAAACCGTAAAGGTATCAATCATAAAATGGTCAATGTCACCTCCCGGGTCAAAGCACTCATCCTCGGTAATAGGTTCTAAAGGTTGGGTGGAAAGGTGCTCGGGAGGGGGACTTGGGACAATATCTTCATCTATAAACTTATCAAAGAGAATGTCCCCCTCTGTGTCATTATCATCAATACCTGGAGGTATTGAGAGATTGTCAATTTATTCCATATATGGGTCATTATTCTCAACGGGAGTTAAAGACGGAGGTAAAGATTCATTGATAGGAGTAGAATTCAACGCTTCAATTTGAGAAATAAGAAGATGAATTTTCAATAATTTGTCGCAAAGAATAACGTCTTCCACCTCATCTAAAAGAGCAAGTTCATCGGTGAACATCTCGTAAGCCGGAGAGAATAAATCGACATCGCCCTCATCTCCCAGTGGAAATGGGTGAAAAGGAGAAATTTCAAACGTGAATCCTCATAACATGGAGAAATGTCATCCGCAAGAGAGACCTCGTCCGTAAGCTCCACAAAAGTCGGCACATCACAAACTTCATCAAAGAATTTGTCGAGACCAAAATCACTAATCTCACTCGATGTATCACAATCCTTAGATGCATTTGGGATATCGAGAGAAGGAATTACAATTGCACTAGGATGTTGAGCAACAAGATCATTCCAAGAAATAGTATTCTCATCATCATCATCATCATAATAGTAAGAACGCACAAGAGGAGGAGTAGAAGCACTAAGATTAGATACTTGCTCTTGTCGACTTTCGTCATGCAAGCTAACTTTGAGTTGATTTAAGCTTTCTATAATTCCAACCAAACTAGTGAGTTGTTCCTCAAAAGAAGGTTGATGAACGACGGAGTATTGTGGGGTTCAAAATGTTGAAAACCGGAATTATAGCACGGACGTGGCTCATAATTCATCGGTTGACAATAAGAAGTATCGTGAGGGCCCCCACAATTGTTGCAACACGGGTATTGAGAAAAACCCGGTGCATGTTGCGGATACGGATCCTCATATATGGGAGTGGTGAAGTACGAATTGGCTGAATTGCAAAGTGGACAAAATCCAAGTTGTGTATTGTCGATATGATAGCCGCATCGCTCACATGTACACTATTGACATGTTTGATAACCATTCCATCGTCTCCCACACCTTACGCAATATGAATCCATGAAGATTAAAAAATAAGAGGGGTAGAGAAAAGAATTAAACACAATAGAGGATAAAGAGGAGTATTTTTGGTGTAACACTTAGGAAAGCGTCACTTTTGGATTTAATTATTTTTTATTTATTTTTTTTTTTTTTGGTGCAAATCTTAGGAAAGAATTTGCTTTTGTGATTTTTTATTTTTTTGTATTTTTAAGTTTTTGATTTTTTTATGTTTTTGATTTTTTTAACGATAAAAATAACGTTCAAAATTGAACGGATCCCAAAATCCAAAGCTTCTCACGAAAAATCGTCAATCATAACGAGCGAAGCGGCAGCGGCGTCATTTTAATGTATGAATTTTTCAATTCTTTTAATCTAGTTTTTCGTTCCTCGACTCAACTCGAATTGATTTCCGATTTTTACGTAGAGATTAATTGTTTTCGGTGAATACAACTTTTTTTGGTATTTTAAAAACTAAAAAAAACTATTTAATTAAAAACTATTCAATCTAATTAAAAAGGAAAAATCTTTAATTAAAAATTACTTAATTAAAACTATTGAAAACTATTTTAAATTTAAATAAAACTAAATATTATTTAATCTAATTAAAAAGTAAATACTTTTATACTATTTAAATCTTAATTAAACGAGTAAACTAATTTTTTTATCTTGTAGAAACTAGAAGGGGGGGGGGGGGGGGGGGGGTGAATAGTTTCTCTTCGATTGGTGACCAAATTAAAATTACTTTCAATTTGGTTTGTATCAAAACTATCTTTTACTTGAAGCTAAGTTGCATAATGATTAGGTTGAATTCAAATGCACTAGCAAAGATAATAGGTAAGTGTAATGATAATGAAATAAGTAAATAGTAAGGAAGGAGACAACCTAGTGGGAAGACACCAAGATTTATAGTGGTTCGACAACGAGGCTCTATCCTCGTTTCTACTCCACTCCTCGAGTACACCTACTCGAGATTTCCACTATATCCACAAGCTCCCTTCTTGGCGGAGAAAACCTTACATCGTCGCTTACATTATTTTCCGACACTAAGCTAAATGTCGAGTCCTAATCTTTAGCTAGGACCAATCTACACATCGTTGCCTACTTCACAATTTAACGACACAAGGCTAGATGTCGAGTTCTAATCTTAAGGTAGAACCAATCTTCACGACGTTGCCTACTTCACCATTTTACGACACAAGGCTAGATGTCGAGTTCTAATCGAAAGCTAGAACCAATCTTCACGACTCTTCACTTTGAAGCTAAGTGAGAACTTCACATAACACAACTACTAGTCACTTTATAGTTTAGTGAGAACTCACAAGACACAACCACATCACTTTATAGTTTAGTGAGAACTCCTAATCAAATCTATTACAACTCAACTAGACTTATCCAAGTACACACATGTAGCTTGGATTTACACAACACAAATCCAAGCAAACACATATGCAATGGATGTACACAACAAATCCAAGTATCCACAAATAACTTAGATGAACACAACTAGTCCAAGTATTCATAAATACTATGGATTAACCTAAAACAAAAAGGGTATCATAATGAATATGACTAGCTCATAGATTCATATTTATCACAACACTACTGAGTGAGTGATCTTCTTATTGGACAAGGTAAAGGAGGGGATCAAGAGGATAATCATATGTAAACATCCTTAACAATTTAAGTGATCATTTATTAATGATTATGCTATAGAAAATAGAAAGAGGGCTGAGAAAAACGTCCAAGAGGCTTGCTGGAAAATGAGATTTGACCCACTATTTAAAGGAGACAAAGTATAATAGATCTATAACGGCTAGCTGTGCGCGGTACCTTATCTCGCCCCGCGGTTCCATATCGCTAAGGAACCACGTAGGTACTTAAGGTACCGCCACTAGAGTACGCTCCGTTTTTTGTCTTTTAGTGGCGTAGGAATATCTGAGGTATTTTAAGCCTTCAAAGGATATTCTAACAACATTTGGAATATGCCATTTTCAAATTTTCATTTTCCATTTTCATAAAACATTTTCTAAAAAAGAAAGTTTATTAAAAAGTCTTTTGTCATATTAACAAAAGTGAGTTTTAAGAATAATCATTTTGATGATCACTGAGTATGATTAAGAAAGGTTAGTGATATGATTATTACCTTGATGATAGTGTTAGTTAAATAATTCATTTTGTGTTTTACACTAAATGTGTTGTATGGTTTGTTGTGATCAAAACTAAGAAAGATTAGTTAACACTAATAATGTTTTTAGGCATCACTTGCATTAACAATCTCCCCCTTTTGATTACGACAAACTATAAACTCATTTACATAGAAACACAAAATATCGAATTATTAACGAGTTTATCACTATCATTTCTCCCCTTTTGTCGTAGCAAAAAGGTTAGCACAAGTCTTCGAAGAAAATCGAACTTTCCTAGTAGCTCCCCCTTGGTGGTTGCTCCCCCTTGCTTGGGGCACCAAGTATATGAGCTAAGGTGACATGCTACACAAAGGTTAGTAGAAAGGAAAGAAACACCAATGTATATATGATCACTACCTACTAAGTAACTTGAGAGGGAGAGAGAGAAGAGATCTCAAATTAGAAGCAAGTATTTTGCTAAGTTTGTCCAAAGAGGTAATTGACAAAATCAAACTTCAATCCAATGAAGATGATAAGCTTGTCAATGGGTTAAAGTTTAGAATTGATGGAATCACCCATTAGCAATTATAAAGATTAACCATGATCAACTCAAAGTAGAACTAATGAAATTACACACAAATAACACAAAGGTTACATAAAAGAAAAAGACACAACAAAGAAGATAGTCATACACACAATATGAGTATCTAAAAGCAATAAATATGTAAAATAAACCACTAAGCATAAGCTAGTCTAATAGTGATATTTTCCAAGATTGCTTAAAAAAAAAGACTAAAAAGACGACGATGCATCATTCGAAGTTTTGTCCACCGGGACGAAAACTTGGATAGGAGGTCGAGTGAGGAGTATTCAAGAAAATTTAACTTCTCATACACATGAGCAAGTTCAATTTGTTGAAATCGACAACAAGCACACGAGGATCCATGATGCAACACAAAATCGTTTGATGGGGGTATGGCACCAAACTTAGGGTTTGGTGGTGGAGGGGTAATGGGTTTGGGAATGTTTTCACAATGCCTTGTGAGGTTTGGGAAGGTTGAGAGGTCATTGAGTTGAGGGGTGTTGAAGGATTGTGGTGGTGGAGGAACATTTTCTTTAGCTCCGGTGATGGTGATTATGGTATAAGTCTCATTCCAATACTTGATTGGAGAGAAGGTAGGGTTTTTGGGTGGTTTGGAGGAAGATGGTTCATTCTTCTTAACCCAAATAGGTCTAACCGAGATTTTCGGTTTCTTTGAAAGCTTGGATGAGGAAGCTTTGGGTGAGTGGGGTTGTGACAAAGAAATGTCAAGGTTAGGAATGTAGGAGTTAGGCATTGTGAGAGTGTGAGAATAAAATCTCAAGGTTGTGTGAGAATGAAATCTCAAGGTTGTGTGAGAATGAATTCTCAAGGTTGGGAAGGTGTGAGAATGAAATCTCAAGGTTGGGGTATAAGTAAAATGTAATCAAGGTAAGAATTTGAATACAAAATGTGAAGTGTCAAGGAATGTTTGGTCAGTATGAGTAAACAAGGAATCTTGACAGGGTATATGGTTTTAAAAGTTTTGACCAAAAATTCGTCAAAAGCCACTTATTGTCCGCGGTACCTTATAGGGACCGGCGATTCCATATCGCTAGGGAACCGCGGGACTTTAAGGAACCGTGTCCAGTGGACTTGAAACCAAGTTTTTACAGGTTTTTGAGAAAAACTAAGACTTTTTCAAAAAGTTGCAAATCTTGGAATTTTACCTCTATTAGCACCAAATTATGCTAGGGTTGCATAAAGCAATACATTCACAAAGAATGTCTTGACAAAGGGTGACAAAATAATTTAGATATCATTTTGAACCAATTTTAGTCAAGTTTTTAGAGGTTGTGATAGATTTAGGTTCAATTTTAATTTCAAATTAAAGTTGATTAGTGTGCACATAAGGATAGAAACACACAAAGCTAAATCCATAGAACAACAACATGAAACATTCATGAAGGAAGCAAGTACAATGACAAATGAAACTAACTAATACATAGCTAGCTTAACATTAAATCTAGATAAGTAGTCTTCTTTGGCTTGGTTTTGTTGAAAACTCTTATTAAGAAAACTCCATCATTCATCTCCTAGGAGGAGGCATGGAGAACAAGGCAAGAAAGAACTCTTACAACCTCCTATGTAGTCCATACATATCCATCCTAAGGTTATGGATGATGTAGTGGTTATAAAGACAACATGGACAACTAGGACCATGTGTTTGTTGAAACCCATAGTATGGATCACCCAAAAGGAGGGAAAGTGGAACACCCAAAATTGGAATGTTTGAGTTGGGTGGAGGTGGAGGAGGCATGTTCTCCAAGGGTGATGTGGGTGAGAGTGGATGCATGTTCCCTAAAGGGAAAAAGGGTGAGTGTGGAGGTATGTTCTCCAAGGTTGGTGAAATGGGTGAGTTAAGAGGGGTAAATGGTGAAGTCACCAAGGTGTCATCAAAGTCATTCACAAAAGGAATGCTTTGGATTGGTTGGGGTTGTGTGGTCACATCCAAGGGTGCACTTGGAGTGAAGGGTGAAGAGAGATCATTCATTCTTGAGTTGAATGAAGAGGAGGTAGAACCAATGGAGTGGTTAGTACCATGGGTGGATGATGTCTTGCATGGTGCAAGGGGTGGTGAAGGTGATAAAGAAATGAGGATAGGAACCATCTCATTCTTAGGTGTGTGGAGGGGTGAGGAGTTAGGCTTGGCTACCTTAATCCTTATTTTGAGTGTTTTCCTTGGGGTGAAGGTCTTGGAAGTGTTTGAGGTTTTGGTACAAACCATGGTTGATAAGGGTGGTTTAAGGGTTAGGGAAGGAAGTTTTGATGTGTGAAGAACATGACCAACAAGGTGGGTTTAAATGGGTGAGGGGATGATCCAAACTAGTAATGGGTTAAAATCATTTTAGGTGAATAATGTATTTAGGTAACCTAGTTTAGGAAATGTGCAGTTTATTACAGAAAATCATGCAGTGTTTTCACAAAATTAAGAAAACAGTGTAAAGCAAAAGATGCTGTCGTGCACAGTGGCCGGCGGTTCCTTATCTAGGACCGGCGGTTCCTTATCGATAAGGAGCCGCGGGTTGATATGGAACCACGACCAGAGGGCTTTCAAAAATTTCACCTCCCAGTTTTTGATAAACCCAGATTTTTACCAAAAGATTCACAAGACAAAGTTAACTACAGATCATAATCTAATAAGCTAACTATCACAAAGATGCACAAAGCTATGTAAATCACAAACATCATGGCATAAACAATAATTAGGATCAAATAAATAACAATCCAAACATTGTAGCATAAGTTAATACACATCCAAGATAATAAAAAAATTGTTCATCATTACATGTTTACCAACATGTATTCTTTGAAATACTTCAAAGCTCTCACCTTCTCTTTTTGCCCAATCCCTTGATCATATTCCCCAAGAACTTGAAACCCTTCCTTGACTCAACCCAGTGTTCATGCAATTCACCTCTAGTGCTAAGATTTTCACGGTATAGATGCTCCATGTTAAGATCTTCTGGTACTTCACTAGAGGAGTAATGAGGTGGGGGAGCTAGGTCTTCAAATTCATCCTCGAATGGGCTTGAGGATGGATGGGAATTACTCGAAGAGTGGAAATGAGAACTAGTACCAACGCCATCACCATCACTTGTTGGCATTTGGGTGTCCTCATCATCCATCTCTTGATGATGGGATTTTCGTGAACCTCGGTCACTTCTAGGCTTTCGTTCATATACCTCTTGAATAGGTAACATAACCCGTTGAACCGGGTGAAAGCGAGAAAGATCGAGATGAGGAAAATCTTCACCAACCCTTCTAAAAAGGCGAGTAAGAAGCATATCATAGGGAAGGTTTGTTTTGGGTTTGGAAAGAGCATAATTTATACGTCGAGCGATGTAGAATGCTAAATTGTACTCGGTTGATGTAAAGATGCAAAACAACATATGCACCATACACACTGGGATATGATCTCGGTTTCTACCAAGACAAAACACATTCTCCCTAAGGATGTTAGCCCATTGGACCATGAAATCCTTAAGGTCGCTTGAGAGCACTTCATAGCGATTCACATTTCGCACATTAGTATGAAGGCTTCTCACAACGTTTCCATCACGCTCTTTCGAGATGATATCAAGGATGAAATTTAGATCAACTTCGGTGATGTCATCTAAAGGTTTATCGTTGGACTCCACGAGAGCATCAAGTCTCCATTTGTCCGTAAAACGACAAGTGCCTCTATATGGCACACCAAGAATATCACCAAAATCATCGAGGGAATATTGAATGATTTGATCATTCAACATGAAACGAATAAAGATTTGGCCATTGATTTCGAGCATGGAGTAAGTGCTAAAGAATTCAAGAAGAAACAAGGGATAAATTTCTTCGTCTATGAAGAGCAAGCAATCAAATCCAATATGCTCAAACATAGAGTTGATATATCTATACCCCGTTATTCTTGTATCTACAACCCTACCCTCATGGAAATTTTGAGTGGAAAGGGATGGAAAAGAGTTTCGAAGTTGAGGGGAAGCATAGGTTTGGGAAATGTCCGGCATATAGTTTCTAGTGAATTGATGATCTTTTTGATATTGTGAAGGCATGATTAGTACCTAAATAAACACAAGAAAATATTTTTCCAACCACTCATATGAAAAATAAAATTAAAGATAAAAAAAAATGAGAATGTGTTATATCAATTACTTGACTAACAAAGGATTGAATCCATATCATTCTCATGTTCACAATGTAGCTATTCCATTATTTAAAAAAAAGAACATATGAACTATGTTGGATCAACAATGGACTTAGAACATTGGTTTTTCAAAACAAGGTATTTAGGTAAGCATTAACAATGTCATTACCTACTTGTTCATGAGTTCATCTCAAATCCATCTTTTAATCAAAATAATTAATCAAAATTCGGATTTGTTCTATAAGTGGGTTTTAGTGAAATCTTAATGAATATGAACCTAAGGAATCATAGTAAAATAACCATGTCAACCCACATTCCTATTAAGGTTTTAATTCAATTTCAATTTTAAAAATCTCCAATTATGAAAGGATGATCCCTAGAACGAAATAGATGAAATTGAAAGAGAATACTTACAATTAATTGATGTTAGATGAAGGATGAGTGAAACCCACAACTTGGAATCATTTAACTTGAGTGATTGGATGTTTTTGAAGCTTCAACAATGGTGGAAAGCAAGAAAAACGTCGGCTGTGTGTTTTTGGGAGAGAGAGATAGTGGTTTGAAAAGAGTAAAATAATCAAACTGACGCTCTGACTCACTTTACTGCCCGCGGTTCCTTATCGATAAGGTATCGCGGGTTTGAGCCGCCTAGATAAGGAACCGCCTACAGAGGCAGGTTTTTATCTATGAAAAATGCCAAATTTTGAAAACCAAGTTTTTCTAAGATACTTAAAAATATATCATAAACCTTTTAAAATATCATTGGATCATCATGACACTAAGAAATATGCCTTAACGAAGGATTACGAGTTGAATCAAGATCGAAAAGAACCGAAACGGACAAACGACTACTCGTAGCAAAACGAGAAAGTGGAGAGAAGTCAATGGAAGTGAATCAAGACTAGGACCAATGCTCAAGGGATTAATGACAATCTTCAATTAGTGGTAACGAAGAGCTTGTGTCATATATAGTGGTTTAAGACGTGCCTTTTCGGCGAAACATTAAACGGCTTTGGTAATGAATAAATACAAAGCAATTCTTCATGTATAGACTAAGATCACTTTCAATAATAGTCTTAGTCTAAACCAAAATATGAGCAAGGTATTGATTCACTTTCTCTCCCACAAAGGGCCTACTAACCGTATGGGTGCAAACCATGGAAATCATGCTTGATACTTTAAGCTACTACTAACTCACTCTACATCACCATAGTGAGTCAAGTATCCAAGCAATGAAGGTTTGAGAGGATAAAAAGAAAGAATCACAAACCACAAACAAATGTCAAGGCAAGGATGCCAAGAACAAGCACATAGTCAAGTAATGATCAAGAGAATGATCACATGGCGTGTGGAAGAACGAAAGCGTACCTTGGCCACAAAGAGCAATCCATCAAGGAATCAATGCTATGCCCAACAATGACTATGATGGGTACTAAGTCTTCAAGGACTAGTATCATTCCCAATCATCTTGGTATCATCATTCAAAGATGTTAAAGATCAATGAAGATGAGTCTTCTACAAGTGCAAGTAACTCAATCCACAACCAATTAAGTGATTGATCTTCATGAGTACCTACACAAAGCATGATGCAAACTAGTAGATACATTTCAAGAGTATATCTAAAATGCATAAAGGTTACTAATCTAAAGTGGGATGCAATATTATCAATTAAAGGTGTAACACCCCCAAAATTTATACAACTCAATACAGCGGAAGACTAGTTGGTGTTACGGGATAGCACATTACTCACATCATAGACAACGCATAAAAATCGCGTCGTTTAATAATAAATCAGTTCCATTCATAAATATCAAAGTTTCATCGGTCCCAAGTCATTATATTTCATACAAAGTTTTACAAAGTATTTGAATGGAAAAATATTGTTTAAGTGCGGGCCATGAATTCTTGTTGTCTTCCCGAGAATTACCTTCAAGTACCTGAGATAAAACATGTTAAAAGAAAAGGTCAGCGATAACGCCGAGTGAATTCATAGAGTTTAATAAATTCCATCAATATAACTTTGGTATAAAATTTGTACGAAAAATCAATTCGTACAAATCATTGTAATAGGCCGTAAAATAGCCAAAAATCATTTTATATAAATCCTTATCGAAAATCATAATATAGGCATTTGCCTTAAAAATTATTATACGAGCCAATGTCGTAAAAACATCATACAATACGTCTTATGATGTTGTATAAAATCAAATAAAAACCGTTATATGAATATGGTTATGAAAACCAAAACACAAACATAATATCAATAGTATGACCCTGTATTGCTAGTCAGGCAATACTTCGTAATTCGGAGCGTCTATTAGTATTCTGTAAATTTTGGATTATTATAAGCCGCATGACATTGTTACCTTACTAAACCAACAACGGGTAGCTAACCCGATACCAATTTTGCCCATCTAAAGTAGCGTGTCGTCACAAAGGTCACGCTATGGAAATCTTCTCATACATAAATTCGCTTACCAATCAATGTGGCACGACGGGGATCAACCGTCAAGGCGCGAACTGGGGTGATCGTCCCCAAATAGTACTATTAAATGCATAAGCGTCTACCAACTCCCGGTAGTTCACAATTCATGCTAATGGGACTTTTAGTGACATAACCTAACTTTAATAATCCATTTTATTTCATCTATCGGGTCCATTAATCATTTATCGGGTCATACAATCGGCTCATTCAATCATTCGGGTCCAAAATCAATAAACAAACAATCGGGACAAATGGTGTCCTAATTTTATAAAAACTAATATGTTATCTCCCTCGCGGGTTTATAAAACATTTATAAAAACATTTAAAAGAGTGCGAGGCTATGAACTCACATTGATATGGGAAGGCGGGTTATCGGCGATTCGGACGTACGGTACGTGCTTCAATCACGGAAACCTAGACAAATAATAATCGGTCTTAGACGTTTGTCCAATGACTTTATAAAAATACCAATTATGTATACATATGATGATTTTGTACATATGATGATGATCAAGTGGGTTTATACATCCTTGTTTACTCATTTTAGTGTTTACGTTTTGGTAACGTCTTACTAGTTCACTAGTTTTACCGATTTTACCTATTTTAAGTCCATTAAGTCTTTTATAAGTTCTTTAACTTGTTTTTACCCATTTTATACCTATATTATCAGTATATATACTTTTCATGTTGGGCCCAAATGGGTTAAGCCCAATAAGTTCTTTTTACAAGTTTTTATCTTATTAAGTCTAATTATTAGTCCAATATGTTTAGTTAGCTCGTAAATGTCCGTAATTCTTATAGTTCGGGTTTTATCGGTTTTTACTTGTCTTAGTTACCTATACATCAGTATATGACTTTTATAAACTTTACATTAGACGGGTTTGGTCGTCTAAGTTTTATTTGGCGAAAAACGTTAATTTTACGGCAATAGCCGAAAAAGTCGTAAAAATCAAGTTTATAGTTTTTATTACTTATAAATATTATTTTACCACCATTTATATAATTTACCCATTTAATTAACCTTTTATACATTTATATAAATAAGTTTTATAAGTTAGTGGGTTTATATTTTTATATTTTATACATTATAATGTGAGTGCTTATATAAATAAGTTTTATAAGTTAGTGGGTTTATATTTTTACATTTTATATTTTTACATTTTATACATTATAATGTAAGTCCATAAAATAGAAACGAACTTTCTAAAATTTACAATTTTAGTAAACGAACTTATTTTATTACTAATCTAGTAATCGAAACTTGTTACTCTTAATCAATCTAGTAATTATGACCGGCTGCTACAGGTTACCACCGGTTTACTTTTAACAATGACCAATGCGTCAACATTTTTTTTTAAAATTGTTTTATTTTGAGTTATGTGGATTTGTCAACCGGATATATTACCTACTTAGATATATTGACCCGAAAAATCAAAACCCGGTTGGGTCTTGAAAACCGTGTTGACCCGGGTCACCTAAATCCGGCGGGTCTAGCCGGGTTTCTCTAAAAACCACATGATCCCAAGCCGGTGGCGGGTGGGAGAGCTTGGTGGTGAACAAACTCATGGGTGTGGAGATTTGGTTTCTATTAACGGTAGAAAGAAAGGATGATGTATAGATATTTGGGAGAGTAACCTGTAGTAGCAGGTCATAATTACTAGATTGATCAAAAATAACAAGTTTCAATTACTAGATTAGTAATAAAATAAGTTCGTTTACTATAACTGTAATTT
Organism: Glebionis coronaria; assembly: GCA_025667525.1. NCBI lineage: Eukaryota > Viridiplantae > Streptophyta > Magnoliopsida > Asterales > Asteraceae > Glebionis > Glebionis coronaria. The sequence continues at coordinate 98,946 of JANFOE010000579.1, forward strand.
TTGGAAAGTTCGTTTCTATTTTATAGACTTAACCCATAATAATAATAAACATTATTTCCAAAAATCTGATTTTTAACTTCATGTTCACCATTTTTAACATATCTAGAGTTCTATAATGAATTAGAAGCTCATTTTTGGATGACATGTTCTTCATAATATGTGCTACATATAACTTAGCTATAGCTACTTCCCATTTTGAGTTTAAGTTGCCTTAACAGTCCCTACAAAACTGCTTATTCAGATTACACCACCTAACTTGTTTTGATCATATCTCACTCATTATTTTGATTCCATTGCATGGCCAACTCTCAAATGTGTATAACATCATCTACTTACTGTAAATAGATCAAACCATGCAATTTTATCAGTTCATCTTTTAGTTATCTACTGTTTTTATACAGCCAACTAAATAGTCAAGATTTTAGCTTCATTTCTTATAGTTATCATCATTTTTAAGCATATTTATCAATACTTGATCCCCACACAACATTTTTATCATCATATATACATCATATACATATACAAAATGAAAGAAAATACATTTGTTCTTTACAAAATAACAAGATAAAAATGGAGAGGATGATCTTCTTTACCAATCCAAGTGGATTTCTTGTTTTAGGAAGAAAAGAACTTGATGAACACAACAAGTATCTCCAAGACCATCAAATATCAAGAACATAGGTTGGAAAATCAGCCCTAGGACACAAGCAAATCATCTCTAAAGTTGTTGATATGGCCACCAAATGATCAAGGCTTCAAGAGAACACCTTAATAGAACTAGTAAACATGTGGTTTATGGCTAGAAGAGATCAAAGAGGGTGTTTGTTGGCTTATTTGGGACGGCAAAGGGAGAGAGTTGAGAGAGTTTTTGGAGTGGATTGCATGTAAGAAAGATGGAAATGAATACAAGTTGCTAGTTTAGCTAGTTTAGTGGTATGGTAAAGCTTAAGATGTAAGCTAGTGCTTACACTTGGAATGTGTAAGTTAAACTTGATGCCACCTTGTGTTGTGGTGTCAAGTTATGCCGTCCCATTTTGATAGTGGGGTGGGACAAAGTGTTTTGTCCCATCTCACTAGTTTACGGGTATTTCTCGATTCTAGTTTTCTCGATTTGCGTGCCCTCGGGTCGTTTTACGAAAAACGTTTTTATAAATTATGAATCAACGTCACAAAACGAATCCAATAAAAATTGTCTCATCAAAAACGGAGTTCAAAAACGTAAATACGTAATCCTAAGGTTTCCGGTTTAGTCGTAAAGGACGTTAAAATAAAATCGTAAGTCCTAATCTCTTCTCGTAAATTTGTGAGTTTATGAACTAACACAAATTTAAAACTCCAAAATAATATTTACGGATAAATTTATTTTCTGAATTGTCGGACTGTCACCAAAGACGGTGTATGTAAACGTAAGCACGTAACGTAGAATCCTCCGGTTTAAACGTAGTCGATGCTACTTCAAGACGTAAATCCAAATTTCTTCCCAAAAATAAGTGAGTTCATATTGTAACATTAAAATAATATTTTCAAATAATATTTGAGAATAAAATATCAATCGTAAATTGACGGATTGTCACAGCATTTACCCCTAAACAGGATCTTTGTCCTCAAAGATCATCTTACCTTACTACTCGCTTCTTATAGAGTTAAAGCCATGTGGGTATTTCCTCCACATTCGGTCTTCTCTCACAAGTGTAATCCATTATAGTACGCGAGTTTCATCAAACATAACTACAGGAATAAGATCAGGCTTAATGTTGACTTACTTTCTCTATCCATGATGTTCACGGGTTTTAGATGAATGCAACTTTTCGCCGATCTAAGCTTTACTAAGAACAGTCAGATTTTCACTTGATAGATATTCCATCAAGTTCGATTTACGAAACATAATTCACGAAGTTCTTGAAGTCCTAGGGTAGATCCAGCTTATATGCCTTTCAATCCCAACTTTTACATCATCCCAATGGTCCCATACAACGGGGACTTATATCCTATGATTTGTCAGATCATGAATTCATTTTTCCAAGTTTTAAAAATTGTGGCATAACTTCGCTACCCATTTGGCACTTCAAGATCTACAATTTCACATTCACATAACCTCTTGCCCACTACCGGCAGTCAATAATCAGATCCTAATTTCAACAATCATTTCAAGTCTCGCGGGTCGGGTATTTTGTAAGGTTAGGTTCGCCATCATAGGAAACCTTAAACCTAAAAGACATGTCCAACTCACAATGGATGTATGTCGGATGTCTTCATCTCAACTCTTGCTTACAGATGCTCTAATATTTAGATCCTAACAAGATTCGATCTCAATCCTAACACGATGATTATCAATGATAATCCTTCCAAAGGAAAACGATTATACGGTCTATTACCAAAAGGTCATTCATTCAAACATAAAACAACGCTTATATTACTTTGTATCGTTACTTTACCTCGTCCCTTCGATTTGGGGTGGTACATAGTACTCTCATCAAGGTTCGTTCTCAATGATTTCTGAGCAAATCTCTAGAAATTCGATGCGAAGCGAGGATCTTGATATAGATGTTCGATGCAGGCACACTATGTTTACATAACTCTTTTGCATTTATCATTAACGAGAATGATATTAGCAGATTTGGTCAGTCTGTCGACGATGACCCAAATCGAATCAAATTCAGATGATGACCTTTGCAATAGCTAGACGTTTACTAATGTATGAGGCGATGTATGCCTTCATAGTTTGCCATCAGTACAACTTCTTCAGACAAAGATGCTTTTAGTCAAAAATGACATACATATAATACTTATACTTACAAATTCCAACATAACTATATCTCACAATCTCCATATTTAGGCAACCACAAGTGGCCTTTAAAACACTTAACGCTATTGGCTTCTCAATTTTAATGGTTCGCATTAGCCGCGAACCTCTTTTTATTATCTATATTATCCTTTTTACAAACATCGTTCATATTTAAATTGTTCGGCAATTTATTTTGCACCTTCATTATTAAGGAACATGTCCTAACTGGTTCTTTATCTGTTATACATAATGCGTCGGTATCTATATTCACTTCTCTCATGATGATATAATTATCATGTCCATAATTCACTCAGGCATTCTTTCTATATTATGCGTCAGTAATTACGTTTACTTTCCTGATGAAATAAATATCATAACCGTATTTATTCAAAAATTATTTCTTCACATTTTCTCTGTTTTAGTTTCTTCTCAACTATCATTTTTATCTGTTTTACTCAATGCGTCGTCTAAAGCGTCGATAATTATTATAATTAATTAAATAATTATTAGTTAATTTTTATGAAACGTAAACGCAAAAATTTTAAATTTCTTAGTTTGACCAAAAATGTTCAAAATAAATTTGAATTTAATTAACAAGATTTTTGTTGATTTATCGAAAATATTTAATAAGATTCGTAAATGTTCAAAAAACCTTTGTTTATACTTTGGTCAAAGTTTTCTTAGTTTGAAAAGTAAAAATTATCGTTTCGAATTTCAAGTCATGTTTTAAATGGTTTCCTCAATCCTTTTTAAGTTATCTTGAGGTATACACAAACATTTACCCCTAAACAGAAGTTTAGTTAAATGGTTTGTGTATAAGGGAATAATCCCTTAAAATCCTTTGTTAAAACATTTGTCAAAACATAATTCCATTTCTTTTTGGAAAAATCCAAAGTCTTAAAAGGGCTCTTAATTTTTGAAGAGTCTATATGCATACATCTTACCATTATTAATCCAACGGTCATTTTATGTAAAGGATTAAGTTTTTAATCCCTAACCGTTAATGGTTCTAATCTTTGAAAAGTCAATATAGCTTCCATTATCTATTAATCACATGGTTAAATCATGTAAAGGTTCAAGTCTTTAATCACGTGTTAATTATTCGAGGTACATGTTTTAATTGTTCGGCCAATTCAAGGAAATCTATAAATAATTATTAACTCATTCTTATTCTTATAAACAAACATATAGTCCTGAATGATCACGAGCATGAATTTATCAAATTACAGCCTACACACGTGATTCACCAAATTTATGAATGCTACATGTGCATTGGTCAATCCAAACGACATCACGTGAAACTCATAACGTTTATTACAAGCACCGGATGTAGTGATTGGAATAGATAATCTCTTTCGCAGATGCGAAGTTGATGATAACCATGCTAAGGATCAAATTTTCTAGAACCTTGTAAATGATCGAACAATTCTTCCATTTTGAGTTATGGATATCGTTTTCGATTGTCAATTTACTCAATTCACAGTAATCTATAAATATAAGGAATGATAACACCATAGCTCTTCAGAATGACAGGCTTGGTATAATAAAATCTTTCTCCGACAACTTTTCTCAGTTGTACGGAAATTCCTTAAATTCAGATGGTGCTGACGTACAGTGCACACGCCACAAGTGCAGCACCGGGAATATAATCAATACTAATTTCAACTTGCCTTAATGGCAAAAGTCTAGGTAATTCATCAACAAATACTTAATAGAGTTTCAAATAACAGAAACATCTTTTAATAAATTAATATTAGGTTCTTTCTAGATTATAATATCTATGACTAGTTCACAACCATTCACGGTATAGATTTCAAGTCTAAATACAGGATATGGTCATCCATCAAGAATTATTTAGATCACTTTTTATAATCAACATCTTATCTTTTAGGGGAATTCTACTCGAGTTCCCATCAATTAAGACAATGTCGTCATGTCATAATCAATCAATCTGTTCTACTGGCACTATCAACTTTCCAGTTGCATTGCCGTTGATAAGATGTGAACTTCTCAAAAGACTAGTAATAACTCATAATCCTTCACAAGTTCAAGGATATATGGAGACACAACTACTATTAAAAGAGTAAGGTCAACGCAAAATCTATGCGAGAGAATTTCAAATCAGACATAGACGAAAACATTTAATGAATATGAATATATCCCATGTTTTCATAATTTGAGTACGCATTCGAAAGCTCCTCGGATCGTTACCCAGGTCATTCAAATGAAACCAAATCAAAAGAAATGATAGGAACGTCAATACATCCAGTCGGGCATTGACACTCGGTAATCAGATACTTTTCCTAAGAATCTCACTACGGGAGAATTGGACAAGAAAGGATTGTCAATTGTCAAATAAGACAATTTCCACAGACGAGTAAATTCGACTCAGAAGAATAGATGCTACAGGCACATATGTAGGTGTCCCTAACAATATGTCCTTATTTTCGCTTCTTGCAGATCTCATAAAATTTAATCTTTCACAATCTTCAATGAAAATTCAGCGTTTGTTAATAATTTTATGGTGACTACTAATCAGTCTTGCATGGTCCATTCCAAATTGTATGTAGGCGCGCAACTATATACAATTTCAAGATTAACGATGCAATACTCAGGTCGTCAAAATTTTATCATCATGTTTATAATGAAAACATTTTCATGCTTAATTCTTAAATAAGAATCAAAATAAATTTACAAAGATTTTCCTTGTTATGAAAACAATTAAGTTCCCAAAGCGTTTTATAAACAACCTCATTTTAATAACAATCACTTATAAATCTCACTTTGAATAATCCTTATAGTGATGAAAATTAAATTTTCTCAAAGGATACTGTTTTATCTTATAAAAATAATGAGTGATCTGCAAAAGAGTGATGAAAAGTTGTTCACCAAGAACTAACTACAATATGATAGAAAATGAGCTTTAGCCAAATAATCATGAGGTTCATGATCTCGATGACACTCAAAGAATAATTCACAATGTAACTTGATTCAAGATGAGTACTTGTTCAATGGTTGCATCACTAATGCGAGCATTAGAGACAAGCAAGAAAAGATAGATAACATCGATACATGTAGGATTTAGCAATCAAAGGTAGTCTTTTTCATTAATCACAAACAAGTCAAAATTGTACCGTAACACATTACGTGTCACTATGTCATACAATTCTCAGAACTCATCCTACCAACTGATGTCTCAGTTAAGTTAGGGATTTTTTTAAAAGATACCACAATGAATACTAATCTACAAGAGTCATTGGGTGTCCTACCTGTCCCAGAAGATCCATCGGTCCCAATTCAGAAGAAGATTTCTTCAATTTATTTCTTGCACACTGGGCATCCTCATCATTGGACAATGGCCTAGGAACAACCCTTAATACAAACTAACAATCATTTAAAACCTTATAATTCAATCACATGACTTAATAACTTCCTCTTATTAATCTCATATTCCCTACAAGTTAACTTTTTTTTTTTTACTTTATTCAAGTTTCAACAAATTTTATACTCAATTCATTATCCTACCTCATATTCCAATACTTACAACCTTATTCTTCAGCCTTGTAAATGCAATTAAAGCTCAATATGAATCAACACTTAATTTCCAATCCTATTAGCTCTTACAACAACAATTATCAAATGAGTCATTAATATGAAATGACTTGATCATTCAACTAGACTTCTCGGAAAGGTACTAGTGGCATGAGGCTTTTGGGTAATGGTTCCAATGACAGCCTCAAGTGCAACATTCACCCTTTCGATTTCAAATTTAAGAATTGGATGACAACGAATCAGATGACATCTTTCTAGGTGATAACGTTTTGTCAAACTCCACTCTATAAGAAAAGATCGTCATAACATCGATATCAGATTTAATCTCGCCAATCCTTTTTCAATATCGCAATCAACTAATATCTATATTTCTAAGAATATCAATTATTTTGTTGGGATCATAAATATCCGCAACTTGGTTTAGATCTTGGATAGCTAGAATTCCTACGAGAATAGCTTTGATTAATTTACTAGGGAATTTAGGGTTACTTGTGACAATCTACGTCGTATAAATACCTCATATAAAAATCAAAATAATCATCAAACAATCATGTAATAAGATTACATCATATATATATATATATATAATCCAAGTTATATATATATTAAAATAACACTTCTCAGTCTTGGCCTTGTCGGTAACTCGGGAATTCTTCGGCACCGTTATAGTCAAAAGATTTTTAGACATTTTTAGAAAAATGTTTATAGTTAAATGATTTTGAAATGTTTTATTCAAAACCTTAGTTTTAAAAATCTTTCGTTCTCTATAACGAGAGCTCTGATACCAAACTGTAACACCCCCAAAATTTATACAACTCAATACAGCGGAAGACTAGTTGGTGTTACGGGATAGCACATTACTCACATCATAGACAACGCATAAAAATCGCGTCGTTTAATAATAAATCATTTCCATTCATAAATATCAAAGTTTCATCGGTCCCAAGTCATTATATTTCATACAAAGTTTTACAAAGTATTTGAATGGAAAAATATTGTTTAAGTGCGGGCCATAAATTCTTGTTGTCTTCCCGAGAATTACTTTCAAGTACCTGAGATAAAACATGTTAAAAGACTAAGATCACTTTCAATAATAGTCTTAGTCTAAACAAAAATATGAGCAAGGTATTGATTCACTTTCTCTCCCACATAGGGCCTACTAACCGTATGGGTGCAAACCATGGAAATCATGCTTGATACTTTAAGCTACTACTAACTCACTCTACATCACCATAGTGAGTCAAGTATCCAAGCAATGAAGGTTTGAGAGGATAAAAAGAAAGAATCACAAACCACAAACAAATGTCAAGGCAAGGATGCCAAGAACAAGCACATAGTCAAGTAATGATCAAAAGAATGATCAAAGGGTATGTGGAAGAACGAAAGCGTACCTTGGCCACAAAGAGCAATCCATCAAGGAATCAATGCTATGCCCAACAATGACTATGATGGGTACTAAGTCTTCAAGGACTAGTATCATTCCCAATCATCTTGGTATCATCATTCAAAGATGTTAAAGATCAATGAAGATGAGTCTTCTACAAGTGCAAGTAACTCAATCCACAACCAATTAAGTGATTGATCTTCATGAGTACCTACACAAAGCATGATGCAAACTAGTAGATACATTTCAAGAGTATATCTAAAATGCATAAAGGTTACTAATCTAAAGTGGGATGCAATATTATCAATTAAAGGTGTAACACCCCCAAAATTTATACAACTCAATACAGCGGAAGACTAGTTGGTGTTACGGGATAGCAAATTACTCACATCATAGACAACGCATAAAAATCGCGTCATTTAATAATAAATCATTTCCATTCATAAATATCAAAGTTTCATCGGTCCCAAGTCATTATATTTCATACAAAGTTTTACAAAGTATTTGAATGGAAAAATATTGTTTAAGTGCGGGCCATGAATTCTTGTTGTCTTCCCGAGAATTACCTTCAAGTACCTGAGATAAAACATGTTAAAAGAAAAGGTCAGCGATAACGCCGAGTGAATTCATAGAGTTTAAAAAATTCCATCAATATAACTTTGGTATAAAATTTGTACGAAAAATCACTTCGTACAAATCATTGTAATAGGCCGTAAAATAGCCAAAAATCATTTTATATAAATCCTTATCGAAAATCATAATATAGGCATTTGCCTTAAAAATTATTATACGAGCCAATGTCGTAAAAACATCATACAATACGTCTTATGATGTTGTATAAAATCAAATAAAAACCGTTATATGAATATGGTTATGAAAACCAAAACACAAACATAATATCAATAGTATGACCCTGTATTGCTAGTCAGGCAATACTTCGTAATTCGAAGCGTCTATTAGTATTCTGTAAATTTTGGATTATTATAAGCCGCATGACATTGTTACCTTACTAAACCAACAACGGGTAGCTAACCCGATACCAATTTTGCCCATCTAAAGTAGCGTGTCGTCACAAAGGTCACGCTATGGAAATCTTCTCATACATAAATTCGCTTACCAATCAATGTGGCACGACGGGGATCAACCGTCAAGGCGCGAACTGGGGTGATCGTCCCCAAATAGTACTATTAAATGCATAAGCGTCTACCAACTCCCGGTAGTTCACAATTCATGCTAATGGGACTTTTAGTGACATAACCTAACTTTAATAATCCATTTTATTTCATCTATCGGGTCCATTAATCATTTATCGGGTCATACAATCGGGTCATTCAATCATTCGGGTCCAAAATCAATAAACAAACAATCGGGACAAATGGTGTCCTAATTTTATAAAAACTAACATGTTATCTCCCTCTCGGGTTTATAAAACATTTATAAAAACATTTAAAAGAGTGCGAGGCTATGAACTCACGTTGATATGGGAAGGCGGGTTATCGGCGATTCGGACGTACGATACGTGCTTCAATCACGGAAACCTAGACAAATAATAATCGGTCTTAGACGTTTGTCCAATGACTTTATAAAAATACCAATTATGTATACATATGATGATTTTGTACATATGATGATGATCAAGTGGGTTTATACATCCTTGTTTACTCATTTTAGTGTTTACGTTTTGGTAACGTCTTACTAGTTCACTAGTTTTACCGATTTTACCTATTTTAAGTCCATTAAGTCTTTTATAAGTTCTTTAACTTGTTTTTACCCATTTTATACCTATATTATCAGTATATATACTTTTCATGTTGGGCCCAAATGGGTTAAGCCCAATAAGTTCTTTTTACAAGTTTTTATCTTATTAAGTCTAATTATTAGTCTAATATGTTTAGTTAGCTCGTAAATGTCCGTAATTCTTATAGTTCGGGTTTTATCGGTTTTTACTTGTCTTAGTTACCTATACATCAGTATATGACTTTTATAAACTTTACATTAGACGGGTTTGGTCGTCTAAGTTTTATTTGGCGAAAAACGTTAATTTTACGGCAATAGCCGAAAAAGTCGTAAAAATCAAGTTTATAGTTTTTATTACTTATAAATATTATTTTACCACCATTTATATAATTTACCCATTTAATTAACCTTTTATACATTTATATAAATAAGTTTTATAAGTTAGTGGGTTTATATTTTTACATTTTATACATTATAATGTGAGTGCTTATATAATAATAATAAACATTATTTCCAAAAATCTGATTTTTAACTTCATGTTAACCATTTTTAACATATCTAGAGTTCTATAATGAATTAGAAGCTCATTTTTGGATGACATGTTCTTCATAATATGTGCTACATATAACTTAGTTATAGCTACTGCCCATTTTGAGTTTAAGTTGCCTTAACAGTCCCTACAAAACTGCTTATTCAGATTACACCACCTAACTTGTTTTGATCATATCTCACTCATTATTTTGATTCCATTGCATGGCCAACTCTCACATGTGTATAACATCATCTACTTACTGTAAATAGATCAAACCATGCAATTTTATCAGTTCATCTTTTAGTTATCTACTGTTTTTATACAGCCAACTAAATAGTCAAGATTTTAGCTTCATTTCTTATAGTTATCATCATTTTTAAGCATATTTATCAACACTTGATCCCCACACAACATTTTTATCATCATATATACATCATATACATATACAAAATGAAAGAAAATACATCTGTTCTTTACAAAATAACAAGAGAAAAATGGAGAGGATGATCTTCTTTACCAATCCAAGTGGATTTCTTGTTTTAGGAAGAAAAGAACTTGATGAACACAAGTATCTCCAAGACCATCAAATATAAAGAACATAGGTTGGAAAATCAGCCCTAGGACACAAGCAAATCATCTCCAAAGTTGTTGATATGGCCACCAAATGATCAAGGCTTCAAGAGAACACCTTAATAGAACTAGTAAACATGTGGTTTATGGCTAGAAGAGATCAAAGAGGGTGTTTGTTGGCTTATTTGGGACGGCAAAGGGAGAGAGTTGAGAGAGTTTTTTGAGTGGATTGCATGTAAGAAAGATGGAAATGAATACAAGTTGCTAGTTTAGCTAGTTTAGTGGTATGGTAAAGCTTAAGATGTAAGCTAGTGCTTACACTTGGTGTAAGTTAAACTTGATGCCACCTTGTATTGTGGTGTCAAGTTATGCCGTCCCATTTTGATAGTGGGGTGGGACAAAGTGTTTTGTCCCATCTCACTAGTTTACGGGTATTTCTCGATTCTAGTTTTCTCGATTTGCGTGCCCTCGGGTCGTTTTACGAAAAATGTTTTTATAAATTATGAATCAACGTCACAAAACGAATCCAATAAAAATTGTCTCATCAAAAACGAAGTTCAAAAACGTAAATACGTAATCCTAAGGTTTCCGGTTTAGTCGTAAAGGACGTTAAAATAAAATCGTAAGTCCTAATCTCTTCTCGTAAATTTGTGAGTTTATGAACTAACACAAATTTAAAACTCCAAAATAATATTTACGGATAAATTTATTTTCTGAATTGTCGGACTGTCACCAAAGACGGTGTATGTAAACGTAAGCACGTAACGTAGAATCCTCCGGTTTAAACGTAGTCGATGCTACTTCAAGACGTAAATCCAAATTTCTTCCCAAAAATAAATGAGTTCATATTGTAACATTAAAATAATATTTTCAAATAATATTTGAGAATAAAATATCAATCGTAAATTGACGGATTGTCACAAAAGGACCTATTTTTCAAGAACAAAATAGTTTTGACCAAAGAGAAACTTTAGTACAACTTGACCTTCTAATTTGAGGAGAAAATGGATCGATCCAAGTTTCAAAGTACAATATACTTCAAAGATCTTGAGTGACCATCGCTCTAATACCAATTGTAGAAACTAGAAGGGGGGAGGGGGGTTGAATAGTTTCTCTTCGATTGGTGACCAAATTAAAATTACTTTCAATTTGGTTTGTATCAAAACTATCTTTTACTTGAAGCTAAGTTGCATAATGACTAGGTTCAATTCAAATGCAATAGCAAAGATAATAGGTAAGTGTAATGATAATGAAATAAGTAAATAGTAAGGAAGGAGACAACCTAGTGGGAAGACACTAAGATTTATAGTGGTTCGACAACGAGGCTCTATCCTCGTTTCTACTCCACTCCTCGAGTACACCTACTCGATATTTCCACTATATCCACAAGCTCCCTTCTTGGCTTAGAAAACCTTACATCGTTGCTTACATTATTTTCCGACACTAAGATAAATGTCGAGACCTAATCTTTAGCTGGGACCAATTTACACATCGTTGCCTACTTCACAATTTAACGACACAAGGCTAGATGTCGAGTTCAAATCTTAAGGTAGAACCAATCTTCACGACGTTGCCTACTTCACCATTTTACGACACAAGGCTAGATGTCGAGTTCTAATCGAAAGCTAGAACCAATCTTCACGACTCTTCACTTTGAAGCTAAGTGAGAACTTCACACAACACAACTACTAGTCACTTTATAGTTTAGTGAGAACTCACAAGACACAACCACATCACTTTATAGTTTAGTGAGAACTCCTAATCAAATCTATTACAACTCAACTAGACTTATCCAAGTACACACATGTAGCTTGGATTTACACAACACAAATCCAAGCAAACACATATGCAATGGATGTACACAACAAATCCAAGTATCCACAAATACCTTGGATGAACACAACTAGTCCAAGTATTCATAAATACTATGGATTGACCTATAACAAAAAGGGTATCATGATGAATATGACTAGCTCATAGATTCATCTTTATCACAACACTAGTGAGTGAGTGATCTTCTCATTGGACAAGGTAAAGGAGGGGATCAAGAGGATAATCATATGTAAACATTCTTAACAATTTAAGTGATCATTTACTAATGATTATGCTATAAAAAATAGAAAGACGGCTGAGAAAAACGTCCAAGAGGCTTGCTGGAAAATGAGATTTGACCCACTACTTAAAGGAGACAAAGTATAACGGATCTATAACGGCTAGCTGTGCGCGGTACCTTATCTCGCCCCACGGTTCCATATCGCTAAGGAACCGTGTAGGTACTTAAGGTACCGCCACTGGAGTACGCTCCGTTTTTTGTCTTTTAGTGGGGTAGGAATATCTGAGGTGTTTTAAGCCTTCAAAGGATATTCTAACAGCATTTGGAATATGCCATTTTCAAATTTTCATTTTCCATTTTAATAAAACATTTTCTAAAAAAGAAAGTTTATTAAAAAGTCTTTTGTCATATTAACAAAAGTGAGTTTTAAGAATAATCATTTTGATGATCACTAAGTATGATTAAGAAAGGTTAGTGATATGATTATTACCTTGATGATAGTGTTAGTTAAATAATTCATTTTGTGTTTTACACTAAATGTGTTGTATGGTTTGTTGTGATCAAAACTAAGAAAGATTAGTCAACACTAATGATGTTTTTAGGCATCACTTGCATTAACATATCTATTTTTATAAAAAAAATATTAATTAAAATTAACTAAAATTAATTAAACAAGTAAACTATTTTTTATATATTTTTTTTATTTTATAAGAGTAAATTTATAAAAACTTTAAATAAACTAACTAAAACTTGTATTTAAACTAATTATCAAAACTGACAGCTAATTAAATTGAAACTATATTAATTAAAAGGGGTGTAAATAAAATCAAAAGGTGAACTAGAACAATTAGCAAACGCGTAGGGCAGTTAAACGGAGGGTCACGGGTTCGAGTCCCATGGTCGAACTTTTTGTCGAATTATTTTCATTATTTTTAGTCAGATTATAATCAATATATCAGTTACCAGTATGAAATAAAACAGTCACACAAACAACCAAATATAAATATAATCTTAAACTAAATCAGCAGGCAATAAAGGAAACTAATTAACAGAATCATCAGACTCAATAGAAAACTAATAACGGCATATAACCTCTATCGCAACACATATCAAACTACCATATCAGCAGACTTCAAACAGCAATATAAATTGAACTTCCCATCTTAAAAAAAATCAATTTCGAACAAATAACTAGCATATATATGTAGTAGTTCTGAAAAAACAGTCCAATAGGCAAACTAAGAATATAAGCAGACTAAATTAAAGCAGATCAAAACTAAATCAGACGAAAATAAAATAAATACCAAGACACAAGTATTCAGATTAATCCAAACACATATTCAGCAACCTTAATCTACTAAGCATATTTATGAAAACATATAATTAACATAAAATAAAAAGTGAATAGAACCTAATGTAGATAACCGTTGAGACGTAGAAGCGGCGCTGAGCCGTCTAAACAATCGACACCACCACCATATCATCTAACACCGACAATCAGCTTACCACTCTCGAAACCATGAATCAAACGAACCGAAGCTTTTATAAATCAAACCATTAGGGTTTGACTTTATTCCAAACTTCACTTTATTATATAATTTTTGCAAGAACCCAAAACAGATTATAGTATAAAACTTAAAGTCAAATTAACAGTAAAATAAAGATAAGTTTAATTCGAAGGAACTTTTCATTAATTTCAAAAAATTATTACAATACTTATAAAAATAAAATTACAACTAATCCTACTCCTAAAGTGACATAAAAACAGTAAATAAAGAAAAAAAATGGAATGATTAAAAATTACAATATTGGGGGTTTTTATAGGCAAACCTCAAAACCTTGTTGAGGAAATTTGTTGATGAAGACATCCAATCACAGCCGTTGAATCTTCTTTCTCTTTCTTTGTCTTGATCGAACGGTGGTGAATTAGCCTCTTTCACACGATTACCAAAGTGGCACAAATCTGTGCTAGTTGTGTTTCTTTGGTGGTGATGTGGCTTGCAATGATTGGTGGAGTGGGAGATGGTGAGTTGTTTAAACCAATCAGGATCAAGGGAGGGTGCAACGTCTGATTTGAGGAGCACCATCATCTTCATCCCTATAAAGATGGGGATTTTATTACCTAAGCGTGATTCACACGCGCTCTTTAAATCAGAAACCCTTAAATTGGGGTTATTAGGGTTTGGAGAAAAGAGGTGAAGGCTGCGTTATTTTTGGTGGGAGAGAGAGATGGTTATATTGGATGTAACGAAAAGAGTTGTTGTGTGGATATGTGTTTCGGTTTGACCAAAGTGAAAAAGTTTTCACTTATATCTTTTTTTATTAACTGTCCATAAACCCAAAATGGGCTTTTGAATCCCAAGTTAACACAATCCAACCGAATTACTTGTCACCGTCCCATTCTTTTGTTGATAATGGGCCATATTGGGCTATGTCCCAATATATAACTCCTTTATTAAATACTAATGGACTTTAAGGCCCATTAAGCATTTGTGGGACCCACTTGGCTAATTTACTTTGATAAAACTCGAATCCCGTCTTAAAATGATTTGTCATTTGACTTTTGATAAAATCTTCATTCCCGTTTTCACTTTTGGTCCTTTTGAGTTGACTTTGTTGTTTTCTTCGATAAATGCCCGTCAAATCCCATGTTTTCTTCCTTTTTGATCTTTTGTACTTAAAACACAACAAAAACACAAACCACGCGTAATTCCGACAATTATGTTATTAAATACACGTTTTGCTCTCGTTTGTCCTTGTTTTTAGTGGCAGAAGGATAAGTGTTTACACGCTTATTAGTCTAACTTTACCAAAACAAGGATATGAAGGTTGTTAATATCTATTAATTTATCTGAGATATATATAGTAACGGAAGGGTGGGTGTAAATCCGGTCATGATGAATAAGTAGTAAACAATGGTGAACAATATAGGAGATTATGGTAGGCTGAAACAATGAACAAAAAACCCACTAACTGCAATGAATTAAACCACAAAAACAGAACCAACAGTGAGGAAAACCAACAGGGAACAAAAACCAACGCGGGATAGTATATGTTAAAACAATGAACAAAAAATCACTAGCTGCAAATGAATTAAACCACAAGAACGGAACCAAGTGTTGTGGGTCTTTGGGAATTTACCACCCTATATTTGACTAAAAACTTAATAAACTAGAATAGTTTGTATTCGGACACAGAGAGCCCTAGATTCGACAACAAACACAAGCGAACAAACTGGTTGTCTTTAGGAATAACACCTTATATTCAACACACCAAAAAAGGGAAAAGATGAGATAAGGTAGGGTTAGGATTTTGGATCAGAGACTCGTGATACCATGTAAGTTTATAATGAATCGTGTGTTTCATAAAGTGAATACCTAATGGTATAAATATTTTACAATGGAATGCCTAGAACATGGTCTTTAGCTCGATACAAACATAACCCACTAATACAATGACTGACTAACATATTTTTTCAGACCATCACTAGACATGTGTTCCCGCTTAGATGTTTGATGTTGCGTCACAAACAAGGAAGTGAAATTTATGATTTCAATACGCGAAAGGAATAAATATTATACCATGCCAACAGAAGCTGGTCTATGTTGAACATGATCTTAATGACATACGTATTATTTCCTACTACTTAGTTAATGAAACGACTTAACAAGGGACTAATTCTAAAGATGTTGGGATATGTACATCTAAATTATTATATGTCCGAAAATTTTCTCGAGCCTATGGACACACACACACAATAATTAAAAATAAGGACCTAATTTCAAAACCAAGAAAAGTAAACAAGGGAATCCCTTCCCTTGTTACCATAATTGACCGAACCTCATTGACAAGGTGGAATTGATTAGCTTGCATTCCAAGTATTAGAGGTTATAAAAGGAGGTTTAGAGATCATTATTCACTAATGCTTCAATATCCCTAAAAATCTAAAACCCTTTCCCTCTTCCTTGGGTGTTTCGATCGACCCACCCCATCAAAGGGGTGTTCGTTTTTGGCGTGGTTCAACCGAAAAAGAAAATCCTAAGGGTTTTCTTGTTGTTGATTGATTAAAGGTTGGTTATTTAGGTTTAACACATCGTGTATGAGCATACATTATCATTTTTATTAACATATTGTGTGTGTTGATAGAGAGGATACATATTTTGTGTCTTAGTGGTTCTTGGTGATCCGGTTAAACCTTTAAGTGGTTTTAATCTATTGCATAAAAGGTATGCTTTCTTTATAATTATGTTAACTAATTATCTATATGTGATATTTGTAGGATATTGTAAATCTATGCTTAATCTAGAGAGAGAAAGAGATAGAAAGATGGTGAGAACACACACACACTTAGAGAGAGAAAGTTGTGTTTTACACACTTTACTATGTGTAAAGATGAAAGTGAACCACACCCTCTCCAACTAAGGAGAGGGTTTATATACCCAAGCCCATGAGATGGGCTTGGGCTTATAATGGGTCGTCGACCTCACACAAGTTGTAGGCTTGGTTTGGCCTTGTTTGAATAATACTAATAGAGCTAAACTACGAGCTACGACTTAGACTATTGTTGGAGTGACCGATCCTTTCCAATACGTCAAACGTATTTCTAACAGTCTCCCCCTAAGGGATGTCACTCCAAACAATGGCGTCACCTAAGTTACAATAATAAAATAAACCTAGCATACTATGCTTGTCTTGAGCTCGTAGTCTTCGTCATTCTTTTCTTTTTCTTTTCTGGTGAACATGTTGATGTGATCTTTGATATCAATCTTGAGAATTAATCTCTTGCCTTGATCTTGTGCATCATCACTTGTGATATCGGCCTCCTCGTGACATCATGTCCCACATACTTATACCTTTGTAATTCTTGAAAGCTTCAGAGTTCGATATAGCGGAAGACTTGTCTTTTGGGCTTTCTTAAATTAGATGGATTATTAAGTGCATAGAGTATAAGCATGCGGGGACGACTTCTTCTCGGATTCCGCAACGCCACCGTCTTCAAATTCCGCAACATAAGTAAACACGAACGAAATGGCTTTGAACATTTCATTCTAATTCGGTAGCATTATACCTCCGGTCGGTGAAGACCGTTGGACGATATAAAATATCGTACTTGTGGCAGGTAGATTTAATTAAAAATCCCCTTGACAAGATTTCGCGGGTAAACCCGTTCTCTTTACTCGACCGTCCAAAGCTGACTGCGAACGTAAAGAGTGAATCATTTGGATAAAATTATCCGCATGATTGAAGTCGTCATTTCCGGTTCCTGGAACAAGTTTGATTCATTAAAGAATCGCACCACCGTTGCTTTCCTGTTGTCACGGGCTTGATTCATATAGAATCTTGCGAGTTACGTACCGAGTGTTGTTTGAGGTTAAAACTAGAAGGATTTCCACTCATCACTGTGAACACTAGGGTGTCACTCTGAGTGTTCTGGCAAAATCACTGAGATATTGCGTAGAGGCCTGGAACGTGTTTTAATTCAATTAAGAATTAAACAACGGTTGCTTTCCAGTTATCACAAGTTTGATTCATAAAGAATCTCACAAGTCACCTACCATGAGCTTTTTAATGTTCGCTCAAGAAGGATTTCCATCTTCATTGTAAATACTTGCGTATTACTCGGATGTTCAGGCAAGATCATGAAGATTTTGCGTAGGACTCTTAATATCTTTCTTACTTTTCACAGTGTGTGAATAAGCAAGGAATTATGAAAGTGTGTCCTAATGAGATATTTGATGATCTCAAATGGCACTAGACTCGATCGTGCATTTTGGATTTTAGTGATCGGAGGCTGGAGAGGAGTGCCACCATTTCAATACCAATTTATTCGGAGTGAATAAATCAATAGATAATGCGTTGTCTCCGTGTGATTAAAACAAATATCTTTTAAGAGATATCTGAGTTAGCTGGGATGGGTTGTGCATTACATCACTGGGTCCATGATGTCTTATCTTCAATATCAAGCATCATTAAAAATGATCTCAATAACATATGTGTTGACCCAGTTTCTGCCTAAGGCTGTAAGGAGGGATTCTTTATTTTCACCCTTTATCATTACAATTCTTTTTCATTCTTCAACCCCTTCAATGCTTACCAATACGTCATAACTAGCACCTTGTTGTGATTGTTCTAGTGCTAACTTAAGTACTTGGTCGGCATTCATCTATGTTCACAATCTTTCTCCATCTTTCCTAAGGACTACTATTTCTAGCTATGGAATGTCCTTGGGAAGATTCCTCTGGTTCTAGAAGAATCATTGGACTTTAACCTATCCTACCATCCTTATGTCACCATAATCTTCACCGTCATGAATAGAGATGTTTTGGGTAAGTGTATGTCACCATGAAATCCATTTTGATATAGCAAATCCATTTTGCTCCCCCTTAACATATGCCACGATATTCGAAAACATTTCATACATGTCGGGATGAGATATCACGTAAGTGATACCATTTTTGATTAATCATTTCCCATATTAAATCACATTTTCTCCCCCATATTAAAAATATTAACCCAATCGATGTTTTTAATCTCAATTGATTTAATGAAGTTTTAACAAAATTTTTGGGAAGAAAAATGCAAGTCTATTTTATCTTCATGATACCAAATGTTGAGATATAATACCGATCAGTAAAAGGATCACAGATTCACCATATTAGAATAAGTTGACAAGGTTGGACCTGATTGATGAGAAAATCATATGATAAGATCAAATGGTTCTTGTCGGCAAATGTTGGTTGCCTCGTCACGTCTAAAGTCATCTCTTGACACCACATGTACGATTGGTATTGTTGTCTTGACACTAATTAGTGAACTTGGCACTCTCGGCATCGAAGATTCTGAATGCTTGACAATTGATCCCCCTCAATTGTTGACCCGTGTTCTATCGAAAGATCTGTATTCGTCGTTTGAGTAGTCGCATCGTCGAGTATGTAGATACCAATCGTAGATAGCTATGGTTGTAGAGATGATAGCTTCATAAAAACAGATTTCTCTTGTTTTAAAAAATAAATGCACTGATGCGTACATATATTCGTGTTAGATTGTGTTATAACGTAAACACAATCCCTTACATGGTGATAAAGTAAACCATGCTCGAGAAAATTAATACCCGTTGTTGAGCCAAAGCTTTCATAAGAAATACTTGACTTTAATATGAAAATCGGGTTGTAGTCAGAAATAACTACAAGCCACTTAGGCATGTTTTATGAAATATTTACAAATTTTGTACGAACTCTATTTATAGCGCCGTGTCAATATTAATCAACATTTCTAAGGCTGTAAATATTATCGTCCCAAAAGACATGCCTTTGAAAAAAAAGTAAAAATATTTTTCGACTTTTATGAATTTTTCAATTTTTTTGGTTTTTATTTGGTTTTATATTTTTGTATTTTGCTTTTGTGGATAAAAATATAAACAATATATACAGATAATCACCAAGGATACGGAGAATAGTTTACCACCACTATTCTTTCGCTTCATCTGCCAGTTCCTTAAGAGTCTCGGGCGAGAAAGTTCTCAAACCTAGCTTGTCGGCCAAAAATTCCATTCGAGCGTGATCTAAAGCCTTCGTGAAAATATCTGCCAATTGATACTCAGATCGGACAAAGTAAAGCTCGATCACTCCATTTTCCACTTGCTCCTTGATGAAATGGTAGCGAATATCAATATGCTTCGACCGGGAGGATTGAACGTTGTTGCAGCATAAGGAAATTGCACTTTTGTTGTTGCAGTACATCGGAATTTTGTTGAAACCTAGACCATAATCGGTTAATTTCAATCTCATCCAAAGAACTTGAGCACATCAACCGGACATAGCTATGTATTCTGCTTCCGTACTTGAAATTACAGCGCTTTTCTACCTTTTAGATGCCCAACTGATTAGTCGATCTCCTAGTAGTTGCAAAGTTCCACTCGTGCTACGCCTTGTATCTTGACAACCCGCGTGATCCGCATCTATATATGCCATTAATGCAATCGAAGAGTCCTTCGAATACCAAAGTCCCCGATTAATGGTTCCTTTAATATACCAAAAGATCCGTTTAACAGTAGCTAAGTGTAACTCAGTAGGCCTATTTTGATACCGAGCACACATACATATAGCTAACTGAAGATCAGGTCGACTAGCTGTGATATATAGAAGGGTACCTGATGAGACTGCTTTTATACATAGTCTCATCATCCAAAACGGGCTTAAAATGCATAAAATATCATGAAAAATGCCAAATATATGCTTGTGTTTGTTACTTGTGTATTTTAGGTATGGGATATTGAGAAAATGACAAAAGATCACAAGAAATAAGCAAAAACGAACACGGAAAACGAAGCCGCACAATGAACCAAGCCCTAGTGTTGATTTTCCATGAATAACCCTTGCAGATTTAAGATTGTACAAGAAGGGTCCTCCAAAATTCAAGAATTGACACTTTAAACCCTTGTATATTCATAATTACAAGTTTGGTCCTTAAAGTTTGTCAAATTTACAAAAAGGCTCTCCACTTTGAAGAATGGCAAGAATGGTCCCTCAAAAATGAAGACTTGTCATTATTAGTCCTCCAAGAAGTCAACAAACAAGTCAACACCTTGAAGAATGAAGATATGCCAAAATTGTTGGGAATAAAATTGACCAAGTCCCTAGACGCTGACAAGAGGAACTTGGAAGCTGACAAGAGTAAACGAGGCGTTGACAGATGAGACGTTGATAAGAATTATCAAGGCACTGACAAGAAGAATCTTAACACAAAGACAAGGACTAAATCTACTAATGATGAATTCTTCAAGCTGGTGGACAAAATATGAAGATAAGAATTCAGAATATATTCTTAAATGTTTAAAAGATTTAGTCAATAAGTTATTTGAGTATGTTTATCTTATGTCTCTTCCTAAAATAGTTGATCTTAGCTTTTTGTACAAGGCTCCTTAAACCTATAAAAGGAGGCCTTAGGGTTAGACATAAGATACATCCCTTTCACACATATCTTCCACATATCTCATAACACTTTTATTGTAATCATTCATTGATATTATTAATCAAAGTTAAAGTTTGGTTTACTTTGTTTTGTTCTTTGTTCTAAGTGTTAAATTCCGCATAACACTTAGTTTGTTCAATACAATAAAGTTTCTCTACGTGTTAAACTTGATTTAATCTCGTTAACACAAAGCTAAATCGATCTAAGTTTGGGATCAACAAGTGGTATCAGAGCTTGTTGAGAAACTTTGATTTAAAGAATGAAATCCAATATCGTGAGGTGAACCAGGATAAGGAAGAAGGTGAAGAAGAATCTGATGATGTTTTCAGTTAAGGCCACGTCTACTTCAAGTTCCACAAGTTCCAATTCTTCTTCAAGTTCTGATAATGAGGTATGTGATGACTCTTTGTAGGATAAATACTGAAAGACTTAACAAAGAGGTTTTAAGATTGTTAGGAGATGTGAGTACTATGAGATGCAAGTTGTCTAACTATCAACTTGCTCTTACTCAAACTGAAAAGACTGTAGCTGAGTATAAGAATATGGAGTTTGACCTAAAAGATAAAATAAATATCTTAAAACATGATTTAAATGCTAGTACTGATATTAGAAACATCATGAAGAGGGTCAGTGCTGAATTACAGGCTAAGTTGGATGAGGCTATCAAAAATAAGGATAATGTAGATCTTAAGATTCAAAAGTTTGATAAAGCTAGCCAAACCTTAGAAAAGTGTGTCAGTGAACAAAGAGACTCTAGGGATATGTCTGGGATTGGGTTGAAAGAATATGTTACCGTTCCACCACCTGTTGGGAACTTCTATGGTGTCCATAGAAAGGATCTCTCTTGGACTGGTATTCTAGAACTCCAAGAAGAGGAATTTATTCCTTCACCTAGAGTCCTTTCTCCAGTTGAGGGATATAAACAAAAGGTTATTGACCTAGAAGAGCGGAAGAAGGCTAACCCCACTTTGTTTGTTAAGGGTAGGATGCTTAGTGAGAGTCCATTTGTGCCTACACCCGTTAAGAGTCCAGTAGTATCTACCCCTATCATTGTGACCAATCCCATCACTGGAAAAGCTGTTAATCTTGGCTCCCCAATTAAGAAATAACCTAGTGTTAAATATGCTGAAATGTATAGGAAACCTAGGTCACTCAAAAGCCAAGAAAGTGTTAATGGGACAGGGTTTTATCAGTATTAGCCTAAATTTATGTCCAAAAAGGCTTGTTACTCATGTGGGATCTTCTCACATTTGGCAAATAATTGGGTAAGTAAATACAATTCATTCGTTGACAATAGGTCATCCAATGTCAATCATAGACCTTTTGTCCACACTAGACCACAGGCTACTAGACCAGCTCCTTTCTTCTCTAAGGCAGCTAATACCCATGGACAAAGGCCCTTTCAAAAGACCAATACTTGGTCAAACAGACAATATGTTCCTGTAGCAAACCCTAATTTGGGCGCTGACAAGAACAAATTCAGCGCTGACAGGAACAAGTTTAACGCTAACAGGAACAAATGCAACGCTGACAGCTCCAAGTGTTGTATGAGACCTTATTTTAGACCATATTAAAAAAGATACTTGGTTAATAAGTGTCAAAGGTCTGAAGCATCATCCCACTTAACATGGAAACCTAAACAAGAGCAAAACTCCAATTTTAATGGTATTTCAATGAGTTGCAATAGATTTAAATATCTTGAGAAGGTCATTACTAGACTCATTGGAACAAATTGGGTGATTAGGTCCCAAAGGGATGAACAGGGATTTGTGGTAAAGAATAAGTCCACTCTAGTTGAACAACTAGACAGATCCAAGTCTGACAATGCTTGGATCTCCAAAGAAAACTAATTTGTTTTCTTTTTGAGCAGCCTATCCAAAAGCAGGTTAATGATCAAGGATATTGGGATAGTGGATGCTTAAGGAACATGCATTGTTGGTCATTCCACTGTTATTATTTTTATCCACTGACATGTTATCTCTACCCATTCTTGTGGGAAAGGGAAGCATCTGTTGGTGTGTTTTTGTGGTTTTTGTGGTTTTTGTCTAACTATGCAGGTATGTGGAGCTACATTAGAATGGATACAAAGTTGCAAACTTTTATTTATGATGGTTGGAGTGTTTACATTCCTATCTTGAGATAAAATTTTGCTTCTTCACATATAATGATTTGTATGCTTCTGTTAAGGGGAGGTAAACCTCTAGGTCTTTGGGTACTCTTAGAGCACTCTTGCATAATTCTAGATTGTGTCCACTGGTGAGTACGATTTAATTTTCTAATTCGTGAGGCACTGTAGCATGCAAAGTTGATATACTGTGCATGCTGCCAAGACATTTGACCTAGATTTGGGTTTGGTCGGTTGGGAGACTTTGGGTATATGTTTGGGTTACTTGGGGAGTTGCAAAGGTTTATATGAGTTAACTTTCTCTTTGGGGCATTTGTGAACAAAGGACTCTAGAGTTCATGTGTGTCTATCATGCTTTTGCATGAGTGTATGCATGAACAGTGTTTGTCACTCTTGCTTATTAGAGACTAGTTAATTTCCTTAGGGTTATTACCTTTGTTTATGTTCTAACTAAAGTTTTCCATTCGCAAGTCTATTTTATGGTATGACATCTTAACCGGTGTCATTTATAAACTTCTTTATAGTCCCAAAATGTTTCATCACCCTTTCATTTTTCAAATTTTTGGATATCTGGAAGCCTAATGATCATTGAGATGTTTTTCCTAGTGATTGACATCTAGTAGCAGCATAGATCACTTTCACAAGGGTGAATAGTGTTATTAAGATGGCTGAGACTATTGACACTAGCTTTAATGCAGGTCAAGTCAGTCTTATCATCAGTAAGTCCATCCCCATGTCCTATGAATCAACATTGAGGATTCATTTCCCGAATATGGATGAGGATAGTATGAAACCTTTGACATTAATGTAATTGACAAAAAACTATATTAGCTTGTAAAAGCATAATACAGAAATGGTACAAATTGTCAAGGATCACTGTTTTAACCTGATAGACTTGTTGTTTTGGAAACTGATGCAAGGAGGATGTTCTTAGTTCTGTCCTTGTATATTGATCTTGGAGAGGAGTCTTAAAAAGGGAGGAACAATCGAATTTGAGTGACAAAAGTAATAAAGAAAGCTCCAAATACTCTACAAGTGCTGAAGATGATTAAGACCAAGTGAAGGCTGACTATACAAGTGATTTGAGTGATTGACTTTTCGAGATTTATTATTACTCAAATTCAGGGATAAGTATATTTGTAAGAATCCTCTCTGTATGTTTTATTTTATTCAGAAACTTGATAACTAGAGTAGATATCAAGTTTAGGGGAGGATTGTTGGGAATAAAATTGACCAAGTCCCTAGACACTGACAAGAGGAACTTGGACGCTGACAAGAGTAAACGAGGCGTTGACAGATGAGACGTTGATAAGAATTATCAAGGCACTGACAAGAAGAATCTTAACACAAAGACAAGGACTAAATCTGCTAATGATGAATTCTTCAAGCTGGTGGACAAAATATGAAGATAAGAATTCCGAATATATTCTTAAATGTTTAAAAGATTTAGTCAATAAGTTATTTGAGTATGTTTATCTTATGTCTCTTCCTAAAATAGTTGATCTTAGCTTTTTGTACAAGGCTCCTTAAACCTATAAAAGGAGGCCTTAGGGTTAGACATAAGATACATCCCTTTCACACATATCTTCCACATATCTCATAACACTTTTATTGTAATCATTCATTGATATTATTAATCAAAGTGAAAGTTTGGTTTACTTTGTTTTGTTCTTTGTTCTAAGTGTTAAATTCCGCATAACACTTAGTTTGTTCAACATAATAAAGTTTCTCTACGTGTTAAACTTGATTTAATCTCGTTAACACAAAGCTAAATCGATCTAAGTTTGGGATCAACAAAAATCAGCCCTTCAAATATCAAAACATGGCAAGAAATACCCTTTAAAACATTTTGGAAAAAGTTTGGTGGCCAAAGTAGAAAAAACCAAACTTATTTATAAAGGGAATTACGTTTTTGGCTGTTTAAACAATGAATGGAAGAAAGAGGAAAAAAGAGGGACCAAATCTGGCAGACAAAGAAACTTACCTTAACCACTCTTGGCATGACACGTGCCCCATTAACCAAAACCAACCAATCAAAACCCACCCAGGTGCCATGTCACTCCTCGACTCACAACCGTTTAATAAACTAATCTTATTAGTTTATTAATTACGCGCTAAACACCTTTTCAAAAATAAATCTGGATTAAAACCTCTACTATTCACATGATGAACACAATTGGGCATTTACTAATTACTTGAAATTAGCCCTTAATCTTTTCCAGAATCATGATTAGTGGTCTCCTAATCCTAACCCAACCCCTAAATTGGCCACCTCACCAACCAACAAGTCACATGTATAGTGCCCTGCACACGTTTTTGGGGAAGAATACAAAGCATGCCAGAAATCCAACCACACACAATCTTGCTTGCTTTCTAAGCTCATTGTGAGCCTTTGGATGAAATTCTAACCTTAACACCTCACACAAACTGCCAACATTCCTTCACATGAGTTCAAGGTTTTAAAAATCTGCAAGGGCAAATTGGGGACTTCACCAGCTTAGGGTTTACGTTTTTATGCTTCATTAGCTTAGTTTGTAGCCTATATAAAGGCATTAGGGTTACAACATTGAGCCCTGCTCTTGGTTTTTCCATTGTTCACATTTCTGTAAATCCTTATTCAATATTAATGAAATCGTGTTTGAAGTGTTGAAGAAATCCAAGTGCCAACCTTATTTTATGCTTGTTTATGTTTCATGTTTATGATTTTGAAGTTTCAAAACCTGTTTTTAAATATAGTGCAAGAAATTGCATAATTTCCCAAAACTTGATATTTTGCTAAGTATTTGGTACATCTTTGGAATTTTTGGATTACAAGTGATCTAAACACTCTGATAAGGAGCTTATCAAGGTGTTGGGAGCTTCTGGTTTAGGGATAATCAAAGAGTGGGTACAAAGGTTGCATTAATCAAGCTTTTTCACTTTTCTGATTTTCATATTTTGTGCTCTAACCTTGTTGAATCTTTGCAACCTTGTTGTGGAAGCTTGTGCCTTGTTTTGCTAGGCACATCAGCTCAAAAATTCGTGAGTGTGGATGTACATTCATGAGGTTTGAGTCCTTGAACCCAAAATCTGTCAAAATACTTGATTTTTGTGATTTTGTGTTCTGCTATTGTTCTTGTTGGTTTTGTGGCTTAAAAGTGCTTGATACTACATAATATTGTTGATATTGTGTTAGATTGTGATTGGGTAACATTGAATCACACTTATACTTTGTTAAATATTGGATGAAAAAAGTTAAGGGGTGTTTGGGTTAACCTGTTTAAGATCACAAAGTGTTTTTGAGTTATTGGAAGGTGTTGTTTATTGTTGGTATCTGATATATACTTGGTTGTATGCTATTTGCTGCAAGTTCTTGGCTTTTAAACATCAAAATCTTGATTGTGCTATAAAAACTTGAAAACCGCTTGTTTTGATCTAAGATTTTGGAAACACTTAGTTTGTATGCATGCTTAGGGATAACAAGTGATTAAACAAAGTTATATAACCTGCTAAGAAGATTTGAGGGTTTGAAATTAGATTTGTGGTCCAGTATATCAGCAGAGTATCAAAACTGCTTGTTCTTTGTTCATCAGTAACATTCATTGGCTTGAATCTTGATCTAAACTTTGAATCAATGCATGAAACCTGTTTATTTATGTTCATTTGAATTATTTATAGTTTGTGTATGCATTTGGTGAAGTTTGGTTGGCTTATTCTGGTCAAAAGTGCTTATTGAGTTCATAACTGCTTACTGTTCATATCTGGTGCATGTTTGTGGATGTTTTGGTTAAACTGTATTAGTTGGCTTGGTGAATTTGTGTTTTTGTTGTTGTTATTGACTCCTTGTGATTAACTAATCACTTGGGTGCCTTTGCTTAACCTGAATCCAACAAAAAGTCACTAAAGACAAAAAAGTCAAATTGGTCAAGCAGTGGGAACTCCTTTCCCCTGCTACTAGCCACTGCTAGTGTTAATCATCAAACAGCTTATTCATAAGCCATTTTGGCTTATCCAGAAATGCAACAACTTTTTTTTTGTGATAGATCTTCCTTATTTGACCCATTGATTTGATCTGGAGCTTATTAGGGTTTGAGTTTTAAGTTTGACTAGAAAACTAATCAAGTTGACTTTTAAATAAGTGCTTATTTGCTTATTCTAGCTTATTCAGTGTGCTTTTTGGGAAACTTTTTGATTATTTTGCTTAAGTAAGTCATTTGAAACCTTTTGCAACTTGAATCAGCACTTAAGGTAGCCTAGAACTCAAAAACGACTATTTTGTCGTTTTGTGAAGAGAGCTTTTGCTTATTTCAGGTTTATTTCTTGTGCTTTTTCAAAATTTCTTTTCACAGATCTCTTTGGTAACTCAAAAGAAGCTTGTGTGTCAAATTAAAGCTTATGGCATTAGCTTATGGCTTAATTGGCCTAAAAGCCCATCAAGAATAAGTTGTTGACTTGATAAGCTGCGATAAGCACATTTTTAGCTTTTAGGCCTTCAGAGTTTTGTTCTTCAAATCAGATTTTAAGTCAGATAGGAAGTTTTGGGCTTATTTGGTTGACTTTTTTTTATTGGGCCAATTCTAAGCCCATTAAGGGACTGTTTTGTCATTTAGCCCATTTTAAGGCCCAATAGGGGTAATTTTGTAATTTCAAGTTCATTTCTGTTTATTTAGGTTAAAATAAAGTAGTTTGCAACTTTTTAGAATTTTTTATAAATTTTGGATTTTTACTAATATTTTGTTATTATTTTATTATTAAAATTAAAATTTTGGATTTTTGCAAGTTTTTCATATTTCCTAGTTTAAATACATTAAGTTAGGAATTTTAAAATTTTTAGATTTATTTTATTGTCATTAGATTATTTTTTAGAATTATTTTAAGTTTTAATAGTTTTTAATTGTTTTTAAATAGTTTTAATTAATTTTAAAATTTTCATAATTAGTTAAGTCATTTTAGAGGTTTATAAATTAAAAAATCTCATTTTGGGCTTTTTGCTAATTAAATTGATTTTTGGGCTTTAATTAGCATTAAAAAATTATTATTTAATTAAATAAAAGGTTTGAGTGATTTTTAATTTTTTGTAAACTCTAATTACATTTTTGTGGATTTATTGCAATTTTCTAGGAATTTTTAGGGTAATTTTGTAATTTAGTTACTTTTTACGGTTTTACGTGCACGACTTCGTCTTAGTGTAATTCATAATCGTAACCGTCATTCTTTTCTCATCTCTTTTCTATTTTTCTTTTCTCATAAATATAATCACAAACACTTAATCTTATCTTTACACAACACACTATCCTTGAGAACAGTCCCCACTTTTGGGTCATTAATTTGTGGTTTTCCTAAACCACTTGTTATTACTTATTACCTTGTTTGAGTCTGTGTGGCGGTGGTCTCAAACCCCGTGGATTAGTCGGCCAATAAGTCGGAAATCACGGTTACCAAAAAAAATAAAAATTATTTGTATTAGTAGCACTCTACTAATACGTATTATCGGTTTTTCGTTTTTTTGTGTAAATACTATTACTATATTGTATACGTAGAACAATAAATTCAAAAGTACTCCAAAAGTGTGAAAACACAACCTTGATTGGGAGGTCATTACTCAATCATTGTATTCGAATCTCAAATAAAGAAAAAAGGAAAAATAGATAATTACTTTCGTGAAGCTTAATTTTGACAAACACAAACTATAAGGTGGGTATAAGGCGGGTATTATAAAAATACCCTAAGGAAAAAGGCTCTTAAGTGCTTCGCGCCGCCTCGTTTCCCCGCTTGCTTGTGCGTGTTTAGATAAAAAGGGCTAATCGAGGGTTTGCCAACCAAAGTATTATCTAAGTATCATATATATTTTCTTGGTTTCATTTGATTAAACCCTCTTGAACGTTTTGGTGTTCCACCAACGTTCTAAAGTCATCGAAGGCATTCACTTCACGTGATCGTTTTCATTCCCTGAGGCTCCTTTTATCTAGAGGTTTGAATTAAAGGAGAGATTTGTAGATTTTTGTCTACTTAATACATTCACCAAAATCCAAAAAAGTTAAAAACAATCAAAAACCAAAAAAAAAATTGGAAAAATGAAAAACACCAAGAAGAATCTTCTTTGCTCATCCCCACGTTGTACGTGACGTTTATGCTTACTCGTAATCAAGCAAGATGTGCACATAAACCAAAAAAACGAAAGGAGTCCACACCTACTCCTAATCTTTCTAGTGAGGAGTCTCCTATTGACGAACCTATCGTAGAAGAAGAACCAACCATGGCGAATCGAACTATGATGGAGTTACTTCAAGCACCCACCGAGGGTTATGGAGAGGCTATTGTGATTCCCGCCATCCTTGCGGAGAATTTTGAAGTGAAAACGGGTTTGTTGTCGATGATCCAAAACAACAAATTCCGTGGTGATGAAAAGGATAACCCGCACAACCATATCCGCCAATTCAATCGTCTTACTGCCACTTGCAAATTTAAGGATGTTGCTAATGACTCGATTAAGATGATACTTTTTCCGTATTCCTTAGCGGGGCCCGCTAAAATTTTGTTAGAGAAAGAGCCACCCAATTCTATATTGACGTGGAAGGATCTCGTTTCAAAATTTGTGAACCAATTTTTCCCGCCCTCTAAGACTACGCATTTGAAAAACGAGATTTCAAAATTTTCACAAGAATTTAATGAGAGTTTTTCAACGGCTTGGAATAGGTTTAAAGAAATGTTACATGAGTGTCCTCATCACGGTTTTTCCGACTTACATCAAATTGACACGTTTTACAATGGTTTGAATGATCATGAGAGGGATTATCTAAATGCCGCCGCGGGTGGTAATTTTTTGTGTATAACGGTTGAGGAAGCGTTGTTGATAATTGAGAATATATCTAAGGTGTATAGTCCTCTTAACACATCGAGTGTTCGTAACGCTTCGTCTTCGGCTTCACCTTCATTGTCCAATACCATCGATGCTTGCCAAATTGAGGCGAACTTGGAAAACAAAATCTTTGATAAGCTTAAAGGACTTTTAATTGAATTCAAAGTTAGTGAACAAAGTGCTCCCGCTACGGCTAAAGCGGTTGAGGTTTCATGTATGTATTGTGGTGGAGGTCATGATTTCTCCGAGTGCATTACCAACGGTGGTAACACTTCGAGTGCCTACGCGGCCACGGGAACTTACAACCAAAACGGTCAAGTTACCCGCTCTAATCAAATGACTCCACCGGGTTTTGCTCCCAATCAAAATGCTAACAACAACTATCAAAACAATCAAGTTGGTTTCAAAAACAATTACAAAGGGAACAATTATGGGAATCAAGGGGCAAATAACAATCAAGTTTCAAACAAAAATCAAAACAATGATTTTCAAAACAACAACAAGGGTTTGCAAACTTTGAAAGATCTTCCAAATAAATTTGTTGAATACGCAAAGCTAGGTTTGATAATATTCAAAGAGAGATCATTAGCCTAAGATCCGAGTTTAAGAATGACTTGAAAAAGGAGTTGAAAAATTAGTTAGCAAATGAGCTTAAGATCCATACAAACAAAATGGAGGGAAATGTAACTAGGTTACAACAAAACCAATAAAGAATGGAACAAGGGCAACATGAAATAAAACAAGAGATGATTAAGGCCGAGAAGAGGCAATCTATGTTTGAGGATAAAATTTCATCCATGTTTGAGGCTATAGTGTGTAAATCGTCTTCGAGTAGTCTTCCTAGCAATACCATATCAAACCCTAAGGGAGAGATGAAAGTGATTACCACACGAAGTGGTAAGACACTTAAGGAAACGACTCCTTAACCAATTGCTCCTACGGAGGAAGCAATTGAGGAAGAACCCGAGGTGGTGGTCGAAAAGGAGCATGTCCCAATCCCACGAAGTACCGCTCATGCCACACCTACGGTTGACCCATTATCACATTTGGAACCCGAGATTCCAAAGGCTATGCCTATGCCTCAACCCACACCACCTTTTCCCTATCCATCGAGACTTAGAAAGGAGAAACGTCAAGAGCGCGACAATTACCAATTTGAGCTTTTTATGAAAATGTTTCGTGACGTTCATTTTAATGTGATTTTTGCCGACACTTTGGTCATGACGCCTCGATTTGCCGCTAACTTTAAGAGTATGTTGAACAATAAGGCGAAATTGCAACAATTGTCTAGTTGTTCATCGGTTTATCTTAACCGCATACCTCAAAAAGTCGGTAATGCCGGTAAATTCTTGATTCCATGTGTAATTCAAGATATGGAAGAATGCTATGCCTTGGCCGATCTTGGTGCTAGTATTAACTTGATGCCACTTGCAATCTTCAAGCCGCTCAGTCTTCCTAATCTTACTCCTTCACTAATGTCTATCGAGTTGGCCGATCATTCCACGATTCTCGCATGTGGATTGGCCGAAGACATTTTTGTGAAAGTGGGAATGTTCTATTATCCGGTAGACTTTATCGTTGTCTATATTCCCACGGATCCTCAAGTTCCTCTTATTTTAGGTCGTTCATTTTTGGATACGTCTATGGCTTTAATTGATGTGCATGCTAGAAAGATCACCTTACGTTTCAACGACGAGGAACTTGTTATAAACGTAACTCAAAATTCTCAAATTTCTCATGTTTATTCCGTTGCGACCATAAACCTCGTTGATATGATCGATGTTGTTTGCGAGGAATTTTCACAAGAAGTTCTAGGTTTTGGTGATGATGAAAATAGTGGCAATCCCACTATGCTTGATCCCATTCTTGATAACTCGACACCAACCTTCACTCCATTTGAAGGTGGTGGTTTTACGTTGGGAGAATTCGATGTTCCACGTACTTGTGAAGAAGACCTCGACAACGATGAAGAATTCTCGATTATCAAGGATTTTGTTAACGATTTCCCATTTCCTCTACCCGAGGAGGTTATGAGTATCGAGCCCAAATCTTCAATTGAGGAACCACCAATCCTCGAGTTGAAAGATTTACCTCCTCACCTTGAATATGTATTTTTGGAGGAGGACGACAAGTTGCCGTTTATTATTGCGAAAGATCTTTCGAATGATGAAAAAACCGTACTTGTCGAGGTTCTAAAGGATCACAAAGGGGAAATTACGTGGAAATTATCCGACATTATGGGGATCGATCTCAAATTTTGTACCCACAAAATCTTAGTGGAAGAAGACTACAAACCCGCAATCAGATGTCAAAGGAGGGTGAACCCCAAAATTCCCGACGTCATCAAAAAGGAAGTCCTTAAACTCCTTGACGCGGGAATGATTTACCCTATTTCCGATAGCCCTTGGGTGAGTCCTATTCATTGTGTCCCTAAAGGGAGGAATGACCGTTGTGCCAAACGATGCCAACGAGTTAATTCCCACTCGACTCGTGACCGGTTGGAGGGTGTGCATCGACTATTGTAAGTTGAATGACGCCACTCGTAAAGACCATTTTCCCTTGCCCTTCATGGACCAAATGTTGGAGCGTCTTGCGGGAAACGATTTCTATTGCTTTATAGATGGTTTTTCCGGTTACTTACAAATCCCCATTGATCCTCGTGATCAAGAAAAAACTATGTTCACGTGTCCATATGGAACGTTTGCCTATTGTAGAATGCCATTCAGACTTTGCAATGCACCGGGAACCTTTCAAAGGTGCATGATGGCTATTTTTCATGACATGATCGAGAAGACAATGGAAGTCTTTATGGATGATTTTTCCGTGTTTGGTTGTTCATTCACTTCGTGTTTGTCGAATCTTGAGAGAATGTTAAAACGTTGTGAGGAAACCAACCTTGTGCTTAATTGGGAAAAATGTCATTTTATGGTTAAAAGTGGAAGGGCACAAGGTTTCGAAAGCGGGGATTGAGGTAGACAAAGCTAAGGTAGACGTCATCGCCAAATTACCTCATCCCAAAACCGTTAATGGAGTTAGGAGTTTCCTAGGCCATGCGGGCTTTTATCGTCGATTCATCAAGGATTTTTCAAAGATATCTCGACCTATTACACATCTCCTCGAAAAAGATGCACCTTTTGTCTTTAACGAAGATTATGTACGAGCCTTTTAAATCCTTAAGAGGAAACTTACCGAAGCTCCCATTCTTGTTGCTCCCAATTGGAACCTCTCCTTTGAGCTTATGTGTGATGCTAGTGACTACACTATTGGGGCCATTTTGGGGCAACGTCATGATAAACACTTCTTGCCTATTCGCTATGCTAGCAAGACGATGACCGAGGCTCAACTAAAATACAATACAACAGAGAAGGAATTCCTTGTCGTGGTGTATGCATTTGAGAAATTCCGACCTTACATCGTCTTGACTCAATGCATAGTGTATACGGATCATTCGGCTATCAAGTATCTCATGGCTAAACAAGATGCAAAGCCGAGATTACTTCGTTGGATTCTCATCCTACAAGAATTTGATGTCGAAATCCTTGACAAAAAAGGAGCCGAGAATCTAGCGGCCGATCATCTTTCTCGCTTGGAAGATCCTCACCAAAGTGTGTACGAGCCAAAGGAAATTACTGAAACATTTCCTCTCGAGACACTTGGTGTAGTGAATTCTAAGCTTGATTCATCTACCCCATGGTTTGCAGACATCGCAAATTACCATGCGGGGAACTTCATCATTAAGGGTATGACGACTCAATAAAAAAGAAAATTCTTTCGTGACGTCAAGTTCTACTTTTGGAACGACCCTCATCTATTTCGGACTTGTGCGGATCAAATCATTCGACGTTGTGTCTTTGGTACCGAAGCTTCTAATATCCTTAGAGCTTGTCACGAGGGACCCACGGGTGGTCACCACGGTGTTAATCTCACGGCTAAGAAGGTTTTTGATGTCGGTTTCTTTTGGCCTACTATTTACCGAGATGCACATGCACTTGTAAATTCGTGTGACTCATGCCAACGACAAGGAAAAGCCTCACAAATTGATGAAATGCCACAAAATATCATCCAAGTGTGTGAGATCTTTGACGTCTGAGGAATTGATTTTATGGGGTCGTTCCCATCATCTCGTGGTAATAAGTACATCCTTGTCGCCGTTGACTACCTATCCAAGTGCGTGGAAGCTAAGGCTTGGCCCACGAACGATGCTCATGTGGTAGTCAAGTTTTTGAAAAACTTGTTTTCTCGGTTTGGAACCCCTCGTGCGATCATAAGCGATCGTGGAACCCATTTTTCTAATGACCAATTCAAAAGGGTCCTAAGGAAATATGGGGTTACACATTGGCTTTCTACGGCTTATCACCCACAAATGAGTGGGCAAGTCGAGGTTTCAAACCGAGTGTTGAAGAGGATCTTGGAGAGATTGATTGGAGAGAACCGACAATCTTGGTCGGATAAGTTAGACGATGCTTTATGGGCCTTTCAAACCTCTCATAAGACGCCTATCGGGTGCACTCCTTATAAGGTTGTGTATGAGAAGAATTGTCACTTGCCAATTGAACTCGAACACAAAGCTTATTGGGCCCTAAAGCATTGTAATGATGATACTGAGACCGCGGGAAAACACCAGAAAATGCAATTGAATGAATTGGATGAATTGAGAGACATTGCTTATGAAAATTCATTGATTTACAAGGAAAAAACTAAAAAGTTTCATGACTCAAAAATTAAAAACCGGGTTTTTAACATTGGAGATCAAGTGTTGCTTTTTAACTCACGTTTGAAAATCTTTTCCGGCAAGTTGAAATCCCGTTGGTCCGGTCCATTCACCGTGACCCAAGTTTTTCCTTATGGGACCATCGAGCTAGCTCAAAATGATGGCCCCAATTTCAAGGTGAATGGACATAGGTTGAAGCACTACTTTGGCGGGGAAGTTCCATCTTTGAGCTACCTCGACCAAATCACCTTCCCCAATGATAATTAGTATTAAGGGTATCGAGTCGAGCTCATGACTCGGTAATAAAAAACGAGGTGCCTCGTGGGGGAGTCCCATGCTTATCCTATGTACATATTATCGCTTTCTAATGTAGTAACGTGAGGGGATTTGTGCCCTGCTAACCTTTGTTTCGTGATTGTTTGTGCTATGTGGTTTTTAGATGATCATGATCTTCGCGATTGGAGACTCTCGTGTTCGTTTTATGGGAGCACTCGATCGTTTGCTTTGAAGAACTTCTCAATATCCATGATATATCCTTTTATGTTCTAACCTTAGGTTTTTAGCACACTTCATAAACGACTTTAAATTTAATGGTTACACCCTTTCCATGCTAGATTAAGCATTCGACTACGTCTCTAGTATGGGAGTTTCCAACCCTTAGACTCGAAACATTGAGGACAATGTTTAACTTTAGTATGGGGGAGAGGTGAATAGATACTTGCCTTGCGAAACTTTCACGCTTTCCAAAGTTTATCTTTTTGTTTATCATTTTTTGTTGCAAAATAAGGCTAAAATGGCCAAATTTTAAATTTTTCTCATGTTTTACAAGTGTTTAAAGACACGAATGTAGATTTTCTGATGGCGAGAATAAGAGTAATTTTTGACTCGACCGTGCGTGTTGAGCACTTAGCTTCATTTCCTTAACTTTATATTTGGCTAAGTCTCTTAAATGAGGACGAGAAATGATAGAGTTAATTATAAGTTACTATGCTAAACGTAGAGTATTCGTATTCTTTCAAAAACTCATGTGTTCTCGTTATTTGCTTATTCTCCCTTCGCTTGTAAATATATTTTGCTTAATAAATATTGACTTAGCGGTTTAGTCTTGATTGTTGGTTTCTAGTCTTTTCTAGTAGCTTCCATGTAATTAAATTGGGAAAACATTAAGGTATCGCCAGCGTCACGGTTTTGAAGTATTGGCAACCCGAATAATCGAAAGCTTCACCCAATAATAAGATTTCAAGTACTCACCTAAATCAAGCAAAAAATTCAAGCTCACAAGGCCGAAAAATCTATGCGAAATTCAAAGTGAATCAAGCCTTAATCTTTGAAGCTTTAAAGATCCAAAATTCGCTTTAGCGTGAGGATATACGTCTTTGGCCATAACAAACACCTCATGGCGAGGTTAAATAAAAGGCAAGGCAAGACCGAAGTCATAATAAAAGCTTCATGGCGAAGTTAAATAAAAGATGGAGGTAAACCTATGATAATAAGGCCCTTCCGTTAGGGGGCGTATAAAAGTCTTGGTAATAAGTCTCATGTTCAAAACCGTTATAAAACCGTGTTTATCGATCCTTCTTGTTGACTTAATTTTTTGACATCGTTGTCTATTAGGAGGGGTTATTAATTCGATGGTCTTGGTTACACCGTTATGACTCTATTTTTAGACCTAAATCTTTATCATCGCATAAGTCAAACAATGTATCCTCGTGAACATTCAAGACAAAATAAAATATAAGAGATACAACTTAGGAAAATGGGAGGATAAGTATGTGATTAGGGCATATGAGTAGTGTTAGCATTACTAACTTATAATGACAATGATCTCTTTGCACGCTTAGCATGGAATTAGGGTGAAAATCGAGGACGACGAAATTATTTCTAACGAAGCATTTACGTGTTCTTAGTCTATGAACCTAAACGTCCCATTTTGCGATGAAAATCATACATTATGTCTAAAACGCAAGTAATAGTAATAGTAGTAGTGTAGCTAGTCTATCATTCAATAAAGGTGCATAAAATGAATTTTGGAGGTGCTACGATACTTTATTCTAGCATTACGTGAGGGCACGACAATGGTTTAGTATGGGGGATTGATGAGACTGCTTTTATACATAGTCTCATCGTCCAAAACGGGCTTAAAATGCATAAAATATCATGAAAAATGCCAAATATATGCTTGTGTTTGTTACTTGTGTATTTTAGGTACGGATATTGAGAAAATGACAAAAGATCACAAGAAACAAGCAAAAACGAACACGGGAAACGAAGCCGCACAATGAACCAAGCCCTAGTGTTGATTTTCCATGAATAACCATTGAAGATATGAAGATTGTACAAGAAGGGTCCTCCAAAATTCAAGAATTGACACTTTAAACCTTGTATATTCATAATTACAAGTTTGGTCCTTAAAGTTTGTCAAATTTACAAAAAGGGCCCTCCACTTTGAAGAATTGGCAAGAATGGTCCCTCAAAAATGAAGACTTGTCATTATTAGTCCTCTAAGAAGTCAACAAACGAGTCAACACCTTGAAGAATGAATATATGCCAAAATCAGCCCTTCAACTATCAAAACATGGCAAGAAATACCCTTTAAAACATTTTGGAAAAAGTTTGGTGGCCAAAGTAGAAAAAACCAAACTTATTTATAAAGGGAATTACGTTTTTGGCTGTTTAAACAATGAATGGAAGAAAGAGGAAAAAAGAGGGACCAAATCTGGAAGACAAAGAAACTTACCTTAACCACTCTTGGCATGACATGTGCCCCATTAACCAAAACCAACCAATCAAAACCCACCCTGGTGCCATGTCACTCCTCCACTCACAACCGTTTATTAATTACGCGCTAAACACCTTTTCAAAAATAAATATGGATTAAAACCTCTACTATTCACATGATGAACATAAGTGGGCTTCACTAATTACTTGAAATTAGCACCTAATCTTTTCTAGAATCATGATTAGTGGTCTCTTAATCCTAACCCAACCCCTAAACTGGCCACCTCACCAACCAACAAGTCACATGTATAGTGCCCCGCACACGTTTTTAGGGAAGAAGACAAAGCATGCCACAAATCCAACCACCCACAATCTTGCTTGCTTTCTAAGCTCATTGTGAGCCTTTGGATGAAATTCCAACCTTAGCACCTCACACAAACTACCAACATTCCTTCACATGAGTTCAAGGTTTTTAAAATCTACAAGGACAAATTGGGGACTCCACCAGCTTAGGGTTTACGTTTTTATGCTTCCTTAGCTTAGTTTGTAGCCTATATAAAGGCATTAGGGTTACAACATTGAGCCCTGCTCTTGGTTTTTCCATTGTTCACATTTCTATAAATCCTTTTTCAATATTAATGAAAATGTGTTTGAAGTGTTGAAGAAATCCAAGTGCCAACCTTATTCTATGCTTGTTTATGTTTCATGTTTATGATTTTGATGTTTCAAAACATGTTTTTAAATATTGTGCAAGAGATAATTTCCCAAAACTTGATATTTTGCTAAGTCTTTGGTACATCTTTGGAATTTTTGGATTACAAGTGATCTAAATACCCTGATAAGGAGCTTATCAAGGTGTTGGGAGCTTGTGGTTTGGGGATAATCAAAGAGTGGGTACAAAGGTTTCATTAATTAAGCTTTTTCACTTTTCTGATTTCAAATTTT
Source organism: Glebionis coronaria (assembly GCA_025667525.1). Taxonomy (NCBI): domain Eukaryota; kingdom Viridiplantae; phylum Streptophyta; class Magnoliopsida; order Asterales; family Asteraceae; genus Glebionis; species Glebionis coronaria. Next base: position 137,866 of record JANFOE010000579.1, read on the forward strand.
GTGCTCTAAACTTATTGAATCTTAGCAGCCTTGTTGTGAAAGCTTGTGCCTTATTTTGCTAGGCACATCAACTCAAAAATTCATGAGTGTGGATGTACATTCATGAAGTTTGAGTCCTTGAACCCAAAATCTATCAAAATACTTGATTTTTGTGATTTTGTGTTCTGCTATTGTTCTTGTTGATTTTGTGGCTTAAAAGTGCTTGATACTGCATAATATTGTTGATATTGTGTTAGTTGGGCTTGGGTAACATTGAATCACACTTATACTTTGTTAAATCTTGGATTAAAAAAAGTTAAAGGGTGTTTGGGTTAACCTGTTTAAGATCAAAAAGTGTTTTTGAGTTATTGGAAGGTGTTGTTTATTGTTGGTTTCTGATATATACTTGGTTGTATGCTATTTGCTGCAAGTTCTTGGCTTTTAAACACCAAAATATTGATTGTGCTATAAAAACTTGAAACTGCTTGTTTTGACCTAATATTTTGGAAACACTTAGTTTGTATGCATGCTTAGGGATAACAAGTGATTAAACAAAGTTTATATAACCTGTTAAGAAGATTTGAAGGTTTGAAATTGGATTTGTTGTCAAGTATATCAACAAAGTATCAAAACTGCTTGTTCTTTGTTCATCAGTAATATTCATTGGCTTGAATCTTGATCTAAACTTTGAATCAATGCATGAAACCTGTTTATTTATGTTCATTTGAATTATTTATAGCTTGTGTATGCATTTGGTGAAGTTTGGCTGGCTTATTCTTGCTAAAAGTGCTTATTGAGTTCATAACTACTTATTGTTCATATTTGGTGCATGTCTGTGGATGTTTTGATTAAACTGTATTAATTGGCTTGGTGAATTTGTGTTTTTGTTGTTGTTATTGACTCCTTGTGATTAACTGATCACTTGGGTGCCTTTGCTTAACCTAAATCCAACAAAAAGTCACTAAAGACAAAAAATTCAAATTGGTCAAGCAGTGGGAACTCCTTTCCCCTGCTACTAGCCACTACTAGTGTTAATAATCAAACAGCTTATTCATAAGCCATTTTGGCTTATCCAGACTTGCAACAACTTATTTTTGTGATAGATCTTCCTTATTTGACCCATTGATTTGGTTTGGAGCTTATTAGGGTTTGACTTTTAAGTTTGACTAGAAAACTAATCAAGTTGACTTTTACATAAGTGCTTATTTGCTTATTCTAGCTTATTCAGTGTGCTTTTTGGGAAACATTTTGATTATTTTCCTTAATTAAGTCATTTGAAACCTTTTGCAACTTGGATCAACACTTGAGGTAGCCTAGAACTCAAAAACGACTATTTTTTCATTTTGTGAAGAGAGCTTTTGCTTATTTCAGGCTTATTTCTTGTGCTTTTCAAAGTTTCTTTTCACAGATCTCTTTGGTAACTCAAAAGAAGCTTGTGTGTCAAATTAGAGCTTATGGCATTAGCTTATGGCTTAATGGGCCCAAAAGTCCATTAAGAATAAGCTGTTGACTTGATAAGCTGTGATAAGCATATTTCCAGCTTTTGGGCCTTCAGAGTTTTGTTCTTAAAATCAATTTTTAAGTCAGATAAGAAGCTTTGGGCTTATTTGGTTGACTTTTTCTTATTGGGCCAATTCTAAGCCCATTAAGGGACTGTTTTGTCATTTAGCCTATTTTAAGGCCCAATAGGGGTAATTTTATAATTTCAAGTTCATTTCTATTTTATTTAGGTTAAAATGAACTAGTTTGCAACTTTTTAGAATTTTTTATAAATATTGGATTTTTATTAATATTTTATTATTAAAAATTAAAATTTAGATTTTGCAAGTTTTTCATTTTCCTAGTTTAAATACATTAAGTTAGGAATTTTAAAATTTTTAGATTAATTTTATTGTCATTAGATTAATTTTTAAAATTATTTTAAGTTTTAATAGTTTTTAATTGTTTTAAGTAGTTTTAATTAATTTTAAAATTTTCAAAATTAGTTTTAAATTTAGTTAAGTCATTTTAGAGGTTTACGAATTAAAAAATCTCATTTTGGGCTTTTTGTTAATTAAATTAATTTTTTGGGCTTTAATTAGCATTAAAAAATTATTATTTAATTATATAAAAGGTTTGAGTGATTTTTGATTTCTTGTAAACTCTAATTACATTTTTGTAGATTTATTGCAATTTTATAGGAATTTTTAGGGAAATTTTTTAATTTAGTCATTTTTTATGGTTTTACGTGCACGACTTCGTCTTAGTGTAATTCATAATCGTAACCGTCATTATTTTCTCATCTCTTTTCTATTTTTCTTTTCTCATAAATATAATCACAAACACTTAATCTTATCTTTACACAACACACTAGCCTCCTTGAGAACGATCCCCACTTTTGGGTCATTAACTTGTGGTTTTCCTAAACCACTTGTTATTACTTACCCTAATTACCTCCTTTTCCTAAAGGTGTGTAAAAACTCAACTATCAGTACCGATCATTCCACAATAAAGTGTCGGATCAACGGCAATCCCATGTGGATCTGCATCTACCTTAGTTCGTTCTACCATTGGAGTATCCACGGGGTCGCAAGATTCCATCTTATATTTCTTAAGCGATTCAAGGGCATACTTGGATTGATTAATAAAGATACCTCTGGGAGTCTGAGATATCTGAAGACCTAAGAAGAATGATACCATGCCCGTCATTGACATCTTAAACTTGGAAGACATGAGTTTCCCAAACTCATCGGATAAGGTTTGGGTCGAGGCTGCAAATATAATATCATCAATATATATGAAATGTAGTATAATGCAGTTCGTTTTCTCAGTTCTTAACTAATAGAAAGTCCAACCAATATCGGATTTATAATTGTTCTTGGTTGTTTAAGCTTGCTTGGTAATCTATTGCTAATTCAACAAATGCTTGCCAAAAAGAAAATAATACCTACGTATATGTAAAACAAATTGCAAATACCAATTTTTATTCAAACAAAATTCAATTAACAAAATTTAAAACTAGAAGGACTGAAAATGTAATTTCTATGAAAGATAAATGTTCAAAATGTAAATTCTAACAATTATAAGGACTAAAAATGCAAAACAGTTAACTACAAGGACCAATTATGTAAAACTAGTAACAAACTAACCAAAATGGTAACAAATTAACAAACTATCCAACTGAATTTAAACACTTTCAAAAGTAAAGGACTTAAACTTGCAAATTCCAGAAAATTAGGAAGTTTAGCTAGGAATTAAAACTGATTAAACCTTTAAGGACCTAAGTGCAATTTTTGGAAACTTTTTAATCAAAAACGGGTTAAGAACAAAATAAGCTCGTTTGATCTTATTACTAAACCAAAATCAATGAAACAAATTGCAAAAGACTTCAAATCCAATTTAAACTACGTGTGTTTAAGGAATTCAGCTAAGAATTAGAAATAAGCTAATGAGTGCTTATCAATAAGCTCAAAATAAGCTACAGCTTAAACCAAACAGTCACAACTTGAATTTTTTATCAAAACTGATTAAGTACTTGATTTAAAGAATGGGAAATCAAACCAGAACTATTTTCATCAAGAAATAAGCTAGAAATCTGAATTAAGCTCAAAAGAGCTTATGTTGACCAAGTTTGACCAGATTTTGGAAAAAGCTCAAATTTTCAAAAATCAATATTCAACACTTTGTAAACGTTTTTGTGAAAGAAAATCACTACTTTTATGAAGTGGATTTGGAGATTCAAGAAAACAGTGCCTAAAACATTACAGAAAAAGCACTTTGCTAAGACTGAACTGAAAAGCTATTCTCTGGCTTATTGTTGAATACTGTAGAAAATCCTCACTATCACAGAAACCTTAGATGTTACTTGATCTATAGAAAAAGGTTTGAGCAAAAATGATTAACTAACAAAGATTCTATAATGATTTGAAAATGGAAAGTTCTAAAATGCTAGTTTGCTAAGACTGATGCACAAAGTTTCAAAACACAAAAGTGAGCTATATGACTTATGAGTAGAAGATATCAGAAAAACTAAACTCAACTTGATCACACAAGACCAAAACAGGCTAAAAGTCAAACTTGTTACAACTAAAACACCACAAATCTCACAATGATTACGGCTTAAACCTATTGCCAAACACTACTTCTGATCTTTTTATGAGACTTTGTGAAAGATTTTTAAGCAAAAGATTGAGCTGAGTTAAAAGCTTAAGTATCCTAAGTTTATCAACCAAAATGTAATGTATTTAAGCAAGAAGCAAGAGGCTAACACTACTAATACTCAAATTGAATAGCTAAACTTATGAAAACTGAAAACAGACAAGTACCAAACTAATAAGCTAAATCCAATTACACAAAAGCTACAACAGATCTAGAATCAATCCACAACTGAACTAATCAACTTTTATCATGCCAACAATTGAATTTTACTCTAGGAATAGAACATGGCACTTGCAATTGAGTGGAACCAAAAATAAGCAATTCAAAACCTATTGAAGTAATCCTTTGAGAAGAAGAGGAGCGCTGAGCTCTCTTGCCCTAGTGATAACCACCACCTTATCACTAGGGAACACTTAATCAACAATCTAATCAGCTACAAATCATCTACAATCTTCAATCTGCTTGAAATCTTCAAATGAACAATGGAATGAACAAATTCTGATCAAACAGCTAACAAACTTCACAAATGTCAGTTATGATCAATGATTGATCATAACAAACATCAAACAGCAACAACACTATCCAAATGAAGCAAGAATCTGACTGGAATGAGAGGAACAGAATTGGCGGGAAAAAGTAAATTTGAATTTTATTGAGGGAAATCAGTTACAAAGTTTGTTACAAGCTATCAACTAACTAACTAACTCAAGAGTTTGTCAGACTCTTGAGTAGTTAGAGTAGAAATGAGGGAAAAAGGAAAGGAAAGAGAGAACTAGGTGTTTTACAAAATTAGGCTACTACTGAAAATGAAGACTAAACTAGGTATTTATAGACATGAGAGGAGAGTTAGTTGGGGTTAGTGACGTGTCAGGGCCAATCCCAGCTTGCCACGTGGAGAATTCTGCATTTCTCATTTTGAAGGTATGAACAATGAATTGGGTGTTTTTGATTGGATGAATGTCTTGTTAATTGGATTGCACCGTTGAACTCGTCTTTCAAAATTGAGCAATATTGATGTTGAAGTCGTGTCATGAAATCGAGTGTAGAAGAAACACGATCCTGGCAAATTTTTCTTTTGAAGAAGAAGACACGTGTCGCTTCCTTATTTGTTGTGAGGGTGAGTTGTGGATCAAACTGTTCAGATTGTATAATAAATGAGAGGCGGCGATAGTGGGTATTAAATGAGCTGAAGTGGCAATCCGTGTGAGGTAGTATCTCTCTTCCCATTGGTTGACTGATTAATCACATGGATCAAGCCTTAATATCTTTCCAAACTTGGCAAAACAAGTCCTTGTACTTGGCAGATTCTTGTTTCAAGCTGAAATCTTCATTCTTTTGACATATTTGGTCCTTCAACTTTTATTCTTCAACAAAATCATCCCTTGACTGAGTTGACTTGATAGTTGACCAGGTTTGACTTGAATCTTGACTTTTACAATATTTCACTTTTAGTCCTTCATCTTTCATAACTTGTCAAGATAGGTCCTTATTCTTCAAAGTCTTGTCACTTTTGATCCTCTTTTGTCTTTTTCATCCATTTGAGCTTGATTTTTCCTTGTTTGCTTGAAAATGTATCTTCTTACCTACACAAGTGCACACAAACACAAACATACCACATAATACTGTTTTTTGCCAAATAAATTGGTATTTTGCTTCATGTTTTAGGGTTATTTGTCATAAAAAGGATATGAGTTTAAGCTCATATCAAATTCCCCTACACTTGAACATTGTCATGTCCTCATGCAATATTATATTTCAAGGCTTAAAAATTTACATTTCCCTCATAATTAATCCACCTTGGCCATATGAGATGCATCTATGCTACTCTAAACTAAATGATGCATGATTTTGACTTTTAATAATGCAATGAATCAAAATACAATTCTTTCTATATCTTTTTGATTTTTCTTAAAATGGTTTTGATGGAAATAACTCATAAAGAATTCAATGACTTGGATTAGGGCTTGGATACCATGGATACTTATCACCCTCAAGTTTCACTTTCCCCATACCAAGCTTATAAATGGGATCATTGCATTCACAAGTAAAAAGTGCATCAACTTATTCATGACAATTAAATGTGGAACCGGTTATTAATTGAGCAAATTGCTTGTGGGCAAATTTGTCATTATTCAAGTGTGAAATATAAGAAGTGTAAAATCCAAAAATAAGGAAGCACGGTTTTAATCCTAAGTAATCTTCTCATCCATTACTTGAAAAACCGCTCACAATTAATACAAGTCCGTATTAAGAGTAATAAGTCATTCCCTTATGTGTAAAATCCTCATGTCATGCTTTCATAAGTAACTACACACTCGCTAAGGAAAGAAAAATAAAACTCATGCAATAATTTACATCCGCATCTTTTTGAGATTTTGGATCTTCAACCCCGCAACCCGTCAAGGTAATATTGGATTGGAGCAATCTATTGAATCCCCGCAACCCGTCAAGGTAATATTGGAACTCAATAGTCACTATAATTAACACCACACTGCCCCTCTTGGGAGTCTTGCATTATTTTTTTTTTATTTTTTATTTTTTATTTTTTTTCTAGCCACTCATTTTTTTTCATAAGCCGCTCTTATTTTTCTTTATTCCTCACAAAGAAATTTGAAAAGAAGAAAAGGAAAAACACCCGCTAAATATGGAGCATGACATAAGTCTAGTACACATAAAACGTGCTAACTTAGAATCTTAAGACGTACTCATATCAACCATGAATGATTAGCCAAAAATGCATAAGAGATTACAAACCAATTAAAACCGTACTTGATTATTTATTAACAATTATATACATGCGAAGAAAGTAGAGATAAAGAAAAGAAGGGTTTAGCCACAAGTAATTGCCATGAAGTCTATCTAGCCCTTTTACACTTGCTTCAACTCTATCATTTCCCATTCTCCACAAATTTAAAATTTCAAATAATGAAATTGGTGGAAGCTTAGCCTAATAGACCAATGAAGGACTACATGGTTAAGGATACTAGCTAGAGAATGCTAAAATAAGCAAACTCGGGTTGATTCAAAATATCCATGGCGGGCCTAATATGTCAAAGAAATCTAAACTTGTTAAAACCATGTTTTATTATATTTTCCTTTTTATTTATTTTTGACGAAAGAAGAAATATATACAATGCAAATGTGTTATGCAAATGAAAAATGATTGATGCAAAAATTATGAATGCATATTTTTGTTGGCCAAAGTAGATCAAAAATTTGAAAAATGTTGAAAATTCATTTTTCCATGTTATCATGCAAGACAATGACAAGTTCTAGGTAAGGTCACTTCGATAGAAGACCCCCCTACACTTAAGCTAAACATTGTCCTCAATGTTTAAGAGCATGGAAGTATAAAAACTTCCCCTACACTTATGACAATGAATAGACTTTGCTTAACCCAAGTTAAGGAAAGGACAACTATTAGTGAAATCATGTTTAAGCACAAGATGTCAATGAAAAGTCACTAAAGTAACGAAGTGAACCGGATACAAGGGCCTCCTCCATAAGCTCCAAAGCATGAGATGAGTGAGCAACCCTACAAACAATCAAGAAGACAAAAGAAGGTCTCCCCTACACTTATCTCCAAGTCTATGCCTTTATTTCTAACCTACAACACTCTAAACCTAGTTATACGATGCTTGAGTTAATGAGTCTCTAGCTCGACTCGTCCCTCAATGAATTAATTCATGGGGAAAATGGGGACCTCTTGGACCATTTCAACGGAAATGTCCTCCCCAAAGTAATGTTTAACACGGTGACCATTCACTTTAAAATTTGGACCATCGGGTTGGGACAACTCAAGAGTTCCATATGGAAACACTTGAGCAATAATGAATGGACCGGACCATCTCGACTTAAGCTTGCCCGCAAAAAGCTTCAATCTTGAGTTAAAGAGGAGAACCGGCTCTCCAACTTTGAACTCACGATTCTTGATCTTAGCATCATGCAATTTCTTAGTCTTTTCCTTGTAAAGCAAAGAATTCTCATAGGCATTGGCTCTCAACTCATCCATCTCATTGATTTGATCTTTCCTATGTGAACCGGCTTGGTTTAAATCAAAGTTAGCCCACTTGAGAGCCCAAGATGCCTTATGTTCTAACTCAAATGGGAGGTGGCACGCTTTTCCATAGACAAGCCTATAAGGAGTACAACCAATTGGTGTTTTAAAAGCCGTCCTAAACGCCCACAAAGCATCATCGAGCTTATCCGACCAAGAAGCTCTATGCTCTCCCACCGTTCTCTCTAAAATCCTCTTTAAACCACGATTTGTGACCTCGGTTTGACCATTTGTTTGAGGGTGATACGCGGTAGAAAGTCTATGATTCACTCCATATTTCTTCATAACTCTCGTGAATTGATCATTACAAAAGTGCGTACCACGATCACTTATGATGGCCCGAGGTACACCAAATCTAGCAAACAATTGTTTCAAGAACTTTACAACCACTCTAGCATCATTAGTAGGTAAGGCTTTAGCCTCCACCCACTTGGACACATAATCCACCGCCACAAGTATATACTTGTTTCCCTTAGAGGATGGAAAAGGTCCCATGAAATCTATTCCCCATACATCAAATATCTCACACTCTTGGATAAAATTTTGTGGCATCTCATCACGTTGTGTAATTTTTCCTTGTCTTTGACAAACATCACAAAATTTCACCATCTCTTGGGCATCCTTGTAAATGGAAGGCCAATAGTAACCCGAATCAAAGACTTTCTTGGCGGTGTAGTTAGGCCCAAAATGTCCACCCGTAGGTCCTTTATGACATGCCTCTAAGATCTTAAATGCCTCGGGCCCATCTACACACCGTCTAATGATTTGGTCCGCACATTGCCTAAAAAGATATGGATCATCCCAAAAGTAATACTTAACTTCCTTAAGAAACTTTTTCTTTTGTTGGTAAGTAAGACCCTCAATAAGCACATTGCCCACAAGATAGTTTGCTATATCCGCAAACCAAGGTGTGGCATCCTCTTGGGAAGAGATAGACATGAGCTCCTCTAGCGGAAAGGATTCATTGATTTCTTGATGTGGGAAATCTCCTTGAAAAGGATGCTCAAGTCTACTCAAATGATCCGCCGCTAAATTCTCGGCCCCTTTCTTATCACGAATCTCTATCTTAAACTCTTGAAGCAACAAAACCCATCTCAAAAGCCTAGGCTTAGCATCTTGTTTTGTCATAAGATACTTGAGAGCGGAGTGATCCGTATACACTATGGTCTTGGAAAGCACAAGATATGGTCTAAACTTCTCAAAAGCATATACTATAGCAAGCAACTCTTTTTCCGTGGTCGTGTAATGAAGTTGTGCACCGGTCATGGTTTTACTCGCATAGTGTATAGGTTGAAAATGCTTATTAACTCTTTGTCCTAAGACGGCCCCCACCGCATAATCACTAGCGTCACACATAAGCTCAAAGGTAATTCCCAATTTGGAGAAACCAAAACGGGAGCCTTTGTCAATTTTTCCTTAAGGGTCTCAAAAGAGTCTAAACAAGCTTGATCAAAAATGAAAGGAGCCTCTTTCTCCAAGAGATGAGTCATCGGTCTAGCTATCTTAGAGAAATCTTGTATAAAGCGCCTATAAAATCCCGCATGACCTAAAAACTCCTCACACCTTTAACCGAAGTGGGTGGGGGAAGCTTAGCAATCACATCAATTTTAGCTCGATCAACTTCTAATCCCTTATTGGATATCTTGTGTCCTAAAACAATCCCCTCTTTCACCATAAAGTGACATTTCTCCCAATTAAGCACCAAACGTGTTTCCTCACAACGCTTAAGCATTCTCTCAAGATTGGTGAGACATGAGCTAAAAGAGCTTCCAAATACGGAAAAATCATCCATAAAAACCTCCATGGTTTGCTCTATCATGTCATGGAAAATCGCCATCATGCACCTTTGAAACGTCCCCGGTGCATTACATAGGCCAAAAGGCATCCTCTTGTAAGCAAATGTACCGTAGGGACAAGTGAATGTGGTCTTTTCTTGATCCTTAGGGTCAATAGGTATTTGAAAATAACCCGAAAAGCCATCAAGAAAACAATAGTACTCATTTCCCGCTAAGCGTTCAAGCATTTGATCCATAAAGGGAAGCGGGAAATGGTCTTTCCTAGTTGCCTCATTGAGTTTTCTATAATCAATGCAAACTCTCCAACCGGTCACAAGTCTCGTGGGAATAAGCTCATTGTTCTCATTAGGCACCACGGTGATTCCACCCTTCTTTGGAACACAATGAACCGGGCTAACCCATGGAGAGTCGGAAATGGGGTAAATCATACCCGCATCTAAGAGTTTAATCACTTCCTTCTTAATAACCTCATGGATTTTTGGGTTAACTCTCCTTTGGTTTTGAATGGCGGGTTTATAGTCATCCTCCATAAGGATTTTGTGAGTACAAAAATGTGGATCAATTCCCCTTATGTCGGATATTTTCCATGCTAAGGCTTTCTGGTGTTTCTTAAGGACTTCAATAAGTTTCTCCTTCTCATCCTCTTTCAACTCTTTAGCAATAATCACCGGTAATTGGTCTTTTCCTTCTAAGAAAGCATATTCTAAGTGGGATGGAAGTTCCTTAAGTTCAATGGGAGGTGGACTCTCTATGGAAGGTTTTACTATGGAAGGTTCCTCAATGGTAATCTCTTGTGGAATAGAAGAAGGAATAGGGTCCTCATTGAGCAACTTTTGGATTGTAAGAATATCTTCTTCCCAATTAATGGGAGAATCATCATCACCAATAAAGTTAGACTCAAATTCCTCCAAGAGGAAATCACTCTCTCCAAAAGGTGTTAAAGAGGGAGCAATTGAGGCCACGGTTTCAACATGGGGTATCTCATCACTAGCATTCTTACAAGCATCATGAAAGTGTTCATTACACACTTCATCTAGCACATCCACAATGTTAATAGTCTCACAAGGTCTAGACTCCTTAACCTCTTTTCTATCACAAACTTTCCCTAACTTAAACACCACTCTCTCATCTTCTACTCTCATAATTAATTCTCCTTCCGCCACATCTATCAAGGTACGACCCGTTCTCAAAAAAGGTCTACCAACAATCAAAGGCACTCTAGGATCCATGTCATAATCGACCACTACAAAGTCGGCCGGAAAGGTAAACTTATCCACACCTACAAACACATCTTCCGCTATACCTACGGGGTGAGCTATGGTTCGGTTGGCTAGTTCAAGAGTCATCCTAGTGGGAGTGAGCTCGGGAAGAGATAGTTGTTTCCAAACCGATAAAGGCATGAGATTTATGCTTGCCCCTAAATCCGCCAAAGCCATGCAATTTTCAACATCGGGAAAATTACAAGGTATCAAGAAGCGCCCCGGATCTCCAAGTTTTGTTGGTAAGGTTTTAAGTAACACCGCGGAACAATTTTCATTAAGTGATGTGTTGGGCAAATCAACCAATTTTTCTTTGTTTGAGAGCAAATCCTTGAACATCTTAGCAAACTTTGGCATATAAGCAAGAGCTTCCACAAAGGATATGTTGATATTGAGTTTCTTGAACATCCTTAAGAAATTGGAGACTTGGATGTCATCTTTGTTCTTTAACTTGTCCTTTTTCAACCTTGAAGGGTATGGAAGAGTAGGTTTTGGTGTAAGTGGAATAGGTGTTGTGGTGGAAGATTTGTCTTTGTTAGCCTCTTCATTGGGAAGTGTGGAAGGTAAAGGAGAAGTATGAGGTGGTTGAGAAGGTATGTTTGAGTGAATAGGAGCATTTTGAGGAGGTGGAGTAGAAATAGAAGGCTTGTCACAAGTAGGAGCACAAGTGGGTTGAACAAGAGTAGGTTTAGGAGGTGAAGGATCCTTTGTTGTTATTCGACTCCTTGTTGTAATAGCATTGACATTGGCCCTAGGGTTTGTTTGTGTGTTAGAAGGTAAAGCCCCTTGTGGTCTTTGAGTTACCGCCACTAAAACCCTATTGATTTGTTCCTCCATTGTACGTTTCATTTGGTCATTCATTCTCTTCTCAATTTCACGCATTTTCTTGTCAACATACTCTTGAGTCTCTTGCATCCCATATCCTTGAGTTTGATTTTGAGGGTAAGCTTGATTTGGTATTGGAGCATATGCTTGATTGGGAATAAATGGAAGTGGTTGATTAAATCCTTGTTGTGGTGGATAAAAGGTATTAGCTTGAGGTTGAAATTGATTGGGTGCCTTGTAGTTATTTCCTTGGTATGGTTGTCTTTGCCCTTGATTCCTTGCTAAAATTTGAGGAGGATTTTGTGGAATTTGGGTGGGTGGTTGGGGTGGGAAGCCGGGTGGAGTAAGGTAATTTTGGGATTTGTAAGAAAGGTTATTTGGATTGATGTTAGGCTTGAAGTGTTCACGATGTTCCTCTTGGTAAGCATAGCATTCCCCTTGATACCCTTGCACCTTATCACATTGTTCATAAGAGTGGGGGCCTCCACAACTAACACAAGAAATGGTGATGGCATTCACATTATTTGAGGAATTGTTCAATGTCATGCTCTTAAAATTTTGAACCATGTCATTAGTCATTTCTTGTCCTTGTTTGACTGTTTGAAGGATCTCTTTAAGAAGTTGTATGTCACAAGGAGTTTGAGTAGTGTTTTGGATAACATGAACCCTTTCTTCAAATGGATTGTTTGTTTGAACCATTGCCTTAGTCTCAATAATGTTCAAAGCCTCGTGGTATGTTTTAAGAAGAATACTCCCTCCCGCGGAAGCATTTAGTGAATCTTGGTGGTGAGGTTTAAGGCCATTATAGAAGGTATTGATTTGGTTTACATCATCCAATCCATGGTTAGGGCATCGCCTCAACAACTCACTATACTCTTCCCAAGCATCACTAAAGGATTGACTAGGTTTTTGTGTAAAGCTCATAATTAAATTCCTCAAAGCCATAGTCTTTTGTGGAGGAAAGAATTTGTTCAAAAACTTAGTGGTAAAACCGTCCCATGTGGTGATACTATCGGGTGGTTGGGTGTCTAACCAATGCTTAGCACTCCCATCTAAAGAAAATGACACTAACATCAATCTAATGACCTCATGTGGAACCCCATTATGCTTAATGGTATTGCAAAGTGAAAGGAATCTCTTAAGGTGAGCATGGGGATCCTCATTTTGTTTTCCCAAGAAAGGTGATAAAGCAACCATATTGATTGTAACACCCCATTTAGATAAATGGAATGTCACGCGTGATTATGGCGTGTCATCAAAGCATGCAAGGTAATATGTAGTAAAACATACATGACCATAGGGAAAACCGGAATCAAACATCGGTTCCTAAACATAAGCCCAAAACATAACAAAGTAAATGAATTGAAAGAAATACTAAACAAGCATAAATATATGAAGGAAACAGGAGAAGAAGTCTATGGTAGCTTCCATCCTATGCAAGTCCTCCAAATGCTCGAGTCTTGGGTACCTGCCGTTTTGGGACATGGAAAGGAAAGTAACGGCTGAGCAAAACGCTCAGTGCACGGATATACAATAAAGCATGAAATAGGATAAGCATGTAACATATAACAGCGGAAGACTAAGTTCTGAGTAGACTGGTTAAGTATTGAGAAAACTGGTTTTATAGTTTGAAAAGCCTTATGTTTATCTCATGAAAACTGTTTTAACATAAATGTACCATAGCCCATATAGGTCATGAAAAGGTCACGTGCATGAATACTTGGAGGGGTGACCTCATCATGCTGATTAGAGGGGATGCCTCTAATTAATATACTGGTTTGGGTAGGAGGGATCAACTCCTTGTGAAGGGTGCAAGGCACACACCACATTCACCATGATAAACTGAATAAAACATGTAACTAGGATGCACCCATACGCCCCACCTGATATAATAATATGGCCAAAACTGAAAAGGGACGCCACGAGCAATCACTCCGCCGTGGGGAAGTCATAACATCGGTGCCTCCAATGCTATGGTTATGGTACCTCCATAACTAGGTGAAACTGGTCATGCTTGTATATGGCTATAGATTATGCTAATTAAACATAAGCAGTTCAAAACAATAAAACAAATGCTGGGGAAAACAGTTGGCTGCATACGGGGAAATCCTAATAAGGAAAGAATGTCCATACTGAAAGGACGGGAATCCGTACCTCAAGTCCAGTGAATGAACGGAAGAAAGACTCCTACTTCTGGATCACTAACGCTACATGAATACACACGTGTATAAGTATCGATCCACTGATTACGTACTGGGTTTTGGTGTCTCATTATAGCTGATTAGGTATGTTTTAGGTCATGGTTCACTGTTTAAAGCCTTAAACTGTGTTTATCTTGTATTCTGATTAATCTGATTAAGTATTACTGGTATTTCATGTATTATTATACTTACTGTGTAATAATAAGTAACTTTCCAAAAATAGCAGGTTTCCAAAAATAGAAAGTTTCCAAAAATAGAAAGTTTCCAAAAATAGAAAGTTACCAAAAATAGAAAGTTTCCAAAAATAGAAAGTTTCCAAAAATAGAAAGTTTCCTAAAATAGACTTTACTGCTTAAAATAGATTAGTTTCTAAAAATAGAAAGTTTCCAAAAATAGATCAGCTGCCTTAATTAAATAAGTTTCCATATATAGAAGGTTCCCATAATTAGATTAGCTGCCTGAAATAGATAGATTTCCATATATAGAAGGTTTCCATAATTAGATTAATTGCCTTATTTAATTAAGTTTCTATAAATAGAAGTTTCCATATTTAGAATTAAGCTGGTTACATAAGCTAACATATAAGTCTAAGTGTTTATAAGCTTGTTTCTTAAGTCATATGATATAGTATATAGTTTAATTATTATTTCATGTATTTTAATTAAACTATATACTATATCATATGACTTAAGAAACAAGCTTATAAACACTTAGACTTATATGTTAGCTTATGTAACCAGCTTAATTCTAAATATGGAAACTTCTATTTATAGAAACTTAATTAAATAAGGCAATTAATCTAATTATGGAAACCTTCTATATATGGAAATCTATCTATTTCAGGCAGCTAATCTAATTATGGGAACCTTCTATATATGGAAACTTATTTAATTAAGGCAGCTGATCTATTTTTGGAAACTTTCTATTTTTAGAAACTAATCTATTTTAAGCAGTAAAGTCTATTTTAGGAAACTTTCTATTTTTGGAAACTTTCTATTTTTGGAAACTTTCTATTTTTGGAAACTTTCTATTTTTGGTAACTTTCTATTTTTGGGAACTTTCTATTTTTGGAAACTTTCTATTTTTGGAAACCTGCTATTTTTGGAAAGTTACTTATTATTACACAGTAAGTATAATAATACATGAAATACCAGTAATACTTAATCAGATTAATTAGAATACAAGATAAACACATTTTAAGGCTTTAAACAGTGAACCATGACCTAAAACATACCTAATCAGCTATAATGAGACACCAAAACCCAGTACGTAATCAGTGGATCGATACTTATACACGTGTGTATTCATGTAGCTTTAGTGATCCAGAAGTAGGAGTCTTTCTTCCGTTCATTCACTGGACTTGAGGTACGGATTCCCGTCCTTTCAGTATGGACATTCTTTCCTTATTAGGATTTCCCCGTATGCAGCCAACTGTTTTCCCCAGCATTTGTTTTATTGTTTTGAACTGCTTATGTTTAATTAGCATAATCTATAGCCATATACAAGCATGACCAGTTTCACCTAGTTATGGAGGTACCATAACCATAGCATTGGAGGCACCGATGTTATGACTTCCCCACGGCGGAGTGATTGCTCGTGGCGTCCCTTTTCAGTTTTGGCCATATTATTATATCAGGTGGGGCGTATGGGTGCATCCTAGTTACATGTTTTATTCAGTTTATCATGGTGAATGTGGTGTGTGCCTTGCACCCTTCACAAGGAGTTGATCCCTCCTACCCAAACCAGTATATTAATTAGAGGCATCCCCTCTAATCAGCATGATGAGGTCACCCCTCCAAGTATTCATGCACGTGACCTTTTCATGACCTATATGGGCTATGGTACATTTATGTTGAAACAGTTTTCATGAGATAAACATAAGGCTTTTCAAACTATAAAACCAGTTTTCTCAATACTTAACCAGTCTACTCAGAACTTAGTCTTCCGCTGTTATATGTTACATGCTTATCCTATTTCATGCTTTATTGTATATCCGTGCACTGAGCGTTTTGCTCAGCCGTTACTTTCCTTTCCATGTCCCAAAACGGCAGGTACCCAAGACTCGAGCATTTGGAGGACTTGCATAGGATGGAAGCTACCATAGACTTCTTCTCCTGTTTCCTTCATATATTTATGCTTGTTTAGTATTTCTTTCAGTTCATTTACTTTGTTATGTTTTGGGCTTATGTTTGGGAACCGATGTTTGATTCCGGTTTTCCCTATGGTCATGTATGTTTTACTACATATTACCTTGCATGCTTTGATGACACGCCATAATCACGCGTGACATTCCATTTATCTAAATGGGGTGTTACAATTATGGTATCAGAGCCAAGGCTTCGACCTGTAGGCTCTAAAACTCGACCTGTGACTAGTGGGTAGTCACCAGGAGCTTCCTAAGCCAACGATTGTTATTCCACGTATTGATGTTTCAGCGCGTTGTTGTTTTAACCATTATGTTTTCAGCACCTTTTGTTTTAGCCATGACGTTTTCAGCACCTTGTTGTTCTCACCATGATGTTTTCACCAGTATCGTCTTACTAATATGGAATGAACAACCGTCATCCATACTTAGTTATGTGTCAGTGTCTATGCATGATGTTCCTAGTGAACTGTGATTATGTGAACTGAACCCCAGTAGTTCATAATTTTCACATAAAAATTTTTCTGTTAAGTTTTGACAATGACTTTTAATTATTATGTTCCATGCATTCATGCATTTATATCATATGTCATCTGTTGCAGGAATTTTGACTAAGTAATGGTTGGTACAGGACTGGCCCTATTTAGTCGCATGTGCTTTTATCGAAACTTTTAACTTTGGGACCGACCCATAGGCGTCCCCTCGCCATGTCTTTTGTTTTGGAACCGACCCATAGGCGTTACCTCGCACATATAAAGGTTTTATAAACTACATTACGCATTCATGCACTGTTTTCTTGCATAAAATTTTTCTCATGATTTAAATTGGCATAAAAAAAAAAAAAAATTTCATGTCTCATCATAAGTTATTATGTCTTTATGTCAAGTATGCCTTCATACTGTCATGGTTAACTTCAGTTTCATGCTGATTATGTTATACACTTCTTCGTAATAGATGGTTTCGTGTTTCCTCGTGATAATTACGTCTTCATGTTGATTATGTTTCACGCCTCTTTTGTCATTTAAGTTGTCCTGCAAGACATTGTTAGATTTCTTGAATCATGCTTTCATGATAGTCATGGTTGGTTTTCATTGATCATGCTGTCAGGCAAATCATCGTTGAATTTTGTGTAACCACACTTTAGCGTTTCTCTATGCAACCAGAATGACGTCTATGCTAATACTGCCAGGTTATCATGATGGTTTTCCTAAGCGTTTAACCGGTTTACTTTCCTTAAATCAGGACAAATGATCGAGCCCATACCGATCATTTCATGTGCATTCCATGTGTACTCCACGTACCGTAATTCATGTGTATTAATCCATGTGTATTCTACTTGCAATACTTCACGAGTATTCGCTAGTCGATTCTAAATCATCTCAGGCGTATGTTCACTTGCTGATATTCTACAAGGTTGTCGATGCCGTTCATAGCTCGGAGATGTTACTGAAGGTTGATGCTGTTGATGTTGGGAGACGCTACGAGATGCTGATGCTGATGCTGTTCAAAACCTGGAGATCCTAAAAGACGAAGACAAAGGCGTCGGAGCAAAGCAATTGGACGAGAAGATGCTTCACCATCAGACAATTCCCATCAATCATTGTCCCAAATTCATAATTACATGTCACACGTCGTTCGGCTGTCATTTCAGCCATATGAGTGCAAACCAGTACCAGCCGGCCACTCAGCTAAATAGTTACATGAGTCACTGTCATGAGAATGACCGTCATGGAACCGACAGACAAGATGATAGTAACCACTACTATCACAGCAACTATCCTAGAAATCACAACCGAGGCTCCGGCCACGGACGTGATCAGACATACAAATGATCAGTAACCCAACCGATCCGCCAATTCTGGCATTTTAACCTAATATTTGTAGTTCTAATTGTTTCACATCTCGAGACACATGTCAAGACATCAGTCAAGACACATGTCTCACGTATACTTTCTGAGGACACATGTCAAGATACCAGTCAAGACATATGTCACGCTTACATTTCTCAGGACACGAGTCAAGACACATGACTCACGTCTAATTATGGAATACTTCTAAGAAATTCAGGGTACCCTCCAAGGGTATATCCATTTTGTTGTGCCATGTATTAATCAGGCCACAAGAATTTCAATACCATACCGGCGCATAAGTGAGAACTGTCACGTTGCCGATGTCACTTTCATTTCTTTCACCATATTTCATGTATTCATGACCATGAAGGACGCCTTTCGTATTCCCACGCATACGAAGGTTTTCCTTCAGCTTAATGATAAGACCCAAGCTGCTAACGCATTTCCTCGGACAGACACGAGATGAATTTTATCCTAATTATGTACTATGAACACCACATAATGCTATGATTCATAATTATGTACAGTAATGTTCAGGCTCCTGAATACATTCAGTTTGATTTCCATCAGGAAAATCTATGCAATTATCTATGCTTACAAGCATGTGCATTGTTAGCCATGGTCGCTAAAATTTTCTAGCTGTCAGTAAGACACAACCACTTAACTCTTTTACGCATAGCCAGTTGATTATTCCAAAGTCTTCCTATACATTCCAGAAGAACCTACAAGGAGAAGGATGGTACCATGAGATTATGTGTCGACTACCGTTGACTTAAACAAATCACCATTCATGACCGTTATTCTCCTCCACGTATTGACGACATGTCCAATCAACCGTATAGTGTTAATCACTTTTCCAAGATCGAACTCACGATCATGCTGCCAACAGTGACGAGTGAAAAAGCAGGACATGTCCATGACTGCTATTCGCACACGAATCGGTCATGCTAGATTTATGATTTTGAATTAGTCTCATCAATGCTCAAACGACACTATAAGAATGAGTTCCCACGAACTCATAAGCAAATTCATCAGCGTTTTCATTGAGGATAACCTGATTTCCTCTAAGCCTAGAGAAGAACAGGAAGACCCTATATGCACTATGTTGTAAATTCTATGACAAGTGAAATTTTACCCTGGAAATTCTTCCGATATCAATTCTGTTTGATTTAAGTGACACGCTGAATCACATGGCATTCTACGGTTAATCTTACCATGACTCAGCTTATGTGTAAAGGAGAGAACCCTACACTGCATTAGGTGTTCTAGGAAATCCTACGCTAGGAGAAGTCTGATTCAAAGACTCAGAGTTTCGCAACCTTCTATGTATCAAGTTTCTACGAAGCAGGATACAGCTACGTCCATATCTGTGTACCTGACATACCAACAGGCTAAGATAGGACACCAACAAACTGGGATGTTTCATCATCTGAAATTGTGAACTAAAATGGGACAAGATCTACACGGATTTTGGTTACCAGACTTCAGCAAACTCAGAAGAAGCAGGATGCTATCTGGGTTATTATCAACAGTTTGATCAAGTCTGCAGAATCCTTACATCCGTACGGATTTCAGAACCAACAGATTGAACAAACATGTTACAGCCAAGGCTCATCCGATCACTTGGCAATCCCTCAGCTATCGGGTCAGACAAAGATTCGTAATTGTACTCCTAACTTACTTCACGTCTTCATTCTAATTCCACGACTTGCTTTCGCGCTCACGTTCATGACACTATTCACGTTCATGATCGTATTTTGGCTTACGATTCTACGTTCATTTCTTTTCTCGTTCTGGAAGTTGCAAGAACTTGTGAGACCAGACCCAAGTTTAGTATAACTCTCCATCATCAGATAGACGTTTCACGTCATATTCCACGTCTCACCTTGTAGCGTTTGGCGTTACCGCCATTATATTCTATGATCACGATATGTCTCACATGTCATGCTCATTCCACGTTCCTCATATCATGATCAAAATAGGTTACACGTATCATAGATCACGATATGTTTACTCATACTACACTCGCCATATCTCCACATAGCACGTTCAAAATTTTTCACGTATCACGTTCAAAATTTTCCACGTACTACGTTTCTTTATGTCTCGCGCATCGTTTCTAATTATCAGTTAAGTCAGGTTGTCTTGCATCGTAACGTTTCAGTTACCCTTGCACGTTAACTCATATTTTTTTCCTCGATCGAATTTAGGGGATCTACCTTCCGTTGATAACCAAGAATTTCTTCGTATTCCAAGTCAAGGTCAGGAGGACCAAGATTTATCATTAGTGTCAGGATCTTCTGAAGGAACCGTTCCAAGAGGGAGGCCACTTGGAAACGGACAAGTTCATCTGGACTTCTTATCCATTTTTTTTTCTCTTATCGATTAGATATGTCCTTTCAGTCACATCACGTTCCATGTCTTTTCAAGACATGTCACGTTCCACGTTCCCTTCTACCATGTCACCTTCATTTCCGTTATTTTGCATACCTTTCCAGTTTGATTCGGGTATGTTTCGCTTCCAGTTACTTCATCTATAATTCGGGGACGAATTATTCTTTTTAGGGGGGAAGAATTGTAAAACCCGCATGCTTTTACCATGAATAGTGCCCTTAAGATCGTACGTCCTAGATTAAAACTTACCTTATTCAGTATTGATCACATTCATGTGCTAATAATCAAGCAAGTGCATACGTGTATGACATGATAAGTATCGATTACGTACAAACTCATGATAAGCAGTTAATAAGTATTTCACGGGAACATAATTAAATCATGATCACCATTAAAACACGAACTAAAATAATCACGTAAATACATATAATATAATTACGAGCGTTAAGAATACGATAAACTACATGATAAAATAAACAGAAACACTTTAAACACGAACACGTTTAACCACGAACGAACACGAGAACACACTTATTATTTAGACACGAAAAACATTTGGGTTACCCCATGTGGGCCCCATGAACCACGAAATTAGGGACAAGAATGGGCCTAGCCCATCATTTTTACTAAACAAGAAAAAGGAGAAATCTTGTGTCATTTTTACAAAAACAAGAAAAATAATAAAACCCTAAAAGAGTTTTTCTCCTTCTCCTCCTTGTTCTTTTGTAGCCGCCACCTATAACACATCAAGAGGGGGTGTTCTTGTTGATTTTGATCTTGATTATTGTACAAGTGTTCGTGTTTGTTCATCCTCTATTGATCCATACATTCGGTATATCTTTTTAACCTTTCTTTTTAATTACTTCTTTTGATTTGATTTGGTAAAATTGATTAAGAACATGATGTTTTAAAACCTATTTTAAAAACATAAAATAAACATGTATTTGGTTAAGAGGTAAAATCAAAAGGGTGTTTTACGGGTGTTTGGTTTAGCCGACGCCTAGACCGTGCCCAAAGGGGGTCACGGCTTGGCCTAGAAACCACCACCGAGACCGTATGGTCCCGGTTTGGTGGTGTGGGTCCCACGGCAGCAAGGAACCAAGGGGAACCTCGATTTGGTTCGGGGTACAGTGTCGATTTCATGCCCGGTTCACGGTTCGTTGATTAAATCATGATTCATGCTACATGTTAATTTTTATGAATTATGAACTTAGGATATAATTAATTAATAACATGAAATATTAATTAAATCATGACTTAGGTTATTTTAATTATTAGTTTATCATGACATTAATTTAACCTAAGTATTTTATGTTATAAGTTATAATTAATTAATTATTAAAACATGCCTATAATTAATTAATTTAGACATGACTTAGGTTATATTATTAATAATAATAATACACATTTTAACCTAAGTATATTCATTTCATTTTAATTAAAACATGTTATACTTTAATTAAAATGCTTAACCTATATGTATTTTAATTAAACTATAGGTTAAGCATTTTAATTAAAGTATAACATGTTTTAATTAAAATGAAATGAATATACTTAGGTTAAAATGTGTATTATTATTATTAATAATATAACCTAAGTCATGTCTAAATTAATTAATTATAGGCATGTTTTAATAATTAATTAATTATAACTTATAACATAAAATACTTAGGTTAAATTAATGTCATGATAAACTAATAATTAAAATAACCTAAGTCATGATTTAATTAATATTTCATGTTATTAATTAATTATATCCTAAGTTCATAATTCATAAAAATTAACATGTAGCATGAATCATGATTTAATCAACGAACCGTGAACCGGGCATGAAATCGACACTGTACCCCGAACCAAATCGAGGTTCCCCTTGGTTCCTTGCTGCCGTGGGACCCACACCACCAAACCGGGACCATACGGTCTCGGTGGTGGTTTCTAGGCCAAGCCGTGACCCCCTTGGGGCACGGTCTAGGCGTCGGCTAAACCAAACACCCGTAAAACACCCTTTTGATTTTACCTCTTAACCAAATACATGTTTATTTTATGTTTTTAAAATAGGTTTTAAAACATCATGTTCTTAATCAATTTTACCAAATCAAATCAAAAGAAGGAATTAAAAAGAAAGGTTAAAAAGATATACCGAATGTATGGATCAATAGAGGATGAACAAACACGAACACTTGTACAATAATCAAGATCAAAATCAACAAGAACACCCCCTCTTGATGTGTTATAGGTGGCGGCTACAAAAGAACAAGGAGCAGAAGGAGAAAAACTCTTTTAGGGTTTTATTATTTTTCTTGTTTTTGTAAAAATGACACAAGATTTCTCCTTTTTCTTGTTTAGTAAAAATGATGGGCTAGGCCCATTCTTGTCCCTAATTTCGTGGTTCATGGGGCCCACATGGGGTAACCCAAATGTTTTTCGTGTCTAAATAATAAGTGTGTTCTCGTGTTCGTTCGTGGTTAAACGTGTTCGTGTTTAAAGTGTTTCTGTTTATTTTATCATGTAGTTTATCGTATTCTTAACGCTCGTAATTATATTATATGTATTTACGTGATTATTTTAGTTCGTGTTTTAATGGTGATCATGATTTAATTATGTTCCCGTGAAATACTTATTAACTGCTTATCATGAGTTTGTACGTAATCGATACTTATCATGTCATACACGTATGCACTTGCTTGATTATTAGCACATGAATGTGATCAATACTGAATAAGGTAAGTTTTAATCTAGGACGTACGATCTTAAGGGCACTATTCATGGTAAAAGCATGCGGGTTTTACATTGATCATAGATGTATGTAGCTCAAATGTGTTAGCGGGAAAGTCGGGAATCTTAATGGCACTAGAATATCCATGAATGTTGGATTGCATACGTTCATACAAAGTACGATTATCAATAGCCATGGCTTCTTGTGGTGGTGACAAAGCACGATTCTCGTGATCGGCTTGATGGACGGTGGTGGTCTTACTCTTCCTCTTTTTCTTCCTTTTCGGAGGAAGAGGTTGTACACCAATCGGTATTTGTGCACGCCCGCGAGTGAGCATGCAACTCAATACGAGGAATGAGAGAGAAGCTCTCGTGTGACTTTGAAGAGAAATGGATTATCCTCTTCGAGTTTCAATATTAAATATCCACAAGAAAATAACAATATATGTAGTTACTACTTTGGGTGCAAGACCCTCAATGAAGCCTTCCTTCTTAGAATACTCCCAAGTGAACGGGGGTTAGGTGGCGCGAAGCACTTAAGTACCTATTGACCCTTAGATGGCATTTTATAGCACATCGCCTTTCTATTCACTTAAATGTTCGTATTCTTCGAATTGTTGCTTATTGAGAGTATTTATCTATTCTTGCTTTATTTTGTTTGATCGATACACGTGTCAAGGACCGGAGCGCCCCTCAACACGGTGTATTGCCTCGGCAATACTTATGGAAGATATGTAGATTGATTGTTCTTATACGTATACGTATTTACTTATAATAATATATGGAAAATATTTTTGTATTTATGAGTTTTTTAAAGGAAAATACTATATGTACATAAAAACCGAGAGAATCCAATAATATATATTTTTGGGTGCAATCTCTTAGGAAAAAGATTGCTTTTTGGATTTTTTAATTTTTTTGGTCAATTCTTTAGGAAAAGAATTGTTTTGTTATTTTTTAGTTTTTATATATTTTTCTATTTTTGATTTTTTATTTGTTTTTGATTTATGATACGTAAGAATAACGTTCACAAAGTGAACGGATCCCAAAAGCCAATGAAAACCGTCAATCGATAGTCTCTCGTGTAGTCAAAGAACCGGCAGCGGCGCCATTTGAAATGTAGTATAATGCAGTTCGTTTTCTCAGTTCTTAACTAATAGAAAGTCCAACCAATATCGGATTTATAATTGTTCTTGGTTGTTTAAGCTTGCTTGGTAATCTATTGCTAATTCAACAAATGCTTGCCAAAAAGAAAATAATACCTACGTATATGTAAAACAAATTGCAAATACCAATTTTTATTCAAACAAAATTCAATTAACAAAATTTAAAACTAGAAGGACTGAAAATGTAATTTCTATGAAAGATAAATGTTCAAAATGTAAATTCTAACAATTATAAGGACTAAAAATGCAAAACAGTTAACTACAAGGACCAATTATGTAAAACTAGTAACAAACTAACCAAAATGGTAACAAATTAACAAACTATCCAACTGAATTTAAACACTTTCAAAAGTAAAGGACTTAAACTTGCAAATTCCAGAAAATTAGGAAGTTTAGCTAGGAATTAAAACTGATTAAACCTTTAAGGACCTAAGTGCAATTTTTGGAAACTTTTTAATCAAAAACGGGTTAAGAACAAAATAAGCTCGTTTGATCTTATTACTAAACCAAAATCAATGAAACAAATTGCAAAAGACTTCAAATCCAATTTAAACTACGTGTGTTTAAGGAATTCAGCTAAGAATTAGAAATAAGCTAATGAGTGCTTATCAATAAGCTCAAAATAAGCTACAGCTTAAACCAAACAGTCACAACTTGAATTTTTTATCAAAACTGATTAAGTACTTGATTTAAAGAATGGGAAATCAAACCAGAACTATTTTCATCAAGAAATAAGCTAGAAATCTGAATTAAGCTCAAAAGAGCTTATGTTGACCAAGTTTGACCAGATTTTGGAAAAAGCTCAAATTTTCAAAAATCAATATTCAACACTTTGTAAACGTTTTTGTGAAAGAAAATCACTACTTTTATGAAGTGGATTTGGAGATTCAAGAAAACAGTGCCTAAAACATTACAGAAAAAGCACTTTGCTAAGACTGAACTGAAAAGCTATTCTCTGGCTTATTGTTGAATACTGTAGAAAATCCTCACTATCACAGAAACCTTAGATGTTACTTGATCTATAGAAAAAGGTTTGAGCAAAAATGATTAACTAACAAAGATTCTATAATGATTTGAAAATGGAAAGTTCTAAAATGCTAGTTTGCTAAGACTGATGCACAAAGTTTCAAAACACAAAAGTGAGCTATATGACTTATGAGTAGAAGATATCAGAAAAACTAAACTCAACTTGATCACACAAGACCAAAACAGGCTAAAAGTCAAACTTGTTACAACTAAAACACCACAAATCTCACAATGATTACGGCTTAAACCTATTGCCAAACACTACTTCTGATCTTTTTATGAGACTTTGTGAAAGATTTTTAAGCAAAAGATTGAGCTGAGTTAAAAGCTTAAGTATCCTAAGTTTATCAACCAAAATGTAATGTATTTAAGCAAGAAGCAAGAGGCTAACACTACTAATACTCAAATTGAATAGCTAAACTTATGAAAACTGAAAACAGACAAGTACCAAACTAATAAGCTAAATCCAGTTACACAAAAGCTACAACAGATCTAGAATCAATCCACAACTGAACTAATCAACTTTTATCATGCCAACAATTGAATTTTACTCTAGGAATAGAACCTGGCACTTGCAATTGAGTGGAACCAAAAATAAGCAATTCAAAACCTATTGAAGTAATCCTTTGAGAAGAAGAGGAGCGCTGAGCTCTCTTGCCCTAGTGATAACCACCACCTTATCACTAGGGAACACTTAATCAACAATCTAATCAGCTACAAATCATCTACAATCTTCAATCTGCTTGAAATCTTCAAATGAACAATGGAATGAACAAATTCTGATCAAACAGCTAACAAACTTCACAAATGTCAGTTATGATCAATGATTGATCATAACAAACATCAAACAGCAACAACACTATCCAAATGAAGCAAGAATCTGACTGGAATGAGAGGAACAGAATTGGCGGGAAAAAGTAAATTTGAATTTTATTGAGGGAAATCAGTTACAAAGTTTGTTACAAGCTATCAACTAACTAACTAACTCAAGAGTTTGTCAGACTCTTGAGTAGTTAGAGTAGAAATGAGGGAAAAAGGAAAGGAAAGAGAGAACTAGGTGTTTTACAAAATTAGGCTACTACTGAAAATGAAGACTAAACTAGGTATTTATAGACATGAGAGGAGAGTTAGTTGGGGTTGGTGACGTGTCAGGGCCAATCCCAGCTTGCCACGTGGAGAATTCTACATTTCTCATTTTGAAGGTATAAACAATGAATTGGGTGTTTTTGATTGGATGAATGTCTTGTTAATTGGATTGCACCGTTGAACTCGTCTTTCAAAATTGAGCAATATTGATGTTGAAGTCGTGTCATGAAATCGAGTGTAGAAGAAACACGATCCTGGCAAATTTTTCTTTTGAAGAAGAAGACACGTGTCGCTTCCTTATTTGTTGTGAGGGTGAGTTGTGGATCAAACTGTTCAGATTGTATAATAAATGAGAGGCGGCGATAGTGGGTATTAAATGAGCTGAAGTGGCAATCCGTGTGAGGTAGTATCTCTCTTCCCATTGGTTGACTGATTAATCACATGGATCAAGCCTTAATATCTTTCCAAACTTGGCAAAACAAGTCCTTGTACTTGGCAGATTCTTGTTTCAAGCTGAAATCTTCATTCTTTTGACATATTTGGTCCTTCAACTTTTATTCTTCAACAAAATCATCCCTTGACTGAGTTGACTTGATAGTTGACCAGGTTTGACTTGAATCTTGACTTTTACAATATTTCACTTTTAGTCCTTCATCTTTCATAACTTGTCAAGATAGGTCCTTATTCTTCAAAGTCTTGTCACTTTTGATCCTCTTTTGTCTTTTTCATCCATTTGAGCTTGATTTTTCCTTGTTTGCTTGAAAATGTATCTTCTTACCTACACAAGTGCACACAAACACAAACATACCACATAATACTGTTTTTTGCCAAATAAATTGGTATTTTGCTTCATGTTTTAGGGTTATTTGTCATAAAAAGGATATGAGTTTAAGCTCATATCAATATATTTGTACCATAAACATATCTTTACCTCGTTTCTGAAAGAACAGCGTGGGATGCACCTTGCCTTTAGCGAAGCCTTGCGTAATGAGATATTGTGACAATAGATCATACCACGCGCGTGGAGCTTGCTTCAACCCATAGAGAGCCTTCTTAAGCTTGTACACGTGATTGGGATATTGAGAATTCACAAAACCATCCGGTTGTTGAACATAGACTTCTTCCTTGATTTCACCATTGAGAAATGTCGTCTTCACATCCATCTGATAGACGATCATATTCATGTGGGCTGCATAAGCGAGCAATAGTCTAATAGCTTCCAAACGGGCAACAGGTGCAAAGGATTCCATAAAGTCGATGCCTAATAAAACCACGAGCTACTAGTCGAGCTTTGTTCTTCAATATTCCGCCTAACTCGGCGAGTTTCACATTGTAAACCCATTTCAAAGTGAGTAACTTCACTTGATCTGGGCATGGGACAAGTTTACATACATCAAGACGTACAAATTTATTAAGTTCTTCTTGCATTGCTTCTATCCAACAAGATTGGGTAAATGCTTGTTGTCACGTCTTAGATTCAACTTCACTGAGAAAAGCATCAAAATGACAAAATATTGCACTTTCTTGTAACTGACTTCGTGTGGATACCAGGCGATGAGGGTCACCAATAATAGAATCTATAGGATGATCCTTTGTCCACTTGCTGTCATGTTCACGAATCTATGGATTGGAGTAGACCGTAGTAGGAGCTTCCTCTGAGGTGGACGACCCGGCTTGATTAGAGTCGGGAATTAGTACACCAAAGAATGGAAGTTCACGCATTTGAGCGAATTCCAAGTCGTGATCATCATCATCCTCTTCATCATCAACAGGCATGACATGGGTAGTTGATTCGGGTGTTGGTTGAGAATTACTTGTTGAAGGTATATCTTGACCAATAGTAGGTGTAGACGTATCTGATTGTGCTTCGGTTGCTGGAGCTACAACTTCGGTAACCGGAGCTATTACCTCAGGTTCTGCAGCAACAATACTTGGAGGAGTAAAGAATTCATCAAAGAACGGTCGAAACAGCGTATCCCATTCATTCCTAGAAGGTGGTGTAAATGATGATGAAGAAGGGTTGTTTGGGACAAGACCAGAGCTAATGTTACTGGGTCCCATTTCATGAAGTGCGGGTTCAGAGCTGCTTTGCTCAGAAGCCATTGCCGTCAGCTCATCAAAATCAACATTCATAGTTTCAAGGATCTTACGAGAATTACGATTGTAGATTCGGTATGCCTTCTTTGTGGGTGCATAACCAATGAAAATACCAATATCAGCCTTTGGTTGAAGTTTTCCCAAATTGTCACCATCATTATTTGAATAGAAAAGAGAACCAAATACATGAAGATATGATAGATCTAGTACTTTTCCATGTAGGAGCTCATAAGGTGTTTTACTGTGGCGTTTAATTAGTGACCGGTTTTGGGTGTAAACTGTTGTAGATATTGCTTCTGCCCATAAAAACAATGGAGCCTTTGCGTAAATTAACATCGTTCGAGCAGCTTCCATAAGTGTGCGATTTCGCCTTTCAATGACACCGTTTTGTTGTGGAGTGTAAGCAACGGATGTTTCATGAGATATACCAACTTCTTCATTATAATTATGCAAGATTTGATTTAAAAATTCAGTTCCATTATCTGTACGAGTGCGTCAGACAGTAGTGCTGAGACGCACTTGAATCATCTTGAGAAATTCGATGATGAATTTAGGTGCCTCATTTTTTGTTGTAAGAAATTTCACCCATGTAAACCGAGAGTAATCATCGACAATGACGAGGATGTACTTTTTGCCACTAAGACTTTCAACACGCATTGGCCCACAAAGATCCATATGAAACAAATAAAGTTTCTCTTGGTCAGAGTCTTCAGTCTTAGGCTTGTATGATTTCTTAATGCTCTTCCCCATTGTACACGCGGAACACAAATGGTCCTTGTGAAATGTAAGTTTAGGAAGACCACGAACAAGTTCGTTTTTCGCCAAATGATTAATAGCGTCAAAGTTAAGATGAAATAACCGTCGATGCCATAACCATGACTTAGTCTTCTATGCTTTGGAGAGAAGACATACGGGCGACGCGACCATCATATCTTGTAGATACAAAGTGTACAAATTATTCCCTCGAGTACCTTTCAATAAATCAACCCCTTCCAAATTACGAATGAAGCAGGTATGCTCTCGAAAAGCAATTTCTAGGTTTGCATCACAAAATTATCCCACAGAAAATAAATTGTGACCGAGACCTTCCACATAATACACTCTTGAAATTATAGCATTCCCAATATGATATTCGATGTAACCCATTATCTTTGAAATATGATCATTTCCAAATCGAACCGTTCCAAGAAACTTGCTGACGAAATTTCTGAGCTGAGAGCGATCTCCGGTCATATGCTTGGAGCAACCAGAATCCAAATACTAGAGAACAATTTGGACCACCTATTTTTAGTAACAACAGTAGACAGTTCATTGGAAACTATAGGTTCCGGAGTGTTAGCAGATACATATATAATATTATCAGAATCGCTAACATTTGTGTTATCCTTAGTTTTCTAATGTAAGTTTTACCAATAACAGGTTTTACTGTTCCAACTTTCTTAGGTTTTGGAGTATTAGCGGGCACTACAGTGGGAGTAGACCTATTTAAAGGGCACTTGGTTCCTACAGTAGTGTTGGTGTTCCTAGTTAAAGGACACGCTTGTGTTTTGGTAGCCTTGGTACTCCTACTTAAAGGGCACACTTTATTCGCTTTAGTGGGAATGATCCTAGTTAAAGGGTACGCATTTCCTACTATAGTGAAAGTTCTACCAGTGGGGCGCCACATCCAGCCAACTTGGGTTAACACTTTCCCAGTTGGTTTCCATTCTAATCCATTTTCCGGGCATTCATCTCATTCACATGGCCAATAAGGCAAGAATCATGACGACTAGAAAATAAACACTCATTGCAATTCCAACATTTCAAATTAGAATTCACAATAGGCTTAGAATGCTGCACAACCGTAGATCCTTTAAGTTTAGCTACATGATTCTTTTTATTCAAAACAGAAATAACATTCCTAGGGTGGGCTTCTACTTTCTTCTTCACTTGACTACTAGATGGGGGCAAGATCCTA
The DNA here is from genome assembly GCA_025667525.1 of Glebionis coronaria. Lineage (NCBI taxonomy): Eukaryota > Viridiplantae > Streptophyta > Magnoliopsida > Asterales > Asteraceae > Glebionis > Glebionis coronaria. The sequence goes on from JANFOE010000579.1 coordinate 168,554, forward strand.
TCATTCTTCTTGTTTCTTTTATGCTTAGATCTTTGAGCCTTAGTAGTGGTGCTTACTCCTGTAGAAGGCAATACGAGATAATTAGAAGCTGGTTTTGATTTTGCCTTATCTTTAGTGACCAATGTTTGAGATGGTTTAGTCCTAGGGCCCTTGTTAAGTGGTGTGACGGTGATGAGGTTCCTTTTGATTGCACTAGAGGACGGTGCTGAGACAGTAGATGCGTTATCCATAACATTCTTACCTTTTAGGGTACGAAGTGTTTCCTTTAACTCAGCCAAAGCCAAATTTTTATCACAAATTTGTTCCCTCAAATCAGATATTTCCACCGACTTTCGATTCAATCGTTCAATCAATGATTGATTATGTGTAGTGATATTAGCACATGCGGGCTTTACTGAACCGAAGAGTTGTGTATTTTTCTGTTTTAAGTTATCAACTTTGGACAAAATCTTGGAAACTCGATTATCTAGATCAAGTTTAATATTCTCAGCGGCCTCAAGTACGATCACACAGTTAATCTCCTTAGATTTCTCTATTTCTATCGGCAATGATTTAGCAACCTTGTCACTTGACTGACTCTATTTTGATTGTAAATTCAATCGAAAATTCTTTTGTAAATTTTCATCATCTATATTAACACCTTCGAATGACGTTTCAAAAAGCTCTTGAATAAATTGTTTTTTACATTCAAGCGAAATACAATGTTTTTGAATCTCATCAAAACGTTTTGAAAGAGAAAAATAAGAATCTTGAAGCTTTAAAAATTCAGCGTCAGATTTGTGACAAGTACTATCTATCACATTATCCACAGATTAAACATTATGCACAGTAGAATCATTATCAACACTTTTATTCACACAGACGGAAACAATATCATGAGACATCACTTGCTTCAGAAGCTGATCATTTTGGCGTGAAGTTCGTTCTATTTCAAGTAAACTATTTTCATAAGCATCATCTATTTCATTGAAAACACGTCTAACTTCTTTTATTTCCAAAAGCAAATCTTGATCAAAATTGCTAAGACAAGCTTTAATATTGTTTATCAATGGAACAATTTCGTCTCGAAACGCAGCTCTAGTGTGCTCAAAATTCAACTCACCTTCCGTTATGGCCGAAGCCGTCATACGTTCCGTAATGACCTTGCCAAAATCTACAAAGTGTTGGTGCCCCGCATTTAAACTATCTGACACCTTACTTACCGGTGGAATTAACTTAGTTAAATCCTTTTTGACAAGTGTAGGAGACTTACTAGGAAGGTTTTCCTTTGACAAATTTCGAGGCACAAAAGCTGATAATTGAGCTAATTCCTTTTGTAAGCGAATACGGGTGTTTTTAGTAAATTGATCTTTATTATGCTTATCATAATCAAAACTTATGGAATTTTGAAAGCATTTTAGATCGAGTTTCTTCCGCAAGTGACATTGTCTCCTCAGTACTACGAACATAAGGTGCTTCTTTCGATTTTCCAATTAGGGTCACATCATAAAGACAAGGAATATATTCCTGAGCTTGTTTTGCATAACTGGGATTAGGTGGTAAATCTTGAAGATGCTTGAGTTCGAGTTCTTTAAACGATTTAGTTAAAAGATGAACCTTTTCTGTAGAAGCGTATTGTTTTAAAAGCTGCTGTTCCTTGAATTTAAGAAGTTTGGTAGCATTAATTTCTGATTTAAACTTTTTAGACTCGAGAGTTTCAAAATCCATTTTAAGTTTCTGAAAATCATTTACAACCGACTCTTTTTATTTTAACTCATTGGAAAGATTAGCTTTTAATGATTCTATTTCTTTTAAGTGTTCAATCTTTTCAAAACGAAATTGGTCAAATTCAGAATAAGTTATTTTTTCCGCTTGAGGGACCATATCAAAAGTTATGACCTTTTCCTTATATTGTGCAAGCTCAGCGGTTAGGTTGGCATTCATATCTATGGTTTGTTGAACAGCCACATTCATGTTATCAATAATATGTTTAGGCACCATTACCAAATCACGTTGATCATAAGATTCCATACCCGTCGTAGCATTTGGTTGAGGTTCTCTCAAATGTGTTGGATTGGATACCATATCATTTGAGTTACTAATTCCCGAATGTTGTTCGAGGTTGTCATTTTCATGCTCAACATGATGTGGATTATCATGACCATTATTAGATGTGGTTGGTACCTCACTGACGACATCAGAACCGTAGTGAGAGAGATTAGCAACGAGAGCAAATTGGGCTGAGTGAATGTCATCACAATCAGAATCATATGTGTCAAGATCATCTGCTTGATATGTTGCATTAGAAGTAGAGACGAATGCAATGCCTTCATTATCTGTTGCCCCTGGGTCTGCAAGAAATGCTAATCCCTCTGAATCCAAAATCTTTCCTTTAGATTGAGCATCGACCAAATACATCTTCTCACGAAACCACGTTGCATCCCTTCTTCTTTTCGACTGAGTGCATTCCCTAGCCATATGACCTTGTCCTCGGCAGTTGTAGCAAGTCACAACCTTTTGAGGACCAATAGTGCTTCCATTTCCACTAGCATGAGAATTCACAGCTTGAGTGTTCACGGTCCTTGTTGTGGGTCCATATGAATTTTGCCTTCCCTGAATGGATTGCACCATCACTTGACCATCTTGAATAGTGGCTTGTTGTCGAGGATTTGAAGAAGTGCGGATCTGATTGTTCGTTGGTGGAAAACCTCTAGTTGTAGCCAGTTTTGACAAGTAGGTAGTGAGATGGTTTAAGACATCTGTAGGTGTATCATTTGGAGTAAAGACCGGTGCTTGTATTGGTGGAAGTTCATTTGAGTAGAAGGCTTGTGATTGTGGTGCTTCAATAGGAAAATATCCTTGCTAAGGAGTATAGCCCATTAGAGAAGTAATAGCTTGTGATGGTGTGGATACGTTTGTTGAAGAACACTTTGTTGAAATACTTGTTGTGGCATCATTAGTGGTTGATAAGATGGTTGATGTGATTGTTGATATGTGTGTTGTTGTGGCTGCTGCAAGTATGATGGTTGTTGATAAGTGAAAGCCATGTTTTGTTGGGGAGTCATTTGTTAAGAAGCATACATGGCAAGTGGATCATGAACTTGAGGTGTAGACAACCGATCCTCGATCACGTGGCATTCATGTTGTTGAAGAAAAGCTTGAAGTTGATCTACGTTAGTTTGATGCAAATCCTTAACTAATTTAACAGTCGTCACGTACTTGCTCCATTGAGAAGGGAGAGTGTTCAAATACTTGGTGTTTAATTGAAACGTAGGAATTGCCAGGCCATAGATGTTGAGCTCATTCATCAATAGTGTGAATCTCAAATAGTAATCATTGAGAGTTTCCTCGGGGACATAAGCAAACTTATCAAACGTATCATATAGCTTACACTCTCGTTCTTGTTTATTTAACGAGGTGCCTTGCATTAGAAAACGAATTATATCCCATAACTCTTTGGCAACTTTATGTTTACTGACGAGTTTGTAGACACTTGGAGGAAGGGCTTGAAGAATGATGTTTGTAGCTTGTTTATCACACTTGTCTTGAATCTTAGCATCTCCAGTTAATTCACCAATTGTGCGAGGACGAGTAACAGTACCTTCCGTCACACTACCATATACCAATGGTCCATTGAGCACCGATACCTAAATGAGGTTTCCATTCTCTTTGTTCAACATATAAAGTTCCATTCGGGAAGCCCAATCCTCGTACATAGTCTTCACCAACATTGGTGGACGATTATCCGTACCCGAGAGGATGGACTTATTCGTAAGAGATGTGTACTCCATTTCGATAAGTTAAGATTTACAAAAGTTGATCGAACAATGGAAGAAAGTAAATGTGTTTGTTGTTGTGTGTAGAAGTCAAGAAAAATGTGAAAATCCCCTAAAATATGTTCTCAATAAACCAAAAATTCAAAGGCAAACAAAACCTCACAATTTTCAAAAACACGTTTTTGAAAAATCTTGGAAAACTTGTCACTCTATCGTAATGCCCAAAAAGAATTCTATCGCAATGTCTCAGCCTATCGTAATAAGTCTTGTCGCAATATCACAACCTGTCGCAATATCACAACCTGTCGCAATAAACACCTATCGCGATAATCCCTATCGCAATAATCCTATCGCAATAATTCCTATCGCAATAATCCTATCGCAATAATTCCTATCGCAATAAACCTGTCGCAATACACTAAGTTGTCGTAATGTCTAAATGAATCTCTATCGCAACGCATAAAAACAGGTTCTGTCGCAATGTGGGTCGGAATATTGATCACAATATCACAAGAGACTATCTATCGCAATATGGATCGCAATACATGTAAAATCCATGATTTTACCATGATTAAATGTAATAAAGTTTCACCCAATGATCCTAAGAACATGCACTCATGTGTTATATTTCTATAAGATGTGTGTGAACTTGTCCATTATGTACTTATACTTCTACAATCATTTTCTATTGTAATAAGTTACATAACTTAAACCATGTACTTAAAACTAGGAGAACAAGTAATAAAATGTATAATCATATTTGAGTATACAACACTTAACTAAATTTGGAAAATATGCTACATCATGTATATGTAGCCGTGTATGTATGTATGCATACTATAAGCATGCTTAATCTTTCTTGGACTAGCCCAAGAACATGTACTCCTTGTGTGCTAGCCCAAGATAAGCCCACAACAAGCCCACCCTTCCCTTTTGGTTAGCCTTACACGACACACACATGCATATGTGGAAGAAGAAGGGTTGCCTAGGAAATGAAGAGTGTGACACTTGGCATGTGTTCTCTTACCAAGGCAATCATACCTTTTGCCTTGTCTTTCTCTTTCTCCTTTAAGCCGAAAAACACACACACTTTTCACATTCTCTCATGCAAAAATCAAATCTCATTCTCTCTTCACCTTTCTCTCTCAAATCATTCGGCTATAAGCCACATACATCTAAGATTTATACATTAAATCCACTAGATCTTTGTCTCATCTTAACTACTAATCATTTAGTAGCATCATCACCTTTGGAATCATTATAACAAGCCCTAGCCGAATTCTTAAGGGTTACGGCTTGGTTATAATTAGGGTTTTCTTCATCATCTAGATTAGATCTCTAATCTATTTTGTCATCTAGATCTTCCTTGGTAACTTTTGGCAAGAAAGGTATTACTCCTTATGCTTCTTCATTTTTACTTGCATGCATCAACATCCACCTATAAATACATGTAACAAACTTGTTAAAAATCAAGATTTGATAAGAACCATGACCTTAAACCTATGACTAGTACTCTATGTTTTAACTTGACTAAAAATCATAAGAATCATTTTATTAATTTAAATGTAGCCATGGGTTACAAATCTTACTTTTTGGGATTTTGGTTAACTAATAATCATAAGTCCCATAAGTAAACTTGTGTAACTCAAAAACCATGAAAAATCATGACCTTAAAGGTCACGGCATAATTAAATGGACACTTATGATTTATGTACTAAGTTTTAAATAATGGAATATGTATTTGTACATGTAAAATGGACTACTAAAATGAATTATGTGTACAAATATAGCCATGGGTTATATATATGACCTTGAATGGACTATAGATGTACATGCATGTTTATATAAAACCTAGATCTAGTGTTAAGAGTTTAACTTAACATGATAAACATAAAACTAGCTTAAAGATCTTATGGGAACATTTGGGGAAAAACAATATAGCCGTGGGCTATATGTTGTTTTCTTGGATTTGTGGTAACCTTAGAAACATGCAATAAGCCTAGATAATTATTTTAGATTTTATAAATATTCATAAGACATAAATCTAGCTAAAAAGCTCATCTTGGAAAAACTAAGATTAAAAATTATAGTCGTGGGCTATATGTATGTATACATGGACTTATGATTTGGTTTCTTGGTTTGTACATAGTTAGATCTTATTTTGGGACACTTATAAGTACATGCAACCTTAAAACTAGTTTTGACTCATCTTAATAAGCTATACTTAAATATAGTCGTGAGCTATAAGCTCATATTAGAGCTTATGACTTGCATGCAACCTTATAACACATCCAGATCTCATTTGGTACATCAAATAAAACAAACTATGAGTTTTATTCTTTTATTAAGGTTCATAACTAAATATGGATAAGCTAATTATAAGCTTATAAGAAAATCCTAGATTATTACTTACATGAAATGAAAAGTAGTATTGATGGACTAATCAAGCCCATGCAACATTAGTCCAAGACTTAATGGACCCAATAAGCCCATTTAACAAATCTTAGTATCTTAATGTACTTAAGAATATGCTTAGGCCCATTTAATTCATTAATGGACTTAAAAATATATTTAGCCCAATAAATGTTTTAAAGGCCCATTTAACAAATTAGTGGACTTAAAATATATTTAGGCCCACTAGATGGCCCATTAGATATTTTAGCCTATTTAATGAGCCCATTTAATGTTTTGGATAATTAAATAAAAGTTTTTATAATAAAATATAACTTATAAAAACTTTTGGACTAAACAATTTATGAAACTTAAGGACTAAAACCGTGACATATGAAATTTGTTTTGATGAATTATTAAACACAAGGACTAAAAATGTAATTACCCGAAATTCTAGAGTTTAAAAATACCATCCGTGGCATATTAAACCCTAGGGACCATTTTGGAAAGTTTCTAAAAGTTGTTTTGTCATTTTATAACCTAAAGGACCATTTTTGTAATAATCCGAACCTTAAAGAAGCCCTAGGGACTGTTTTGTCATTTTATGAAAGTTATAAAATCTAAATATAACTAGGAGGACTAAAACTGCCATAACCTGAAAGTTTAACAAGCCCTAGGTACTAAATGTGTAAAATCCGAAAGTTTACTTTGTTTAAAATATGAAGGGACTAGTTTTGCCACAATCCGAAACTTAAACTAGCCCTAACCCTAATTCTATTTTAAATTTAGTAAAACTTAATTAAACCCTAAACCATAAGGATTAATGTATAAATTCTTAAACCTGTAATTTATAAATTATTTTATAAATGTTAAATAATTTATGGGAACTTTAAAGTTAAATAAAATATTATATTTTTACTTTTCAAAAATAAAATATTTATATTTTGCCTTACGAAATGAATTGTATAAACAATATGGATATGTATTATTAATACATGTACTCATATACTTTTAGGAAATAAAATTATATGAACGTTAACTAAATTGAATGCTAATACGTAAGCAAATATTATAAGTGAAACATTTTATGTTTACTTAAATATTAAACTTAATTGTAAGTTTAAATGGATGTTACTAATACATGAACTACGAACGTAGACTAATATTACAAGTAAGACATTTTATGTTTACTTTAATATAAAACTTATATACAAGTTTAAATGGATATTGTTAATACTTGTACTACAGTTATTTAGATAAATATTGTAGCATTAATAAACTGATTAAAAATCTGTATAAGCATACACATATGTTCTTTGTACTATCTATTAAGACTGCACTATTTGATTAGGCATAACTTTTGGCGTGAGCATTATTTGGATATTCGTGTTATACAGCTAATGCCAACTCCCAGGTGAGTTTACAGTCCCATATAAACTATTGATAAACTTTTCCTCTACGGGGGAGAAGACATGCAACTACTTTTAATGGACATAACAGAATTGTATAAACTTGACTATGATTGACTATTATAGAAACTGTTAAATTGTTGTAAATCGCCCGAATGTAATAAATAGATCTATTAGGGATTGACCATCTCCATCTGGGTGAGTCATGCTCACTATGTCTTGGCCGGGACAACAGATGTATACCATATTGGAACTGGTTTTGGGTGTCTTTTTGTAAGACACTACATCCTCATCTGTTGAGGACTATGGAAGGTTAAGCTTCAGTTTTGAGTAATAGTAAATGTAATTTAACTTTTAGTAAAAATGCTTTGTGCAATGTTAATTCTATGATTGTTGTATGTCCAAACTAATTATTGATAAACCTGTAAATTCACCAACTTTATGTTGACCCTCTAAGCATGTTTTTCTCAGGAAAATGAAGTTAGTACGTGATATGTGCATGGACTCAAGCATCACTGTAATCTGCATTGTAGGACTCGTCAGGGGTTCTGTTTGGGAAACATAAACAATCTACTTATGTCATGTTAAGGACAATTTTTATAAATTTGTATAACAATCATGTAATCTGATTTGAATAATTTCTTATCTTATGCTCTATGAACTATGTGCTATCGATCCACCCTTGTGACATCTCCGTTGATATTTCCGCATATTTTCACCCTACCCGGGGTGTCACAATACATAAACCCTTAAGCTTTACGATGGAAAATCAAGCAATTCTGTCGCAAAAGTACACCAGTGATCAGTATTTGCACTTTTCTCGGACAAAACACACCCAATTCGAAATTTAAGCCAAAAAATGATCCAAACACCCAAAATTTTTGTGTTTTTATCCAAAGTAAATATACCAAATCTCTACCACAACTATGTAGAAGATTTGTATCAAGAAAAAACCATAAAAAACACAAAAAAAAATTGGATCGAATGGTTTAGATCAAAATAGGCACGAAAATCAAGAACACAAACACATAAACAATACAATCATCCCATGGCTCTTTATACCATTTGTAAGATATTGTAAATCTATGCTTAATCTAGAGAGAGAAAGAGATAGAAAGATGGTGAGAACACACACACACTTAGAGAGAGAAAGTTGTGTTTTACACACTTTAATATGTGTAATGATGAAAGTGAACCACGCCCTCTCCAACTAAGGAGAGGGTTTATATACCCAAGCCCATGAGATGGGCTTCGGCTTACAATGGGCCGCCGGCCTCACACAAGTTGTGGGCTTGGCTTGGCCTTGTTTGAATAATATTAATAGAGCTAAACTACAAGCTACGACTTAGACTATTGTTGGAGTGATCGATCCTTCCTAATACGTAAAACGTATTTCCAACAATATTGTTTATTATTTTGTTGCGTACTCGTGATCTATAATATCTTAGCGTGGTTTATAGATTTAAATTCTAACAGTGGCATCACGAGCCAATCATATAGGTTTTTAGTTACATAATAACGGATAAATTGCATAAACGAGTTTTATAAAATTTATTAGACAAAATCCTAGGTTGTATAAAAATCATCTTATGATTGTTATTAGTTGATTGTTTATCGTATATTAATCGTTAATTTGATTGTCCATGCTGAACGCATGCAAGTTTATCATGGAGTATGATGTTAGATATGTGATATTTGTTATATTATTAATTTTTAATGGGTTTTACATGTTGCTTTATGATGAAAAATAAATCTTGACATAGAACTTATTGAGTAGTTTAGATGGTTTGTTTGACACACATATACTAAAACATTTGTCATAAATTCATCCGATGTCGAAAAATATGAAAATATTATGGCAAGTCCACGACTCATATATATCTACAACTTTGTATCTATGAGCTAAGGCTAGAGAAGAACCTAGTTGTACTTTGACGTGACCTGAAGTCAATTAAAAGAGCTTATCATCTTTTACGTGGTATGTGATATATACTCGAATTTGACTTGTGCAATCGTTCATTTGATGCATGTGACCCGCTTCCACTAAGAAGTGGGAGTCTTATTTGAGTATATATATTTTATTTTATTCATTTATATTTTTAATTTATCATCAAGTTTAACGCATGTTAATTGGATATATGCTTTACTTGTTTATTCGTTTGCTTATATTATAACTGTTATGAACTATTATTCAAAGCAAAGGGTTTTTTTAGTAAATAAAAATATAAACCAAACTAAAACTATATGAAATTAAATTTATTATAACCTTATTCTTGCAAGGTTTATATGGCAACAAATGAGTCGCCCTTACATTGTTTTAAATCTAATTCACGCCGAGACTAGCAAGAAATTAAGTTTTTAATGGGTTTTCTAGTTTAAATATTTAAAATGTTATCAGTGACGTAATTTGGAAAGTACTAATTAGTTGCAAGGCTAAGGTTTAGAGAGACTCATCAAGACTTCGGTCTTCTAGATTCCATTACCTTATATTGCCAGACTACGTTGTAGTTTCCTTACCTTGTATACTATTTTGGAAGCCGTGAAAGGTATATGGTTTTAAAATTTTTTAATCATTCTTTAATCTTTTTCCACGATAAAGTTAGACTTCTTTAGATGGAAAATACGTTGAATCACCAATTTTTAAAATATCACTATTTATACAATTGAATTGTATAAAAATAGATGATGTTTAAATATTTAGCTTAATAACTAAGATGTTTTTTTATTAAATTCATGATACAAAGATGTTGCATGCTCTTTATACATATTGACACAAGTTATTGTAAAAAATATACCCTTTGAAATAAGTTGATTGCCATCCAATTATAGAAAAACGCTTGCAATTATTCTTTCACCATATGCGAGACGGTAGTGATTTTGTAATCCAAGATAATAAAATACACTTAATTATGAGATGTTGGTGTCATATAATCACAGTGTTTTATTGGACGACTTAACGTGTTAAGATATGTGAGATCACTCGAGGCATTGATGGGATACTCATGCTTACGTTTTCACTTTTGTTTGACACAATTGATATACATAAACTAAGTCCCATAATGATCTAGGTATTACATTATATATAATTATTAAACGTCAATTATCCTTGAGTAAAATCATCACTAGAAGATCAATTGATGTGGTGGTGGTATGTCATGGTGGATCATAGCCTTTTGGAAAATTAATTGTTTATTTAAAGATGGGTATTTAATTTTCTTTAAAATGGTTATGATCAAAATACTAAAATTAAACTTGGTGATTCTTTTAATAGTATTATTGCAACAAAGTTTTGTAAACTTGTGTTTGTTCGACAAACAAAGTCTTAGTTTCTACTAAGAATGAGATAAACATATATCTTATGTAAAATCATGTATGCACGAGTATAGTAGGTATAAAAAATCTACATAATTTTATAAATTCTTTTTTATTAAACAACTAAATGTATGAGGTAAAAAATCAGTTACTCTATTTTTTGTGTTTACACGATAAGGTTAAAATAAATAACATTAATATGAATTACTATAACATTTATTTAATTCAAATTTCCCCATTAATGTGAATATATTAATTGCATTAAATTCAGTATCAATTATTATAACATTAATGTGTTTCTAATCTTCCACATTCAATGAATTACGGTAAATAATTTTTCACAACCTTTTCAAACTATAAAAACAAATGAATCTATACTACATATTAAAAGAAAATACCTTTTATTATTAGAAATATTGAAAAATCAACTTACAATATTTTATGCACAATATACAACGATATAGATATAATTAGAAATCAAATAAAACATAAAACGTTATTAAACACTCATATTATTACTAACTAATACATACTATAATAATTAATAAATACTTGAAAAAAAAATAAAAAATTTTAATTAATATATAATTAATACACCACATTACTTAAAAAACAATTATATATATTCACATTGTAAAACAATTAAAAGTATATATCCATAAAATCGTACATATGTTGTCTACCTAAAATGATGGTGTACATAGTTTTGAAAATCAAATGGGTCCAACGGGTTCAACTAGGAAGCGCCAGTCACAATCAATTTAACTAGCAAATAAAAACCGTTAGAAGATGAAACTGATAAAAACGACCCCGTTACATAAATATGTACTACTTATAAAAGAGATTCCACTATCTCTCCAAAATTTTAAGTAGTACAACGTTACAATCTTTTGGTATAAACCTATACAAAGGAAATACATCATAAATCTGTATTAATTGGTGAGCAATACACATAAAATGACAAAATAATAACAAATTAATATGCAATATGTACAAATGATTATTGCTATAAGTAACTTTTTACATACAATTATTAAAATTATTCACTAATGTAAGTTTAATATAAATTTATGTTTGATATTTAACCATTCAACTTATATTTTGTATATTTGAAAACATATATCGTGTATGTATGTACTTTAGTACAAATTTAATGAAGGAAAAATTTCCCAAAAGAGTAAAACCAAAAATGTTTTCGCCCTGTAGTCTAAAAAAGTTGTCTTGCCCATTTTCGTCCAGTGCAACCAAAAATTAGGATATAATGCTACAAAAAATTATAGCGTGTCATCAAAGCATTCAAGGTAAATTTCTAAACATTCATGACCATAAATAGAAATACCGAAATCAAACATCGGTAGTCTAGTAAGTCACACACCAACAATATAAGTACTGTAAAACGGAAAGGACTAAAGAATGTCTAAAAGAAGTAAAGTATGATAAAGTAGGAATAAATGCATAAGGTAAAAGAGACCGAATAGCTTCCAATCCGAATGCACATACTCTGGAGTTTCTACTTGTGTCCTTGGGTACCTGCCGTTTGGGAACATGGAAAAGTAGACGGCTGAGCATAACGCTCAGTGCATGGATATACAATAAAGCATGGAAGACATAGAATATGAAAGCATATAAAGAGAATAAAGCATGAATGGCAGCGGAAATGAATAAGTCTTGGAAAACCTAGTTGTCTGTCATGTTATCTGGTTTTAGTTCTAAAAACATAGCTTATGTTACTTATGAAAATCTGTATTAGTTAATGTACCATAATAGCCAATATAGGTCATGAGGTCAACAACGTGCATGAATACTTGGAGGGGTGACCTCGTCATGCAAATTAGAGGGGATGCCTCTAATTAATTGGTAAGTGGGTAGGAGGGATCAGCTTCTTGTGAAGGATGCAAGGCACACACTACATTCACCATGAAATCCTGACTGAAACATGTTACTAGGATGCACCGATACGCTCCACATGATAATAGAATAATATAATGACCAAATAACTGAAAAGGGAAGCCACGAGCTATCACTCCGCTGTGGTGAAGTCATAACACTAGTGCCTCTAGTGTTATGGTTATGGTACCTCCATAACTAGGTGAAATTGGTCAGGCATGTATATGGCTAAGGTAACTAATAAAACATAAGTATTTAATCTATAACTACTGGGGAAAACAGTTGGCTGCATACGGGAAATCATAATGAAGGAAGAGATTGTCCTTACTGAAGGACGGGAAATCCGTACCTTATGTCCAGTAGAAGCTAACAAAAACGATGAAGAATAATCCGCCTCGACGGATAACACTACATAAGAAATATGGACGTGTATGAGTTGTCTGAATTACATGTGTTTTACTGGTTCCGTGTATTATTAGCTTGTTATACGTATTCTATCATGTTTTACTTTTTACTGTGTTAACTATAGTTATTATGATGTTCTGTTCAGTATTATTCATGTGTTAGTGTATAAAAATACTTGTATTGTAATACTAAGTAACATTCTAAAAATAGCAGATTTCCATAAATAGTAAGTTTCTAAATATAGAAAGTTTCCAAAAATAGTAAGTTTCCATAATTAGAAATAAGTTGGATTATAAATAATAATTAAATTTTAATTAGTATAATACAAGTCTTGGTTATAGCTTATTAATTAAACAATAGGTTAATTAATTAAACTATACGTTATATGATTTTAATTAAAATACATGTTTTAATTAAATAGCTAAGTAAAAATACCTTAGGTTATACATGAATTAATTTAATAAGTTAGTTAACCTAAAGTTTAATATAACATGACTTATAAAAATAGTTTTCATGAAAAACACGATCCCGAGCCCATGTTTATATATAAGCCGAACCACATAAGACAAAATCAACGTCCCACCGAGACCTTGGAGGGGTCTCGGTTGACACTAAATAAATCAACCAAACAAGTACACATACCCCGACCTAATGTCGGGGTCCTTTGGTCTCGGGTCCGAACAAAAAAAAACCAACCGAGCCCCTTTGGTGGTCTCGGTGGTGCCTCGGTGCACACAAACCGAACAAACAAACACACCCCGACCCTTAGTCGGGATTTCCTTGCTGCGTCCGAGCCAAAACCAACCAAGCCGAGCCCCTTGGGGGTCTCGGTGGTGGTGAAGAAAACAAACCGAGCCCCTTTAGGGTGTCGGGTGTCTCGGCCGAACCACAAACCAAACGCAAACCATGATTTAATTAATCTGTTACATGTTGTATTCTTGTTCTCGATAATTAATTAAATAATAACATGAAATCTAACGAATTAAAAAGAAAAGAAAAAGGGTTTGATTATACCAATGCGTGTATTAACGAGGGAATGATCACGAACAAATAACAAGTAACAAAAATCGTCCGGTTTTTCCCTTCTGTTTGATGTAGGCCGGCGGCAATGGTGAGACAAGGAGGAAGAGGACAAAATTTTATAAAACCTAAAAATAATGAAGTTATTTTCCCCTGGTGTTTTTAATAAAATAGATCTTGGGCCAAAAGCCCACTTGGCCTCCTTTCTCTTGCTCTAGTCGTGTCATAGGGGCCCACTAAGGGTAACCCGAAGTTTTTCACGTGTTAAATAATTAATCTTGTATGCTCGTGATTTAATATTTATGATTTTGGTATTCGTGATCGTGTCGCATATATAATATTCATAATTGTTTGTTATTTATTGTCGTGACACGTGTATTAATATTATAAATGGAAAGTTTAAATTTTATCGTGTTTTCATAAGTTACTGTTCACGTGTACTGTTCATATGATTTTAATGCGGGTTTTACAACTCTTCTCCTCTAAAAGAACAATTCATCCTCGAATTGGAGAAAGGTAAACTGAAAGAAAACATACCCGAATTAGAACTGGAAATGATGGTAAGAAATCCGTATAGACTCCTCCGTCTCCCAAGTGGCTTCCCGCTTAGGATGATCCCACCAGAGGATTTTGACAAAAGGGGTCGTCTTCCTCCGCATGACACGATCTTGTCGCTCAAGAACTCTCTCGGGTTCTTCGACATATGAAAGATCCTCTCGAATCTGATCAAGTGGATACTGGACAACATGAACTGGATGATAGTTATATCCTCTGAGTAAGGACACATAGAACACGTTGTAAACGTGTGATAGCTGAGGCAGTAATGCTAAATGGTATGACACTTCACCAACACGTTTTATGATGTCGAACGGTCCAATGAAGCGAGGACTGAGCTTCCCTCTGATTCCAAAGCATCTAACTCCTCGTGCAGGCGATACCTTGAGGAAAACGTGATCACCTACGTTTAAAGACACATCTCTACTACGTTTATCAGCATAGCTCTTCTGACGAGCACACGCTTCATGAAGCTTCGCCCTGGCGATAGCGACCTTCTCATTGGTCACCTCAATCATCTATGGACCCTCAAACAATCATTCTCCCACCTGATCCCAGCAAATTGGGGCGCGACACTTTCTACCATACAACATCTCGAAGGGAGCACACTTGATGTTAGCGTACCAACTGTTGTTGTATGCGAATTCTACTAGGAATATATAGTCATCCCAGCTTCCTGACCACTCTAGAGCACACGATCGCAGCATGTTCTCCAATGTCTGAATGGTACGTTCTGACTGTCCGTCGGTCTGAGGATGAAAGGCAGTGCTGAGCTTAAGTCTGGTGCCCCAAGCTTTCTGCAGACTTTGCCATAAACGTGATGTGAAACGGGGATCTCTGTCAGGGATGATTTCTGATGGAGTGCCATGTAGTCTCATGATTTCCCTCTGGAATGTGTCTGCTAATTTGCTGACCGGATGCTCCTTGCGAATCGGCAGAAAATGAGCAAATTTAGTCAACCTATCCACAATGACCCAGATAGCGTCGTTCTTATTCTGAGTAACCGGAAGACCAGTAACAAAATCCATGGAGATTTTGTCCCACTTCCATGCTGGAATATCTAATGGCTGTAGTAAACCACTTGCTCGCTAGTGTTTGATCTTCACCTGTTGACAGATTATACATTTAGAAACGAAGGTGGCAACATCCCGCTTCATACCACTCCACCAAAAGTGTTGCTTGATGTCGTGGTACATCTTGGTAGAACCAGGATGTATGGTAAATAGAGAATTGTGAGCCTCAGTCAGCACAGCTTCCCTGAGTGTAGAGTCATCAGGAACCACTAGTCTAGTGCCTTGCTATAAGATACCGTCGTCGTCAACACGAAACTCCGTCTGCTGCTCAAGGTTCAGAATGATAGCCCAAATCTCACCATCGTCCTTCTGAGCTTCCTTGATCCTAGAATGTAAGTCTGGTTCCACTCTAAGATTAGCCCAGTAACCGTGCTGTCCTCGTACACAAAACTCAATATTAGTCATCTCTAGGTCACGAATGATCTCCTTTGCAATCCAGATGCCAGCAATCATACTCGACCTTCTGCTTAAAGCATCTGCCACCACATTCGCCTTACCAGGATGGTACTGAATGTTGGTGTCGTAGTCCTTCAATAGCTCTAACCATCTCCTCTGTCTCATGTTCAGTTCCTTCTGGGTGAAGATGTACTTGAGAATCTTATGGTCGGTGAATATGTCACATGATTCACCATACAAATAATGTCTCCAGATCTTCAACGCGAGAACAAATGTTGCAAGCTCTAAATCGTGAGTAGGATAGTTTTCTTCATAAGGTTTCAGCTATTGTGATGCGTATGTAATAACCTTCCCATGTTGCATGAGAACGCAGCCTAAACCCTTTCTTGAAGCGTCACTATATATCTGAAATCCACCTGAGCCAGATGGGAGAGTAAGAATAGGTGCAGTCACTAACTTCTGCTTCAGATCTTCAAAGCTCTTCTCTCGCTCATCCGTCCAGACAAATTTCTCTCCTTTCCTCATTAGCTTAGTCAAAGGTAAGGCTAACTGTGAAAAGTTCTCTACAAACCTGCGGTAGTAGCCATCTAAACCCATAAAACTTCTAACTTCTGTTACAGATGTAGGTCTTGGTCATTTAGTGATAGCTTCAGCCTTGGTAGAATCCATGGTGATCCCCTCTGCAGATACAATATGGCCCAGAAATGCCACCTTGGTTAACCAAAACTCATACTTAGAGAACTTGGCATACAGCTGCTTCTGACAAAGAATCTGTAAGACCGTACAAAGGTGTTCCTCATGTTCCTCCTTGGATTTGGAGAATATCAAGATGTCATCAATGAACACAATAACGAACTTGTCCAGAAACTCATGGAAGACACGGTTCATCAAATCTATGAAGACAGCTGGAGCATTAGTGAGTCTGAATGGCATGGCTATGAACTCGTAGTGCCCCTAACGTGTACAGAAAGCAGTCTTAGAAATATCCTGCTCTTTGACCCGTAACTGATGGTAGCCAGACCTCAGATCGATCTTCGAGAAATGCTTGGCGCCCTGTAGTTGATCGAACATGTCATCAATACGCGACAAAGGGTAACGATTCTGATCGTGATCTTGTTCAGCTCACGATAGTCTATACATAAACGTATGCTGCCGTCTTTCTTCTTCACGAACAGTACCGGTGCACCCCATGGCGATGCACTGGGATGGATAAATGCTCGTTCCAGAAGTTCCTGCAGCTGATCTTTTAGTTCCTTAAGCTCTATGGGAGCCATACGGTAAGGAGCTTTGGAAATCGGCTCTGCACCTGGTATGAGCTCGATTCCAAACTCGACTTCACGAACAGGTGGTATGTTCGGAAGTTCATCTGGAAATACGTCAGGAAATTATGACACAAAAGGCTGATCTTGGATCGATGGAGACTCGGCAGTAATGTCATGAATATTGGCTATGAAGCCCTGACAGCCGTGTGATAGCAATGCACGCGCCTCCATGGATGAGATAATCTGTACTGACCTCCCTGGCAGAAAACCATGGTGTATGTACTCTAGAGATTTAACATAACCGAAGATAACCCGATAAGTGTGGCAGTCAATCGTAGCCTGGTGTTTGGATAGCCAGCCCATGCCCAAAATCAAGTCAAAATCGCACATGTCCAAAGGAAGTGCGTCAACTCTGCGGACCTTATCATCAAATTCTAGGGGAAGATCTCTGTACACCTGAGTGATTCGTACAGAGTCCCTAAGTGGCGTGGAAATGCATAAGGAATTATCTAATGGCATCGGGGAAATCCTAACACGTACAGCAAAAGTAGTGGACACGACTGAATGCGTCGCTCCAGTATCAAATAGAACACATGCTGCCAAACCATTCATAAAGAGATTTCCGGTGATGGTACCTGAAGTCTTATTCGCCTGATCTCTAGTAGTAGTAAACACGCAACCAGAAGTATGAGGTGGCTTGGTGCCGGCGTGTCCATAGGTGCCTTCTATCTCACCCTGGCGATAGTCCTTCTGCTGATGGCCTTGTTGGCCACACTTGAAACAACCACCATTACCTCGGCGACAAATACTAGAGTGTCTACGCGAACAAGTAGGACAGACAGGATGCGTGAATCCTCCAGCAGTCGTCCTAGTTAGCTGAGATCCTGTTTAAGGATTACATGCATGATACATGATCATGGAACATAAACATGATTACATAGAAGGTGTAAAATTTACCAGATGAGGTAGAACGGTTAGGTTGTGAACCCCTACGGTCCTGATCCCTGTCGTTACCATTGTTCCTGAATTAACAATTGATGGAGTGTCAGAATACCATAACATAAAATAGTTGAACATGAAAGAAGGTTAATGTAGGGACCTGCTATTGTTCGAGTTGTTAGCATTGTTACGGTAACCATCGTTACCGCCACGCCTCTCAGAACCAGAACGGTCGTTAGTCTGACTGTTTCCCTTGGATGCTTGCTGCTGAGCGGCCGCAGGCTTAGGTCGTCAGTCTTCTACCTGGAATATAACGTTGAACAGAGGATTATATGAAATGAATAATACTGATGGAAATGAATTGTTTACAATTGGTGATTGAAGATACCTCTTCACTGCTCTGTCATCACCGAACTCCTCTCGTTCTTGAAGCATCTCGAGCTTACGGGCTGCATCGGCCACCTGTGCCACTGTAGTGAAAGTAGCACATACCAAGTTGTTGGCAACCGAAGTGCGAAGTGCCCAACAAAACTTCTCAGCCTGCTCCGCAGCAGTTCCTGTGGCTGGACCCAGAAATCCTGCCAAACGGAGAAACCTTTGCATGAATTTGTTGCTGTTTTCACCAGCAAACTGCGGAATGTTGTGGTAGTCCCTCTTGAGCATCTCTTGCTCAACATGTGGAAAGTACTGATTAAGGAAGAGCTCCTTAAACCGGTCCCATGTCAGCTGTGCAACCCAATTGTCACCACCGTTGGACTGCTTGACTGATTTCCACCACTCCAGCACATCACCTTCAAACTTATAGCAAGCCAGTCTTGCCTTGAAAACACCATCACAACCCGTTGCATCTAAAATCTTCTCGATGTGAGAAATCCAAGCTTCAGCCTCGTTGGGGCTGTCAGTCTGCTCAAACAAACGGGGTCGCTGTTTGTTGAATCTCTCCAACCAAGTCATAAGAGTAACCGGTAGAGGAGGAGGTTGATTGTTGTGATTTCCATGAGCCTGGAATTCTGCCTGAATTTCACCTCTGATTTCATTGCGAAGTTGGGTAAGGAGGGCTTGCAGAGCTGCATTGACAGCTGCTATCAAATCTGGAGTATTGCAGTTGTTCACCATCTGACAGTTTAAAACAACAAAATGCAACATAAATCATAAATCTAAAATGAGATAACATAAGAATGCATGAATAATGTATAAATTAAAGAAGCAGTTTATAATGCATGAAACAATGTGAAAATGCATAATGCAGTTTATAAAACTTTTATATGAACGGGAGTGAACGCCTATGGTCAGTTCACTCAAAACAAAAGACATGGCGCGGGGACGCCAATGGGTCGGTCCCAAAGTTAAAAGTTTCGATAAAAGCACATGCGACTAAATAGGGCCAGTCATGTACCAACCATTACTTAGTCATAAACCTGCCACAATGATATGAATGCATGCAATAAAATGAAAAATGAATGAATGCATGAAAACCAACTATCAGTTCTAGGAAGACACTGTTGACTACCCGTAAGTCACAGGTCATGTTTTACAGAGCTACATGTCGAAACCTTGTCTCTAATACCATAATTTTAACACCTCATTTAATAGGATAGAATGCTATAGTAAATTATGGCGTGTCATCAAAGCATGCAAGGTAAATGTCTAAACATTCATGACCATAAATAGAAATACCGAAATCAAACATCGGTAGTCTAGTAACTCACACACCAGCAATATAAGTACTGTAAATGTAAAGGACTAAACAATTTCCAAAAGAAGAAAAGTATGATAAAGTAGGAATAAATGCATAAGGTAAAAGAGGCCGGATAGCTTCCAATCTGAATGCACATACTCTGGAGTTCCTACTTGCGTCCTTGGGTACCTGCCGTTTAGGAACATGGATAAGTAGACGGCTGAGCATAACGCTCAATGCACGGATATACAATAAAGCATGGAAGACATAGAATATGAAAGCATATAAAGAGTATAAAGTATGAATGGCAGCGGAAATGAATAAGTCCTGGAAAACCTAGTTGTCTATCATGTTAACTGGTTTTAGTTCTGAAAACATAGCTTATGTTACTTATGAAAATCTGTATTAGTTAATGTACCATAATTGCCAATACAGGTCATGAGGTCAACAATGTACATGAATACTTGGAGGGGTGACCTCGTCATGCAAATTAGAGGGGATACCTCTAATTAATTGGTAAGTGGGTAGGAGGGATCAGCTCCTTGTAAAGGATGCAAGGCACACACCACATTCACCATGAAATCCTGACTGAAACATGTAACTAGTATGCACCCATACGCCCCACATGATAATATAATAATATAATGGCCAAATAACTGAAAAGGGACGCCACGAGCTATCACACCGCCGTGGTGAAGTCATAACACTAGTGCCTCTAGTGTTATGGTTATGGTACCTCCATAACTAGGTGAAACTGGTCATGCATGTATATGGCTAGGAAACTAATAAAACATAAGCATTTAATCTGTAACTACTAGGGAAAACAGTTTGCTGCATACGGGAAATCCTAATGAAGGAAGAGATTGTCCTTACTGAAGGATGGAAAATCCGTACCTTATGTCTAGTAGAAGCTAACGAAAACGATGAAGACTAATCCGCCTCGACGGATAATACTACATAAGAAATATGGACGTGTATGAGTTGACTGAATTACATGTGTTTTATTGGTTCCGTATATTATTAGCTTGTTATACGTATTCTGTCATGTTTTATTGTTTAGTGTGTTAACTGTAGTTATTATGATGTTATGTTGAGTATTATTCATGTATTAGTGTATTATAATACTTGTATTGTAATACTAAGTAACTTTCTAAAAATAGCAGATTTCCATAAATAGTAACTTTATAAAAATAGAAAGTTTCCAAAAATAGTAAGTTTTCATAATTAGAAATAAGCTAGATTATAAATAATAATTAAAGTTTAATTAGTACAATACAAGTCTTGGTTATAGCTTATTAATTAAATAACTGGTTAATTAATTAAACTATACGTTATATGATTTTAATTAAAATACATGTTTTAATTAAATAGCTAAGTAAACATATCTAATGTTTAATTAAAATACAGGTTATACATGAATTAATTTAATAAATTATTTAACCTAATGTTTAATATAACATGACTTATAAAAATAGTTTTCATGAAAAACCCGATCCCGAGCCCATGTTTATATATATGCCGAACCAAATAAGCCAAAATCAAAGTCCCACCGAGACCTTGGAGGGGTCACGGTTGACACTAAATAAATCAACCCAACATGTACACATACCCTGACCTAATGTCGGGGTCCTTTGGTCTCGGGTCCGAACAAACAAAAACCAACTGAGCCCCTTTGGAGGTCTCGGTGGTGCCTCGGTGCACATAAAACGAATAAACAAACACACCCCGACCCTTGGTCGGGGTTGCCTTGCTGCGTCCGAGCCAAAACCAACCAAGTCGAGCCCCTTGGGGGACTCGGTGGTGGTGAATAAAACAAACCGAGCCCCTTTGGGGTCTCGGGTGTCTCGACCGAACCACAAACCACACAAACCAGACCCAAACCATGATTTAATTAATCTATTACATGTTTTATTCTTGTTCTTGGTGATTAATTAAATAATAACATGAAATCAAAAGATTTAAAAAGAAAATACAAAGGGTTTGATTATACCAATGCGTGTATTAACGAGGGAATGATCACGAACAAATAACAAGTAACAAAAATCGTCCTGTTTTTCCCTTCTGTTTGATGTAGGCCGGCGGCAATGGTGAGACAAGGAGGAAGAGGACAAAATTTTATAAAACCTAAAAATAATGAAGTTATTTTCCCCTGGTGTTTTTAATAAAATAGATCTTGGGCCAAAAGCCCACTTGGCCTCATTTCTCTTGCTCTAGTCGCGGCATAGGGGCCACTAAGGATAACCCGAAGTTTTTCATGTGTTAAATAATTAATCGTGTATGCTCGTGATTTAATATTTATGATTTGGGTATTCGTGATCGTGTCACATTTATAATATTCATGATTGTTCGTTATTTATTGTCGTGACACGTGTATTAATATTATAAATGGAAAGTTTAAATTTTATCGTGTTTTCATAAGTTACTATTCACGTGTACTGTTAATAGAATTTTAATGTGGGTTTTACAATTATTGTATTTTGTGACGTGACTCAAGCGGAAACAATTATTGTTAATCTACATGATGTGATTAGTCTCTGATTACAAAAAGCAAGTGAGAGGACATGTATACCTTTATATGATACAAATATACAAACTTCTAAACACACTAGCTTATTTTATAATAAGGATGGACATGTTAATGTTGAATCTTACAATGATGGTACTCACATTCATAGATCCGAAAAGATACCTATAGCATGAATGATATATGATATATGATATATCAATGTTAAGGAATGAAAGTTAGAGAATTATCGTAAACCTACTAACAATAATAGATACATTTAACGCGTGTTTGTGATCAAGAGTTAATTGTATATATGTTTTAGTTGTTTATTTGTATGCTTATATTATAATTGTTAAGAACTATTATTAAAAGCAAAGTGTTTTTAGAAAAACAAAATCATAAACCGAAATTAAACAATATAGTTCTTAAATTTATTATAAGCTAACTCTTTCAAGGTCTTATGTGCAACAAATGAGTCGCCCTTACATGGTTTTAATCTAACTCACGCCAAGACTAGCAATAATTAATTTAGAAAGGGTTTTTCTACTTTAAACATTTAAAATGTTATCAATGATGTAATTTGGAAAGTACTAATTAGTTGCAAGGCTAAGGTTCGGGGAGACTCATCAAGACTTCAGTCTTCTATATACAATTACCATATATTTCCAGACTACGTTGTAGTTTCCTTACCTTGTATACTATATAGGAAGGCACGAATAATATAGGATTTTAATGATTTTTAATCAATCTTTAATCTTTTTCCGCGATAAAGTTGGACTTCTATAAATGGAAAATACGTTGAATCACCAATTTTTAAAATATCACTATTTATACAGTTGATTTGTATAGAAAATAGAGGATGTTTAAATAATTAATTTACTAACTAAATGTTTTTAATTAAATTTAAGATACAAAGATGTTGCATTCTCTTTGTACATGTTGACACACGTTATTGTTAAAAATATACCCTTCGAAATAAGTTGACTTCCATCCATTTATAAAAGAACACTTGCATTTATTCTTTCAGCATATGCGAGACGGTGGTGATTATGTAGCCCAAGGTGATACAATACACTTAATTATGAGACATTGGAGTCATATAATCACAAATTTTTTTATTCGACGACTTAACATGTTAAGATAGGTGAGACCTTTACCCTAGGCATTGATGGGATAAACATGCTTACTTTTTCACTTTTGTTTGACACAAGTGATATACATAAATTAAGTCCCATGATGATCTTGGAATTACATTGGATGTAATTACTAAACGTTAATTATCACTCGAGTATAATCATCACTAGCAGATCAATTGATGTGGTGGTGGTATGCCATGGTGGATCTTAGCCTTTTGAAAAATTAATTAATTACTTAAACATGGGTATTTAATCATCTTAAAAGGAGCATTACCCCAGCAAAATTGATTTTGTGATTCTTTTAACAGTATTATTGCAATAATGTTTCGTAAAGTTGTGTTCGTTGATAAACAAAGGCTCATTTTCTAGTAAGAATGAGAGAAACATATACCTTATGTAAAATCACACCTGCACGAGTATAGTATGTGTAAAAGATCTACGTAATTGTGTAAAAAAATATTTATTCAACAACTAAATGTATGGGGTAAAAAACTAGTTACTTCATTTTTATGTTTACGTGATAGGGTTAAAATAAATTACATGAATATGAGTTACTATAACATTTTATTCCAAATCTTCCCCATTAATGTGAATATATTAATTGAATTAAAGTTAGTATCAAGTTTTATAACATTAATTTGTTTCTAATCTACCAGATTCAATGAATTAAACAATTTTGCACCCCTATTTCATACTATAAAAACAAATGAATCATAATAATTTTTTCATAGAATCATGGCGAAAGTAGTTTTCTTTTTAACTTTTATTGGTATCTTGTTATGTTTGAGTTTGTGCTCCATTCATGCACAGGTATAATTTAAAAAAAAGTGATCTACATATGCATTGATAAAGTTAGTTATGTGAATACCAATTGTTGTTTTTCTTAATTTATTGACATATTTACATACTATCGTAATGACTATTGAACAGGAACAGCCAGGTAAAACTTGGTGTTTGTCTCAAAGCCAAACTTCAGATGCGAAGTTGCAACAAGTTCTTGACGATGTGTGTTCAAGACTTGATTGTACACAGATCTTGCCAGGTGGTTCATGTTATTCCCCTAACAATTTTATGAACCATGGATCATATGCTATTGATCTTGATTATCGAGTTAATAACGTATGTGATACGAGTTACGCTGTGTATACAACCAAGGACCCTTGTAAGTTGATTTTACTTTAGATTTTTTTCGCATGTATCTTTTAGTATGCTTAACTAATACATGTTTTTCTTTCTTGATGCAGCTTACGCAACATGTGTCTACCCATAAAAGATGAAAATATTTAAAGTGTTTAAATGGACACTAATAAAAAGTTGAATGTTGCTTAGTTTGTAGCGGAAAATGTGATAATTTATTTAAGTATCATCTAATCACATACAAGCAATAATTGAGTATGTACTATGTTTGAAATTGTCTTTAATTATTGAGATGGTTTTGTAATGAAAATTATTTGCTTGACCGCATCTTTTAAGATTTTTGTTTATAAAATAGGTGAAATTGGATTATAATAATGATCAATCTTTAAGGAAACTTAAATATTTAAGTAGACTTGCACAACTTATTGTTTGAAGTAGATCTTATGACTATTATTTAAGTTTTTATATGACACGAATCACAAAACTGAACCAGAACCGTACTGATTCTCGGTACCCGAATCCCGTTCGGTACGGTGCCGGGACTACGAAATAAGGTGGAAGAAAATTCAGAACCACTAATTCGGTACGGGACCGGTACTAAATCGGAAAATTTCCGAAAAAACCGGGAAAAATCCGATTTCTCTTACCGGTACCGATATCTGAATCCCGTTCGGTATGATACCAGTACCACTAATTTATGCTTGGGAAAAAATCAGTACCGCTAATTGTTTGCAGGATCGGTACGGGACTAGTACTGTGCTCATCCCTATTTATATCCTTCAAACTAATAAGTCTCTTGTTCTTAGTGAATTGATACCCCTTAAGGCATGAATCAATAAGATCAAAACAAGTGATTTGTTTGTTTATTATGATTAACTAACTAGCTCAATTTATCTAGTTATTAAAATATTAACCCAAAGTAGGCACTAAATCCCATTATGGAATAATAGGCCTATTATTATGGAGGAAACTTCTTGTCGATTTTCAAGTTAATGAAAGCATGATGGATATAGTCCTTCATCTACATGGTAGAAGCTCATATACTACTTCAATTCCTAACTACAATGTTACATGTAGAGATTTGAATCGAGTAAAGAAGTAAATAAATCACTACTTGCTTTTATTAGTAATGTAACACTCGTAGTGTTGTCAAATTCAATGAGAGCATTGTTTTTTATTTACTAAATGAACATTAATATAATGTTGTATTAATTTTGGGAGCTACAAGCTTGATTATCTTGTTACTTTGTTAATTAGTAACTCATATTATTTCTAGATGTCTTGAGACAAGTCATTTCTTTCTCAATATAAAAAACCATATATTTAAGGATTGCATCTTATTTATATGATAATAACCGTTTGAAGTATTATCGATAAAATAATTATGCACGATTACTTATTAATCTATATGGTTGTATTTCTAGTAAGTTTTTAAATATCGTTGACACTATTATATTTTTTACATAAAACAAATGTCTTTCGTGATTGTTTATCTGCTTACATGATGTTGTGTGATGCACAAGTGAGAGAAATCTTAATTGTGTCTAATGTACAACAACATAAAAATATGAAAAACGGTTTTCTTTACCACAAGGTAAGCAACTATTAATATACTATCACTTATACATTTAATAGTTAAATTGTATGTTGCTCTAAGCAGAATATGTCAAGATATGAATAACAAGTTACTTTAAGTAATATGATTATGGTAACTTGGAATGTCATAAATAATGAAGTTTGAACTTAACTTGAAATAACTTTTGAACTTATTTACCAAATCCCACCTCGACGCAGTATGACAAAGGTCAATCGTAGACAGATCATACCGCTACCTTCGGGAGAACCCACGGGTAAGGAGACTTGTTGGGAAACTAAGTGTGTTATATTTCCCTCAGTCATAGATTTAAATGTGAATACGTTGTGCATAACAAACTTGCATGTGCCAAGGAGATAAGCAAGTATCACAATACTCATAGAGGTTATATCTTTTGTGAGCATCTACAAAGAAGTCCAAGTTAGAGACATTGTCAAGGAAGTTGAAGATTACTTGAAGACATACTCATTAGTTGTGATGGATAACAGTCAAGATGTATCAGGGACACTCAGTGGTTGAGTGTTAATAGGGGTGACAATACCCTGTTAACACTCTGTACCCTTTGGATATATCTTAGTGTTTAGGTGGGAACTATTTGAGCGAGATAAATAGTAGCTTTAAATTAAAGCAGCATAAAGTACGAAATTATGAAGAAAATAGAAAATGTGTCAGCTGTTTCCCTAAAGTGTTGTAGCAGCTTACCAAGAATAGAAGAGCATCTTGTGACAGATGTCTGATCCCACATGTCTTGTTAAGTCACTATCAACTCAGCCTATCAATGTCAACCTTGTACCACTACAAACAGAGAACGTAGTATATAGTTAAGGTCGTTCACTTGGTCAGTATTAGTGCATTAACTCTCTTGAACTTATTGAAGAAACAGTTGTGCATGTGTTCTTAAGTTCGCTAGTAAACTTGTATCTTTATCAAGTTTACTTGTCCAAAGAGTACACAATACATTGTCAGTCAAACTGTGTGATCCATAACACATTGTAATACATGTTATACAATAAAGTCTTACGTTTGAAAAGTATTTTCATGTGTTGTTAATATACCTTATTGTCGTTTCAGTCATGTTTTAAGGACTTTCAATTAGTATCAGATCTAGGTTTGATCATTAAAACCTTTTATAAACATCGTTCCAAGTTTTATAACAAGATCCACCATACTTGAAACGAGCAACACCACACCACCACCACCACCAGTTATTGGGAAAAATATACCACCTCCACCACAGTCACCTCGGGTTACCACCACGCCTAATAAAGACGATCTTCTGTAGCTACTTGACACAAGAGGTTGTTCACATGTAACAAAATGTACTGATGTTTGACGAAGAAGACTTTGTAAGTTGGAAAAAGTCAATTTCTTGTCTATCTTGCTGGACTTGAACCATTTATGCTAGAAATTCTAGAGAATGGACCATATGTTCCCATGGCGGTCATATCAACTGAAGAAAATCCACTTAAGAAACCTCATAAGCAATGGACCCAAGCTGACAGAAAATTGGCAAATCAAGATAAAAGACTCAAAAGAATCATAATCTCATGCCTTCTAAAACATATCATGAAGTATGTCATTCAATGCTCCAAAACCAAACGAATGTGGACAGATTTGATTTTAGGTCATAAAGGACCATCAACGACTAAGGATACCAAGATTCAGGCACTTAGACTTCATTTAATGCCTTCAAAGCATTGGATGGCAAAAAGGTTCAACAAACATATACAAGGCTGAAGATTCTCCTTAACGACCTTTCCATGAATGAAGTCACAATTCCACAAGCTGAAGTCAATGCCACGATTTTCAACAGATAACCTAGGAGGTGACTAACCATGAATCAGACCCAGAGGGCCAATAATTCCATTAAGAATGACACATTGGCTCAACTGTGTGGAAATACAATTATGGAGAAGGTCTTATTTATACCATATATAAATCTGAGTCTGAAAGATTCATTGTTCAAGGAGCGACTTCAAAAGCTTTGATTTCCACTTCAAATATTCAAGATAGTGATTTTAATGTTGGAGAAGATACAAGAAGCATCCAAGAGTTCATGATAGACCTTAATGTTGAATTCCATGAAAGGGCTCTACTAGCAAATCAAAAAGATACTTCAAAAGATCAAGAAGAGTTGGATCAGCTAGTAGACCAACTTATAAATCAAAAGAAACTTGTTTTGCCTGTGGAAAACCAGGGCACTTTTAAATAGACTGTCCTCCACCAAATCATCCTCACCATCTTATCCATCATCATCAAAACCCTACAAATTCAAATCACAATAAAACAACTCATTCCATCAATCCAATTCCTCTGATCACGAGAAGAAGGATTATAAGATTATGTACAATGCATTAAAGGTTGAGTTGGAATAGATGAATTTGAAGTTGGAAGCTCTGTCAAAGAAGAAGGGTGATAAAAAGACAGAGAAAGGGTTGGTAGTCGAAGCATATGATTAGAATGATGAACCTTTAACTTCATATAAAGAGGATACTAAAAGGGTCAGGGGTTTTATGGCAATATTTGTGGATGAACTAGTTGTGGGAAAAAGTGATGCAAGATCAGGACAATGGGTTGACATCACAATGAAAAAGGTACACCGGCTCATTTCTATGTCTAAAAGTGATGACCCTAAACATGTCTTAGATTACACCATTGTTGATCTGCAGTTTGTAGAAGAACAGAGAAAGAACTTACTTGAAAAATATAACTCTATGAAACAAGAGTTATTAACATACTAGGTGAGTACCCGCGCATAGCGACGGAACTGCCTTGCGGTAGATAGTTAACGATAATTTAATTTTGTGGTAAGTAGTTCTTGAAATCGAACGTGAAATTGTTTAAATGATTTTGGAATCGCTTGTAAATGCGATGGATTTTGGATAGATATAGAAAACATATAAAAACATTTTGTGAAACGAAAGTGAAACATTACATTAATTATGAGATAAAATCTAACAACATACCTCACTCGTCGCGTAAAACTTCTTGGTACACGACATGATGTATAGACTTCTTTTTAACAAAACTCTTTGGTTGGTTTCTAATACAAGGTTTTTACCCAGTATAAAAATTAAGTTCGTTGAAGTGGTCTAATCGAATTGATTATTGGTAAACGTGAGACTCGGCTGTTCTTTGGTGGGAAAATAAAGGATTTGTCGTTGTAGTGTAATTAAAATGCAAAACTTTAAAGTAAATGGCAAGTAAATTAATCTAAACCTAATTGAAAATAAATGACGAGAAATTAAAGCGTGACGAAAAGTAAATAAGGCAAACTTAAACTATTCTAAAAGCAAACTTAAACTTAAACTAAAGGCTAGCTTAAAATAAATCTAAGGCAAGTAAACTTAAAGTGCGACTAAGTAAAAAAGCGGGAAAAAATAAAGCTTAAAACTTAAAATATAAAATTAGAAAAAACTAGAAAACACAATCCGGAATAAATCCTTCATCCGGAATAACACTCTCATTCGGAATAACAAGTTTATCCGGAATAAAACTCTTGATCCGGAATAAACTGCTGGTTCGGAATATTAGCTCACTCGAAATAAAGGCTTCACTCGGAATATAACTTCATCCGAAATAATTGGTTCATCCGGAATAAAGCTTTCACTCGGAATAATCTATTGATCCGGAATAACTGACTTATGCGGAAAAGGTGTTCATTCGGAAAACATGCTTGGTTCAGAATAGAAACGTTCATCCGGAATAACTCTTCATCCGGAATGTATGGTTCATCCAGAATAAAACCTTCGTCCGGAATGATGCTTCGTTCGGAAAGTGGGCTTCACTCGGAATGAAAGCTGTTCATTCGGAATATCATTTCATTCGGAATAACGAGGGCTCATCCGGAATAAATACTTGATCCAGAATAAAACCTTTATCCGGAATAAACTGGGGAAACTGTTTTAGCGAAGAACAAGGGAGAGAAGTATAGTACGAATTCAATCAAATCTAATCAAAAATCAACCTAAAGATTAAACCAACTATCGAATAAACGTCTACTAATGATAAAGTAACAATATTCAATCAAACAAATCAATAAAACTAACAATAATAACCAAAATAATCAAACCCCACTTAATCTAATCTCTAAAAACTTAAGAACATGAACATAAACATAAACATGAAGATCAAATCAAAACAAGAAAGGTAGATGAGAGATTAACAAGAAAAGTAAAGATTCAATAACAATAAAAGTAAACTTACTTGGAATTAAAGGAATTAAAGTGCAAGACAATTAAGGAAATGACATGAAATTAAAGTGCAAGTAATGTAAATGGTGGAGAGTTAATTTGTCAAATTAACTAACAACAATGAAATTATGACTAATGACTTCTATTTATAGGAGGAGGAGGAGAGGGAGTGGGAGGAAGCTTCCTCCTCTTTTTCTTCTTTCTTTATTTCTCATTTAATCCTTCGTCTTTAGTCTTTAATCTTGTAAATTCTTCGACTTTTCAGACTTTGTCTCGGGATTACTTTAAACTCGTCTTGTAATTTCTTCATAAATTAGACTTGAGTTCTTCGGCTTTATTAAACTTCCGTCTTAAGACTTTTTCTTCGATTAATCTTCAGAATAGGCCTTGGACTTCCGTTCTTTTTGCACTCTTGATCACTTGACTTCGTCTTTTGTCTTTTTCTTCGATAAAAGCCCGTACAATCCCGTGTTTTCTTCCCTTTTCACAATTTAATCCTAAATCACAACAAAAACACAAACCACACATAATTCCGACATTTATGACATTAAATAGACGTTATGGTCTCGTTTTCATTATAATTAAGTGGTAAAAGGATGGGTGTTTTCACACCTATCAAATCCCCTACACTTGACCATTGCAATGTCCTCATGCAATGCATTAATTACAAAGCAAGATTACAATTTTCATCACAATCAATCCAAATTTGGCTTTTATTAAAGAGATAGAAAATAACAAATTAAGTAAAGAAATCAAAAACTTACCTTAGGGTTTTGGAATGTCATGAATGATTATCATCCTCAAGTTTCACGTTCTCCAAACCAAGCTTAAAAACGAGATCATTGTTATTATAAGTTAGCAAACTAACACGAACTCATGTGGGCTAATTATTCACTTAGACTCCCTTATTCCTAGGTGTATCTTTTATATTTTATTATTGTCTTGAATGATCACGAGGATGCATTGTTGACTTATTTTGATAGTTATTAAGGCTGAAAATAAAGTGGGACGATTTAATCAATAGTTAGCTAAAGGACAAAATCTTTTAAAATTGCTTCTCTGGACCTCATAAAGTTCATATCTTGGCATAACTCGCTTCACGATTTGAGACCTTTCTCGGACCGATATTTGGCAGTGACTTCATACTTCAAATTTTGAGAGACGTTTATGAAATAATGGTCTTCTCTTCATAATAGGAATTTCTTCACTTGAAGTTTTGAGAGATTCTTCATACTTGGACCACGACTTCTTCATTTTTCTCCAATCTTTATTTTGGACTTTGATATACAACGATCCGCCTCCTTTTAGGACTTGGATCTATTTATCCTCATACCTTGTTAGGGCCTTTTTGGATAGACTTCTCCATGATCTTTAAGGGAGTATTTGCTTTTCGTCGTGTGTCTCGATCCTTCATATTGATTTTTGATAAATGATTCTGCACATCACTTAGGATCTTTAGCAACAAAATGTAGCCCTCATGCCTTGTTAGGACCTTTTCGGACTCGCCAATCTTCGCATCCCGCTTCAATAAGTTATGCCTTGGCTATGAACTCTAATTAATACTGAGCAACTTTTAAACGATCTTGTGCTAGAAGCTAAGTAACTTTTCAAATCGTACAACCTTACTTATTGCAGATAAATTTATTAACAAGCGATGGGAGAAAAAGCTTATAATCAACTCACATAAATTCATGAAAGAATACCAAACTTATAACTGACTCTATCATCTCTCGTTCTCCACAATTTAAAATCTCAATTAATGAGACTCGTGGATGCTTAGCCAATTAAATCAAAGTTTTGGGTTTTGGAGTCATCTATAGGATCTTGCAATCTCTTGGACTTTTTCAAGTTTAGAATTCGCATTTTAAAGTTCCCTTGATAAACGACTCTCTAGGATCAATTATAGGAACTTGCAAAAAGTTCTTGTTCTTAACCCGTGAGAGTTAAGACTTTCGCGTTTTAAAGTTCCCTATATAAAAGCCTAGCAAAACTTGACTTATATACGTTAAGGATACTAGCTAGAGTAAACTCGGGTTGAGTCAAAAGATTCACAACGTTGAAAATTAAAACCACTTTATTAAAATTTATTCTGGTAAAGAAAGAAATTAACTATACAAAGGTAAAACTACTAGGCCAAAATAGATCAAAAATTTTGAAAAATGTCGAAAAATCAATTTTTCCGGTTAAAATGAGGACAAATACAAGGAAAAGGCCACTTAACTTCGATAGAAGTCCCCCTACACTTGATATAAACATTGTCCTCAATGTTTAAGCATGTGGGAGTAAACTCTCCTACACTTAGGACATTGTGCACGTTATTTAAATCTTGCTAAGGAAGAGACAACTAAAGAGATTCCTATTTTAATATTGAAAAATGAAAAATAGATAATCAAAAGAGTTTAGGATAGAACCGGTAAGACGGAATCACGGGTCGTCAAATATCATCAAGAGTGGATCATTGAACGCTCGAATCCCTGAATATGAGAAGAGAGGAAATAGCAAACACCAACGGGTCTCCCCTACACTTAGGATATAGATAGATACTTAGGTTGCCTCCTAAGAAGCGCTTGATTTTTTATCACCGAGTCGTGAGCCTGACTCGACCTTGATTATCATAGGAAGAAGGTTGAGAAACATCCACCAGGATCAAATATGTGGTTTTCATCCATCAAATAGCACAGGCTTAAGGCGAACAAGGCAAGCCAAAGAAGAGTAGGTAAGGTTCCCTTAAGCAATTGTGAAGCACGGTGGAAGC
The DNA here is from genome assembly GCA_025667525.1 of Glebionis coronaria. NCBI lineage: Eukaryota > Viridiplantae > Streptophyta > Magnoliopsida > Asterales > Asteraceae > Glebionis > Glebionis coronaria. Next base: position 201,957 of record JANFOE010000579.1, read on the forward strand.
AAGTATGGTGAGGGGCAAGCATATCTTCATAGGTACCAAAGATTTTTCCTTTTATTTCATCAAATGGATACTGAGATGGCTTGAAAAGTGCAATGCCGGGGTCGAACACCTTTTCCTTTAGGGGAAAATAACACTCGGGCTCAGCAGATCTTGAAGAAGATCCGATCATAAATCTTGCAATCTCATCCTTAGATGGAGGGTAGAGAGGAGTTAAGACATAAGTGCTGCCGATATCGGTGTCGGCCAGCTTCTTCTCCTTTGAAGCGGGTTTCCTCATATCCAAAGTAGGATAAAGACCATAATCATCAAAGTCCAAAGGAGGAGCATCACTCTCATTTGGGAAGTATGTGTTGAGAAAAGTAGCAAAGTCTTCCTCAAATGAGTAGTCATCCAAAGTAGGATTAAGCATGGTTGGCGGAGGATCTTCATCATGTGAAGAATCACTCGAGAGAGTATCAGCCTCATCAAAATCATCATAAGTGGGCATGTTTGGATACTCAGAAGTAAAATCATCATAATCATCTCCATCGGAACTAGAATCGTCATCATAAACATCAAAGATCGGTGGAGAATCATATGTGGGTGGGGGTTCCAAATTGGAGAGAGGATCATCCACATCATCTTGAAACAGTGGATTATCATTGCAAGAATCGAATAGAGGATTGTTGTAGATGACAAAATCATCAAGCACATTAATCATATTCGCTGATTCTCTTCCATAGGATTTGTTTGTGAGCTTCCCCATTTCAAAAACTTGTGCATCATCCCCGACTCTTAAGATGAGTTCACATTTATCCACATCTACTAAATCTCTACCAGTTCTCAAACATGGGCGTCCAAGTATTAACGGAATACGAGGGTCCATTTCATAATCAACAACGACGAAGTCGACCGGAAAAGTGAATGTGCCAACTTTAATGAACACATCTTCGGCAATACCAAGAGGGTAAGCGAGAGTGCGGTTGGCTAGCTCAAGAATCATCTTCGTTGGTGTAAGGTCAAGCAATGATAACTTTTTCCAAACACTTAAAGGCATCAAATTAATACTTGCCCCGAGATTGGCTAAGGCAGTAAATTCGTCGGTTTGGTTAAAAGTACAAGGTAGCACAAAACGACCAGGATCTCCAAGTTTTTCCGAAAGTTCTTTAAGAAGGATTGCAGAGCAATTTTCATTCAAGCGATTATTAACAAACTCGACCATCTTCTCCTTCTTACTAAGCAATTCCTTAAACATCTTGACAAATTGTGGCATTTGGGCAAGAGCTTCAACAAGGGTAAAGGTGACGGTCATGCCGGAAATCTTGTCCAAAAAGTTACAGACTTGAACGTCATTCTTAGTCAAAATTCTAGCCTTGTTGAGTCGAGAAGGGTAAGGAATGCTTGGGTTGGGTGGTGGAGGTGTAGAAGGTGAAGGTTGAGATGTTGAAGGGTTAAAGGTGGAAGGTGGGGTTAGTGGAGGATTCTTCTTGGGTATTTCTTCATGACAAGGCGGAGACGGTAATGGTGAACTAATACTAGGTGTGGGAGTAGTAGAGATAAATGGTGGTGGAGGAGGTGTAGATGGTGTAACTGGGGGTGGGATAGATGGTCCTACTAAAGTTGCTCCACTACGGGTAGTAATAGCACTCACATTCGCTCTCGGGTTGGTGACGGTGTGTGAAGGTAGAGAGCCCGAAGTAGAGGGTTGAGTGGTGGGTAAGAAACTAGCCAGCATATTCTTCAAATAATTCGTTTGATTGCTGAAGGAGGATTGTATATCATTTCGAAGCTCGGATCTAATGTCATTCCCTCGCTTAGTGATATCCCCTTTCAAATTGATAATTTGGCTTTGTAGATTCTTGATTTGCTCTCCTTGGGTTCTCATTAAAGCTTCAACATCTTGATTAATGGGTGGGGCTTGTGGAGCGGGTGGGTGATAAGGATTAGAAGCTCGGGGTGGGATTTGGTTGCTTCTATTGTAATTGTTGTTGGGGTTGTGGTTTTGAGGAGAAAAACCGGGTGAAAGATAGTTGTTCGACCTGTAACTTAGCAAATTTCAATCCCCTTGAGGTCGGGATTGGTAATTTTCCGGTGAATAGTTACCATAAGCCGCATACACGTTTTCCGGATTACCTTGAGTAGAAGGACAATCAGTGTATGAGTGTGGACCGCCGCATGTCTCACAAGAATTTGCTACAGCTTTAACTTGTTGTTGTTGGTTTGTAGCGATGAGCAAGATATTTTTGTTCATTTCGGCCATCATGCGGGTGAATTCGGTCATGTCGGGGTTTGCTGAAGTAGAAGAGACATTGATTCTCGGGTTATTCCTTGAAGAAGCGGAGGAATCCCAATTTTTGTGATGAGTAGTCATGTTCTCAATAAGCTCTCTACACTCCTCGGGTCTTCTTTTCATAAATGTGCCACCGGCGGCTGCATTAATCGTATCACGATCACGAAAAGTTAAACCATTGTAGAAAGTATCAATCAACGTAACGGGGAGAATGTTGTGGTTTGAACATCGATCGATAAAAACATTATATCTTTCCCAAGCATCAAATAGAGATTCATCGGGTTCTTGCATGAAACCGCTGATTTGATTTCGAAGGCTCGTGACCATGGAGGGTGGAAAGTAGCGCGACAAAAATCGTTGAGTCATGTCGTCCCAAGTATGAATGGAATTCTTCGGGAGACGATCAAACCATTTTTCGGCGTGGTGGGATAAAGTATGTGGAAAGAGTTGAAGGCGAAGAAGATCCATAGTAGCACTGGGCAACTTCATGCTTTGAGTAATAGTAATGAATTTTTCGAGGTTCTTGTTGGCATCATCATCTGGTATTCCGCGGAATGGATTAGTTTGCACTTGTTGGATCATGTGATGCTTCAACGAAAACTCCGGAGCCGTGATTTGAATCGGCGCAATCGGTCCTCCTCGTCCAAACATTGTGGGTTGACAAAGCTCCTCCATTGTCCGAAGATCGGGTGGGGGAACATTGTTGTTGTTATTGTTGAGGTGCGGTGGATTATTGTTGTTGTTCACACCTGCCATAGCTAGATCTTCACGAGTCTCGGGCTCTGGATAAGTTGAAGATCTAGTACGCATACACCTGCAAAAGCAAAAGAAAAAGATACCAAAGCAATAGACAATATATATACACTATAAAAATAAAATCTTTTTGGATTTTTGAATTTTTTGAATTTTTTGAATTTTTATGGATTTTTAAAAATTTTTAATTTTTTAATGAATTTTTGAAATTTTTGAGTAAGAAAAATAACGCTCACGAATGAACGGATCCCAAAAAGCAACGCGTCTCTCACAGAAAACCGTTAATCTTTACGAAAAGAGCCGGCAGCGACGCCATTTAATACAAGGTTTTTACCCAGTATAAAAATTAAGTTCGTTGAAGTGGTCTAATCGAATTGATTATTGGTAAACGTGAGACTCAGCTGTTCTTTGGTGGGAAAATAAAGGATTTGTCGTTGTAGTGTAGTTAAAATGCAAAACTTTAAAGTAAATGGCAAGTAAATTAATCTAAACCTAATTGAAAATAAATGACGAGAAATTAAAGCGTGACGAAAAGTAAATAAGGCAAACTTAAAACTATCCTAAAGCCAAACTTAAACTTAAACTAAAGGCTAGCTTAAAATAAATCTAAGGCAAGTAAACTTAAAGTGCGACTAAGTAAAAAGGCGGGAAAAAATAAAGCTTAAAACTTAAAATATAAAATTAGAAAAAACTAGAAAACACTCATCCGGAATAAATCCTTCATCCGGAATAACACTCTCATTCGGAATAACAAGTTTATCCGGAATGAAACTCTTGATCGGAATAAACTGCTGGTTCGGAATATTAGCTCACTCAAAATAAAGGCTTCACTCGGAATATAACTTCATCTGGAATAATTGGTTCATCCGGAATAACTGGTTCATCCGGAATAAAGCTTTCACTCGGAATAATCTATTGATCCGGAATAACTGACTTATGCGGAAAAGGTGTTCATTCTGAAAACATGCTTGGTTCGGAATAGAAACGTTCATCCGGAATAACTCTTCATCCGGAATGTATGGTTCATCCGGAATAAAACCTTCGTCCGGAATGATGCTTCGTTCGGAAAGTGGGCTTCACTCGGAATGAAAGCTGTTCATTCGGAATATCATTTCATTCGGAATAACGAGGGCTCATCCGGAATAAATACTTGATCCTGAATAAAACCTTTATCCGGAATAAATTGGGGAAACTGTTTTAGCGAAGAACAAGGGAGAGAAGTATAGTACGAATTCAATCAAATCTAATCAAAAATCAACCTAAAGATTAAACCAACTATCGAATAAACATCTACTAATGATAAAGTAACAATATTCAATCAAACAAATCAATAAAACTAACAATAATAACCAAAATAATCAAAACCCACTTAATCTAATCAATAAAAACTTAAATAAACATAAACATGAAGATCAAATCAAAACAAGAAAGGTAGATGAGAGATTAACAAGAAAAGTAAAGATTCAATAACAATAAAAGTAAACTTACTCGGAATTAAAGGAATTAAAGTGCAAGACAATTAAGGAAATGACATGAAATTAAAGTGCAAGTAATGTAAATGGTGGAGAGTTAATTTGTCAAATTAACTAACAACAATGAAATTATGACTAATGACTTCTATTTATAGGAGGAGGAGGAGAGGGAGTGGGAGGAAGCTTCCTCCTCTCTTTCTTCTTTCTTTATTTCTCATTTAATCCTTCGTCTTTAGTCTTTAATCTTGTAAATTCTTCGACTTTTCAGACTTTGTCTCGGGATTACTTTAAACTCGTCTTGTAATTTCTTCATAAATTAGACTTGAGTTCTTTGGCTTTATTAAACTTCCGTCTTAAGACTTTTTCTTCGATAAATCTTCAGAATAGGCCTTGGATTTCCGTTCTTTTTGCACTCTTGATCACTTGACTTCGTCTTTTGTCTTTTTCTTCGATAAAAGCCCGTGCAATCCCGTGTTTTCTTCCCTTTTCACAATTTGATCCTAAATCACAACAAAAACACAAACCACGCATAATTCTGACATTTACGACATTAAATACACGTTATGGTCTCGTTTTCATTATAATTAAGTGGTAAAAGGATGGGTGTTTTCACACCTATCAATTTCACTAATACATTGGTAGTTGAGCATGAGAAAACAAAGTAGGGAAAATTGACACCTACATTTGAAGTTGTTTGCCCCCTTGAGTTTTATTGATTATCATCGCAATAAAATGAGAATAGAGAATTGTTTTTTCTTTAGCTTGAAAGGTAACATGTCTTTTTCAGATGGAATCTAACTTGAGAGTTTTCACTTTAGAACTGACGATATTAGGATGAAAGCGTTTGTATATCTGCCTTGTGCATTACATAATCCATTTTTCGGATCGAGATTTCTCAAAAAAGTAATTGGGCATCCAATTTTCAAGCATAAGTAATTTTGTGGCAATCCGATGACGTTGAGTGAATTGAAGAATTCTAAAAGATACAAGTTATGCGTGTCAGCTTCTACTCCATCAAAACTATATTAAACTTTCTCATCACACAAAAAAACTGAATTAATTAAGAAATTGTTAATAATTCCATTAATCAAGAAATTAAGTAGTAATAAATTACATGACAACCACCATGGTTTGTGGTCCAAATAATTTGTTTGAAGATTACATTTTTTGTTTTAAGCTTTACAGGAGATGTGAGAAATGATGTTAGGAGTTGCGCTACATTAAAAAATGCGTAAACCATTTTATTTATTGTGGAGATTGTATTTATATTTGGTATCTATTTGGTTTTATAAGTAGATACAAACATTTGTTGTAACAGCCGCACGCCATCTAGTCAAGATTGCTGACGTTCAAACCGAATCCTTTACGGTTTGGTGGTGGGTACGAATTTATTTTAAAAATAATCATAATGGTTCCCAAACTATTATTGAGCGAGCAATAGAGAAAGTTAAGTTATATTTAGTAAACATTTCCATAGATTGGCGAAAAAAAGCAAGTGTGCACAGTTTCACGACAAACAAACTAACTGCATTAAAACACACATTAAAACACAAAAATTCTACAATTTGTTCATTAACAATTACTCCAAAAACTTAAAATGTCTAGGACAATTATTCCAAGAAGAGTGTAACCAAAGCACATGTAAAGAAATACAAAAGATTCAGATTTTCATTTTCATTAGCAATTCGGCTTCCTGCATATCCGGTCATACTCGACAGCGTCAACTCCTTGTCGGAAAACAAGTTGTCTGTGAATAAACATGTCAATAATTGTCACCTATTTTATAGAGGAACTTGCTTTTGGATCACTAACCTATGTCATTTACACAACATTCTGTTAGATCGAGTTCTTCAAGTGAATAGCATGACGACCCTAGATAAGTAAAACTTTTTTCAATGAGCAAAGAGCAAAACTCCAATCGGAGGCACAAAAGGTTTGTACATGAGTGTGCGACTGCTGATATTGCAATATCAGTAAGGTTACTAAAGCATGTTAAATCGAGTAGCTTCAAAGTTGGGACTCCCATATGCAAGCTGGATAATACCTACATCGTTCACACCTTCGCATCTGCTCAAACCAACTTTCAACCAAAAACAAGTAATTAGTGCTTATGGAGTAACCTGAGCTCCATAAAATCTATTTGTTTTTAGATGCTTCAGTCCTTACAGGTATGAAAAACACTAATAACCCCAGACACCTTCTCCCAGGATTTAAGGCTTTTGTCTTTAGTGTCGGTTTTATACAAAACAAGACGGGTTATTGGTAAGCTAAGGCTTTTGATACTTTCATCTAGAGCATTAGCTCTCTATAGCTTTTTTTTCTTCTTTGGTTAAATCTGCATAAAGGATGCTCATGTGTGGCATATAAGCTGCAAATGTTGCAAATAACACAAGGAATCGTTCATGAGCACATACGATGAAAATAAACTAACAAATTCGATAATAGATGCAACACTTACGAGTTTGATTCTTGTAAACAAAATGAGACCAGTAGTGTGCGCCAGTCTCTAGGACTTGAAATAATGAAAATCAATGGATGAGCATTTACTTGAATGTGGGAGTGAAACTCAAATCTAATATTAAGTGCCAAGGAATGTAACGTTTATGCTATATATACCATGTTTATCAGATTTCCTATACTTATGCCTTCAGAAAACCATGTGCCTTGTTTTCACATGTACATGTCTTTAAGACGCAAGAGCCTATGAGAGCCTGATTCCATAACATCATTCTTTCTAGTAGTTATCTTCTATGAATGGTTTTCATGTATCTCCTTATGCTACATATCATGCAATCTCATGAAACTACACTTCACTTGTCTAACCTTTTATAGCAAACTAACTTACCGAAAATCATTACTTATGCAGTCATATACAGTTGATACAATCTTAGATCATAATTACTCTTTTAGGTAACAATTCACAAACAACAAATTCACTGCTTAAACTTGTAAAGTCAACGGGTGACTTTTGAGAAGTCAGACAATCACTTTCGCATTACAAATTATACTGTAATCTTTTTATCATAGAAACTAAAACTATAATGAAACAATTCAACAAGTAATATATTAATACAATAGCATGGTACTCGCGCAATGCAGCGACGGGTACCCGATGACTATGTTTTTGACGAACAAATGTTACAGTTTTACTTACCAAGTTCGTATTTAAATTAAAGTAAAAATTATATAAAAAGACCTGATAATAAGAAATTCCAAGCACCAACATAGCTATCTTCAAATTTTCCATATCAAATAACCAGTTCAAAATGCCAAACACCCTTTATCAAATCTAAGACTCTAAGAGCAAATATGCATACATAGATACATCATACATCATACACGTCGCATATGACATTCCTACAATAAGCAATAACAAATATCACGAAGCACAAACCTTGGTGGGCAAATACAACACGATATTGAGGTATTTTTCTCTCTTTAACCCATTGGCCAAAGTATTCTTAGCTCCGCCCATGAATTTTGGCACGATGTGGCACCGGATACCTGAAAAATGAAGTTCTTTAAACATATCTGTAAGTCATAAAAAGTCAAATTTCATTTTCCCACATGATTTTAAAATTAGAAATCACATAACAATATAGTAATTCAAGAGAATTCAATAGCAATAATTGGAAAAGTAATAAATAAAAAAAGCAAAAAAATTTACATACATTTCAAAACGACAAAAGGGAGATACGGACACTGGTAAAATAAAAACACTAATAACCCCAAGCTTGAGTGACACATGAGACCACTCAGAACATTTGTGTATCCCAATAGCAATACCAACACCCGAGAGCGACATGGACCAACCATAAACAAAAGTTGCCATCCACAAAAAAATCCTAACAAATCAAATAGATGAAATACAACTATAAGATGATTCAGATATAGAAATTGGTAACATAATCACGTAAATATAGTTTACATGGGATCAGCAAGAACAAGAGTCAAAAAACACACTGTATCCAAAAGAAATATGAAAAATAAAAACATTATCAGGTAAATATAATTATAGGCCGACGGTGAGTAATGACACAAAAACATACCTCACTTTTCCCGATCAAGAATTTAACTTGGCTCAGAATGCGTTACAATCAAAATAAAAACATTTATTTGTTAATCAAAACCCATATTAGGGTATTCAATTGTGATAAGAAAACAAATAATTAAATTAACAATTAAATCAGAATAACAAAACACATATAATGTATTTATCTTATTAATCGACATGGATTGATGTTTTTGTAATGATTCAAATTAATATGTGAATTAGCTTGTAGGCATCGTGGTGGCGGCGGTTAAGTTAGTGGTAACAACTGTTAGGTAAAAATGGTGGTGGTAACGATACACTTTTTTCAAAACAACAAACAATACCTTCAATCAGAACTACCTGAAACCACCTAAACCATCTTGATGGTGGCGGATTCGGCAGATCAAGGTGGAGGTAATATGATTGTGGCGGCTGTGTATTTTAGTTTAGGGTTTAGAGAAAAAATAAGATGGTTCTGTGTGTGTTTTACGATTGAGTTATATCAACATTTGAAAAAAAGTCAAATGTGTTAAAATGGAAATATAGGAAAAAGATTCCTATAGTTGCCTAATTTGTTTCCTATGTTTTCCGTTTGGTTTCAATATTTCCGGAAATAAAGTGGTTGAAAAAAAAGGGTTTGCTTTTATAAGGGGTAGAGATAAGACTGATTGTGAAAATCTAAAACATGTTAACTCTAAAAAATGACCCTTCATAATGAAGTTACTAGATTAACTCCAAGTAATGAAACTTTGTCTAATAAAGTAGCTAAACTACAAAAAGGTCATTGAAAAATGGATGTGTAGTAGGTTCACTGTTTATGAACTTCTTGATGATAGGATTCCAGCTGACGTTTCTCGAGCTCTAGCAGCCAAAAAGAGTAGCAGCCAAAAAGAGTAAACCCAAAGCTCCCAAAGACATTTTCTTTAAATCTACTAAGACTATATGTCCGTCTGACCCACACTTACAACCTACCCTTGTCTCAGAAGATATGAAAGAAATCCATACCCCTTTCCCTCCCCTTGCTAAACTCTTTGAGTTGATCTTAGTAGTACATCTAGGGGAGAAAAGCCTGATACTGAACCAAAATATGAAATTATGCCTGTTAAGACTTTCTATTACCATCAGTGACCACAACCGATTCCTCAACTGAGGAGCGCCTGTTGACTTTAGTTAAAGAAGTTGAGCTCTTGAAAGAACAAATTAAGCCTTTCATTGAATGCTCATCTTCTGAATCAAAGTCAAACATTATTAGGCCCATTGAAGATAGAAAGGTTAAGCCCTTATGTACTCTGTGTAGAAATTCCCATCACATGACCAAGGATCATGCTGAACAAATGGTTGTTAAGAGATCTTTAGCTCAAGCTAGAGTTAGACCTCATGTTGCTCAGACAAACAAAGGACCACCTGTTGTACACAGACCCTTCCCACCTTGCAAACATTGTGGGTACACTAATCATCATTCTGATGAGTGTAAGTTCTATCCTGGATGTGACATCTGTAGAAGTTACTCCCATGAGACCATCGACTGTCCATCACACGGTCGTAGGTACAACAAGCACCTAATATTTGCTAGTCAGCAATCCAAGGAGCCCACTAGAAAGTGGGTTCACTATAGAAACAAACTTGTTTCTAATATATTTATGCAGAAATATCTTAAGGAATCGGTATGGTATCTAGATAGTGGTTGTTCTAGACACATGAGATGACTTTAATAATACCTGCATAGTTTTCAAAGGAGTCAGGTCCTAAAGTGATGTTTGGGGATAACTCTTCAGACAACATAAAACAATACGGCTCCTTTAACTGCAATGAGATAACCTTCACAAGGGTTGCATATGTGACTGGTCTTAAGCATAACCTTATAAGTATCAGTCAGCTGTGTGATGCTGATTACAAGGTGTTGTTTTCTAAGATTCAAGGAACCATATTCAACAAAAACAATGATGTGATGTTGATTGCACTAAGGAGAAGAGATGTGTATATCATCAACATAGCTTTGTGCTCTGAAGACAACTCAAATTTCTTTCTTGCTAAAGCATCTGATAGTGTAAATTGGTTGTGGCACAAAAGACTTTCACATATCAACTTCAAAAATATAACAAACTAGCCACTCACAAGCTGGTTGTTGGTCTACCTCCTATCACATTCACTAAAGACAAGACATACTCAGCGTGTGTGAAGTGAAAACATCATAGGTCATCTTTCAAAACCAAGCAATCATTTTCTGTTAACAAGTACTTACATCTCCTTCACATGGACTTGTTTAGACCTGTTAAACTACAGACCATTAATCAAAACAAGTACACCCTAGTCATTATAGATGAATACTCAAGATACACATGGGTGTTCTTTCTAAAAACAAAGAGTGAAGTTGTTGATGCAATCATGTCATTGATTAGACATATTGGAAATATGAATAAAGTTAGAGTAAAGGCTCTAAGAAGGCTCTAAAAAGGAATTTCACATTTCTCTTCAGCTAGAATTCATGAACAAAATGGAGTAGATGAAAGAAGAAACAGAACAATGATTGAAGCAGCTAAATGGTGCATCTCTGCCAAAAGCAATTTTAGGGAGAGGTTGTTCACACTGCCTGTTACACTCAAAACAGATCAATCATTATCAACAGGCATGGGAAGACCTCTTATGAAGTGTTTAGAAAAAGAGCACCTGATGTTAGCTACTTCCATGTATTTGGGTGTCCTGTTTTTAGATCGCCTAGGGAAGTTTGATAAAAAGGTTGATGATGGTTTCTTATTAGGATATTCTCCAACAGCTAAAATATTTAGAGTATTCAATACAAGAAGACAAGAACTTGAAGAAACCTTTCTTGTCACCTTTAATGAAGATTATGATGTACTACAAAGAACAGGAATTGAAGGGGATGATATTGATTTCAATGAAAACATGTCTTTTCTAGTAGATGAATTCTCTGAACCAAGTCCAACTTTCAATCACCATCCACACACATAGACTCTTATTCCATATGTACCTGCATTTGATCCTCTATCAAATCACAACATTGTTCTTCCTTCTGATCAAGTAATTAACTCAAAGGAAGGTCAAGACAACCACATCCCTTGCAACTTCACACCTGATGACAATTCACTTGTTCCTTTCATAAATGAAGATCTTCCATCCAATCCTGACTCATCTCCATCAATTGTAGCTAATGAGAATCAGACACAAAGGTAGTCTTTGAAGAAACCCCACATAAGGAACAGTCTAAAATTCAAGTTGTCCCTCAATCCACCATACCTGTCTTTGTCAGTGAAAAACCTGCACCCAAAAGCAAATGGTCAAGAGAGCATCACATTCTCCTTTTTAACATCATTGGAGAACCAATAGCTGGGGTTACGACTAGATAGAGAGTTCAAGACTCAAAGGCAGCTTCAGCCAATGAGTGTCTCTTTGCTGAATTTCTTTCTCAAATTGAACCAAAAAGGGTAGTTGATGCACTTCTTGAAGAAGGTTGGGTAACTGCTATGTAGGAAGAAATAAATCAGTTCAAAAAGAACAAGGTATGAACACTAGTGCCAGCCCTACCTGGTAAAAATATCACAAGCACTGGGTAGATCTATAGGAACAAAATTGATGAGGTTGAACATATTATAAGGAACACGACAAGATTAGTTGCACAGGGTTACACACAGACAGAGGGGATAGATTTTGATGAAACATTCTCACCAGTTTCCAAACTTGAAGCTATCAGAATCTTCCTCGCATACGCTGTGTACATAAACTACACAAAGTTTCCTGACCAGAAGGATTCACCCATCATCCCATGTACGCAGCTAGTTACCAGATTATTGGGTAGAAGCATGGGGCCATAAGGATTCGAGAACAGCTAGTTTCCTGACCATGTGTATAAACTACACAAAGCCATGTATGGGTTGAAACAAGCACCCAGGGCCTGGTATGAAACACTGTCTACTTTTTAACTGATAATAAATTTGTTAGAGGTTCTATCGATAAAACACTATTTACCTTCAAGGGATAAAAGTGATTTTATCATTGTATAGATATATGTGGATGATATCATCTTTGGGTCAACGAATGTAAATCTTAGTAAACGTTTTGCTAAATTAATGACCAAGAAATATGAGATGAGTATGATGGGTGAATTAACTTACCTTTTAGGTTTTCAAATTAAACAATGTCCTAAAGGAATTTCTATTTCTCAAGAAAAGTATGTTAAAGATTTACCTAAAAAATATGACTTGGTTGATTGTGCATCCGTGAAATACCCCATGCTTCCACCCAACAATCTGGGTCCTAATGAGTTAGGGGTCTCTGTTAATGAGACTATGTATAGAGGCATGATTGGGTCACTAATGTATCTCACAACCAGTCTTCTAGATATCCAATTCTTCATATGTCTCTATGCAAGGTACCAAGCTAACCCAAAAGAATCCATCTAGTGGTTGTTGAGAAAATCTTCAGGTACCTTAAAGGAACACCATCCTTAGCTACGTGGTATCTAAAAGAATTAGGCTTTGATCCTAAAGCTTATTTAGACTCAGACTATGCTGGATGTTGCATTGATAGAAAGAGTACATCTAGAAGTTGTCAAATCCTTGGAGGAAAGTAAGTTGGTTGGAGTACAAAGAAGCAAAACTCAGTGGCTATGTCATCAGCCAAAGCTGAGTACATTGCAACTACATGTTGTGCATAGGTGTTGTGGATGAAACATCAGTTGGGTGATTCTAAAAGTCTCTATGACAAGGTGCCCATATTTTGTGACAATACAAGTGACATAGCAATTTCTAAACAACCCTGTGTTTCACTCTTGAACCAAACACATTGATATCAGGTATCACTTTATCAGAGACTATATTTTAAAAGGTGAAATTGATCTGCATTTTGTTCCCACATAGCTGCAACTAGCTGGCCTCTTTACTATGCCTTTGGATAAACCTACGTTCTATAGACTAGTTGCTGAGCTAGGTATGCTCAATAATTTTTAAGCTTGTGGCTGATAAACAAAGTGATGGAAATGAAGTCTGAGTTAATATTAAATGTTTTTCATATGTAACTAGGTAGTTACAATTGATGTAAATACGAAAAATATTATCAATATTTAATATGTACTGACAATTGTTTTTGAAAGGCCAAGGATCCTACGTCTGAAACTATTTTTACCCACTACGCATTTAATGCGGTTGAAAAACTATTTTTGAAGGGATTATATATATTCATTGGGATCTTAGTCTTTTCGCCTTTCCCACCTTTCTCTGACACTCACCTATTTCTCTCTCCAATACCACACAAACCCTAGTTTTAGTCTCATCATCATCATCATGTTAAATGGCGTATTCAGTTCGCAAAGCTAGCAACGTTAATGTAAAACACGCTTAAAATACCATTAAATTAAAACTTTTAATAATAAATAAATTCACGATAAGTAAATACGTATAATATATGCGACACGAGAAGATACAAGTAAATACGACATGACAAGTATATTATTACATACGATATGACAAGTATATTATGGAATTAAAAATCATGAATTCACGACAAGTAATAACGTATATTTTAATCACGACACTAAAAGTATTTAATTAATTCACGACAAGTGTTTACGTATATTAATTACGACATGACGAGTTGTGTTACAGAAATAAGTATAATTTACGAGTTTACGAACACACGAGAATTCAAGTAAGACACTAAATAAATAACATATGGGCTCCATGTAAGCAATACGCTTTGCAAGATTTATTAAAGGCCCAAGGCCCAGTCCACTAAGAGTAGTGATAACAAAACATACGTAGGTTTTGTCATTTTTAACAAAACAAGAAAAAATAAAGAAACCCTAGGTTTGTTTATGTGTGGCTGCCGGTTTTTGGAACACCAAAAGGGAAGGAAGAATTTTGTTTGATCCTTGATTTCATTACAGGAGTGTTCGTGTTCATCCCTTCTAATTACTATTGAATTCGGTAATCATCAAACCTTTTGTTTTATATTATCTTTTAAAGAATCGTGAATTCAATCAATAAATATGAAATGAAACATATGTAATAAATATAAAAACAAGAAAAGAAACACGTTGGTTTGGTTAGTAGTGGCTCGGAAACCGAGAACCCTTTCAAAGGGTGCTCTCGGTGGGCTTTTTGGACCAGCCGCAAGCTAGCAGTGGCCAGCTTGGCCTATCAGCCGCAACCCTCAGGACTGCAGTGGGAAGCATGGGCGCAACAGTGGCAACCGAGACCTTAAGGTCTCGATGGGTGGCTGCTGCTATCGGCGGAAAAAACGTGTTGGCGGCTGGAACTCCGGCTGGGCAGTGGGAAAACATGGTTGGGCAGCCGCAAAAGGCTGCGGTGGTGGTGTTTGTGGTTCGAGCAGCCCTCGGTGGTGCTTGTTGTTGGCTCGGAAAACTAAGAAAACAAAAGGGGGTGTTTGGATTTTATTTATTCGGCATAGTTAAATTGCTTATTTTATTCGGGCTTAAAATAAATTGACTTATAGAGTATCGTTTATTACGGCTTTATGAACCGGTTTATTTAATCTATGGAACTTTTATGAATCGGTTTATTAAACTATGGGCTTATTATGAACCGGTCTAATTCGGCTTATTGTAAACTTATTTAAATCGGTGTAACTAATCAAGGCTTATTATATAAAACTGATGTATTATTATTCGGCTTATTTTATCTCGGCCTTATTAAATAATTAACTTGTTTAATTATTGGTATAATTAATCACGACTTATTTTACGACTTATTTAGACTTATAATATTAATTATTAATTAATATAAATCCATGACATGTTATTATTTAATAATTAAATTAACTCCATGATATATTAGTAATTAGTGATTAAATATAAATCATGACATATTATTAATTAATAATTATTTATAAATACATGACATATAAAAGCTATTATTAAAATGGACTTTATGAATATTTGAACTATTAAACCATGACTTATTAATATAATATTTATAATTAACCATGACTTATAAGAAATTGCTTATTTGATATGCTTATTAAACCATGACTTATATAATCAGCTTATTCAATGAACAAGGTAAATTATTTAAGTATATTAAACGAGCTTATTATTATTTATATAAACTTACTATTTATGGAAACTTACTATTTTTGGAAACTTACTATTTATGGAAACTTACTATTTATGGAAACTTACTATTTATAGAAACTTACAATTTTGGAAAGTTACTATATATGGAAACCTACTATTTTTAGAAAGTTACTATATATGAAAACCTGCTATTTTTGAAAAGTTACTAACTATGGAATACAAGTATAATAACACAAGAATCATGAAATACATTTACCAAGAACACATGATGTATAACATTAAGGAAATACACGATAAAGCATGAACAAGTAACACAAGTCATGAACAAGTAACTCTAAACTGAGAACAAGTAACTTATTAATGAACAAACAACTCATACACGTCCTTTATTATGTAGCTCACGTGAAGTCGGAGTAGTACTTTTCTGATGTTTATCTCTGTCACTACTTGCTGGACATAAGGTACGGATATTCCGTCCTTAAGTAAGGACATCTCTTCTATGCATGATTAGGATTCCCCTTTTGCTATGCCATACGTTTTCCCCAGTTTTCAAATCATAAAAACTTTCATTGTTTGTCATGCTATCATTTTAAATTGTCTGAGTTATATATATATATATATATATATATATATATATATATATATATATATATATATATATATATATATATATATATATATATATATATATATATATATATATATATATATATATATATGCATGACCATGACTTACATGACCACCTAGTTATGGAGGTACCATAACTATAACATATGAGGCACATGTGTCATGACTCTTCCGCGATGAGAGTGATTTCTCGTGGCGTCCCTCCACGTTACATGTTGGCGATTATTATTATCGTGGGGCGTATAGTTGCATCCTAGTTACATGTTTACAGGTTTACATGTAAAACTTATGACTTTTCAGTAAATATTCATATTCATAGATTATTCCAGGTTTTCCTCGGGGCATAAATAACCATTTCCGCCGCTTTCATTGTTTATTACTCATTTTCAGTTATTCTTGTCATGTCATTATATATGTTCACTCAGCGTATTGCTCAACCGTATTTTCTTTTTCATGTCTCATACGGCAGGTACCGAAGAACGATATTGGGCATCGCGAGTATGTGCTAAAGATGAGAGATACGTTAGTCTCCTTCTTTTATGCATTTTAATACATATGCTTTGGTTGGACATATGTTTTGTCCTTTAGTCTTCCTTTATTTTCATTTATGTTAAGCTTATATTGGGAGCCGATGTTTGATTCCGGCTTTCCTATTGGTCATTTATGTTTTATGACATTATATCTTGTTATGCTTTGATGACACACCGTAATTATGACATAACGGCCTCCTTGTCAAAGTGGGTCGTTATAATTAACTTCGAGATCAACGAGTGCGTTCTAGCATCCAAAAACTCGGTTGGATGGCTAAAAGCACCTAATTCATCATACATCTATCTAGTAAACTTTATGAAGAACTGTGACTTTGGCACTGCATTAACCAAGTCTCCACCCATCTTGTATCAAGAATAACTTCGTGAATACTAGTATTCTGTTGAAGTTGTTGTCGATAAAACCATCACCTTTAACCTCTCTTGTGCTAAAAACCATTTTCTCATGACTGTGGATGATTTTTCGTCTATTATTAGGTTTAAACATGGAGAAGACTATATTAAAACAATTGAAAAAAAGACAGTCACAGAAGCTTTAGCCACACTTTACCCCGTCAATGACACCAACCCTGATCTCACTCCAATTGAAGTGATGAACAAATCTCCTAGACAATCAAGTATCTCTCTCACCTGTCGAGAGTTCTGTTCAGACACATCGTCAAGTGCGTTGGAGGGATGCAGGGATCCCAAGATCAGCTGACCCTGAAGCATCAAACAATCGCCTATGGACTCATTTGGGGAATTAACATTGATGTGGGTAGCATACTGTTTGATAATCTTGTAGAGAAGCTGAAAGGAACAGTGGATGGGTTAACAAAAAAGAATATTTGTTATACTCGTTTTCTCTCTCTCGTCTTTCAAGATCTCATAGGAGATAAGTACATCAATTTTGAACTCACACCCTTGAAGCCTTATCATCTTACCGGAGTTATGTACAAAATAATTGGACCCAAAGATGTGCCAATCACATCACACATGAAGGAGGGGCTGACAGAAACCCTTCTGTCACTAAGTATTTGATCTCTTCCTCTGAGAAGGTGAATACAGTTAGAGTGTCTGATAAGTTAGCATTTTTGACCTTTGTGCAACACTCCAAGTTGTCCAAAGCAACAACTGAATCGCATGCTAAAGAGAAGTCTATCCTCACTTCCTCCCAATCCACAGCCTCCAAAGTTATCAAGAAAAAAAGAAAGGAGCTCAAAAGCCATCCTTTGTTCCAAAGCTCGCTGAGGAACCAAAGATGAAAGGTGAATCGCAACCTGAGTCTATCGTCTTTATTTCAGTAGAGACAACAGGAACCCAGCCTAAAACTGCTGATATCTCACACTTAATTAGCCTTACATTTTTAGAGGTTCACAAGCAGCCACTCTCAAACGTCTGTAGGTGAGAGTGGTGAAGTTTAGGGCTATCCTTGACCCATAGAATGTATGTGTCTGCACTTAGATATCTATTTAGGACTTATGTACACTCTGTCTTTGCATCAGGGAGTGATTCATTTGTGTTTATAAAGCACCCAGATGACCATGCACCCTCTAGACAATATACATGCAAATAACAACCTGTGTACATATATGTCTCAACCAAAAGTATCTGAACTTCACTCAGCCTCTTGGTTCCCTCATAAAAGAGTCCCAAGAATTTATTCTTTGGAAGGCTGGATAATCATCCTCAACCTTCTAGGGGCAGCGTAACAGGCGATCATTACTAATTCACAAATGAAAGAGTCCCAAATGATTTATCCTTTGGGGGGGGCTGAATACTCACCCTCAACCTTCCTAGGGGCAGTGTAACAGGCGATCATCCCCTATAACTAATTCATAGATAAAAGAGTCTCAAAGGATTTATCCTTTTGGAGGGGCTGAATAATCACCCTTAACCTTCCTAGGGGCAGCGAATCGTGACCATTACCCTCATCTATTTCATACTTAAAAGAATCCCAAAGGATTTATCCTTTGAAGAGGATGAATAATCATCCTCAGCCTCTCTGGGACAGTGTAATGGCGACCTTTACCTATCTATTTTCCACCTATTACTTACAAAAACACTTGAAGGACTCACAACTATCTTCATTGGCTAATAAGCCTGCTGCTAATGACACCACCATGATTGAGGCTACTTTCATAACATACAATGAACAAGAAAATACCTCCCAAGAGCATCCTAATCCTAATGAAGCCATCCAAGAAACTGTTAATGACATCCTAGAACTTGTTGATGAAATGTCAAAGCAAAAGGCCATGCTTGATGATGAAATTATGACAAATGATGAGATGGAGGATGAAGATAATGAAGTGTTCCAAACTCATTCATCTCCCCTAATGGACTCTACGGCTGATTCCTCTCCAGCCACCAACAACAACACATGTACCTACCACATGAGATATTGATCCACCTGTTACTACAAGCATAACTAAATCTCCCAAGGCACAAGAGAATTCTGCTGCTAAGGAACCTGCATATGATCCAAGTGCAAAGTTTCTTCTATTTGATCAGCCACAACAACTTTCATTTGATGTTATCCCTAGGGAAAATGACTATCAGTTGCAAGCACTAAATGTTTTGAACTTTCAGGCATCTTATCATCAATATGACTTGGAATGAATTTCTAGGAAAGTTGATAAGATTAGGTCTAAAATAAAAACCTTCACAACCTATTTTCCCACCATTCTTGCTAAATCTATTAAAGACACAATTGCTGAGCCAATTAAAGAAAGAGCAGAGAAATGGTTGCGACATGGACTAAGACACATGACGTATAGAGTCAAAGATTCCATTACGGCTGAAGTTCCTCATATGTTTAAGGCACATGAGATTGTTGTACACAAAGAGTTTGAGGCACTTCGTAAGCTAAGCAGCAGGCATCTCGATCTCATGGCTGGACATGTCCGTTGAAATGTCCACAGGAACTGCAACAGAGTGTTAAAAATTTCTCAAAGATCAAGAAAAGCACAGAAAAAGATGGAGGTTATTGTCGACGATGTTGTCAGGCGTCTTCGTTCATGTTCAACTGACAAGAAGTCTAGGAAAGCTAAATGTGACGGAGGAGAAATTGCTTATGAACATTGAGCCTGTCAACAAAGTAGATGACACAACCGAAACCACATTCTCACACCCTCCCCACTATAGGTAGTAATACCAACTCCTGTGCTTGTGGATGCTGATACTCAGGGGGAGAAAGTCATGACAGAGAATGTCGATACTTCAGGAACTCTAACCTTGGTTAACACTAATGAGCTTGAAGACTTTGACCAACCTCCATCCAAGAAACTCAAATTTATTGTGGATACCCTACCCAAATTCATTCAGCACCAAGCTCAAGTGACATTTACCAAGTTAGCAGAAGGGTTATCCACAGGGACAATAGTTTCACCTTCACTTGTCTCTACAGCCAAATCAAACAAAGCGAAAGAAATAGTTGTGGTTGATTCAGAAGCAAAGCTAAAGAAAGTAGCTGCTATGTTGGAGACAAGTGGATCCACAACCAAGATATCACAATTCTAAACCCTCAAGACTGCTGGTGAAAAGCCTTTAATAGCTGAGGAAATTGAAACTCAGTTTTTGGAAATGAAAAGGCTGAAAGACAACAAACAGGCCAAGGAACTAAACGAGGCCAAAATCAAGAAAATGACTCCTCAAAAAAGAGAGGAACATAGCAAAATCTTGAAGAACATGGAACTTGAACGTACAGAAGCCTATAAGAAGATTAAAGATGAGTATGATGCTTGTGTTCAACACAAGACTTCATCATGATCAAATCACAAAGTTCAAGTACACCATTCATAAAACGACAAAAAAGCCCAGATGGTTCTATGGAGAAACAATCAACAGGCCAACATGCATTTATATGAAGACTTCGAACTAAAGATGCTTGGTTATCCGAATGGTTTGAGTTTGAAAGATGGGTCGAGAAGAAGTCTGGTCAGGCCAACTTTGGGCTCCTCAAAACTTTGAAAGAAAAGTCCACTTAGGTAAAAGAAACAACTGCAAAACTGAAAATTAATCCCCCACCACAGCTATTCGAAAAGGAAATGACAAAGGTAGAAAAAAGAAGGAAAAGATTCAGCAGATTAATTCAAGAACAATTTGTAACTAAAGATATCCAAGTTGATGGTATGCACATGAATCTAGTGCTACATATGGAGATCACAGGTCGTGTTGACGGACTGGCCTATACGGATCCTGAGAAAGGCATGATCTATCTTAGCAGAGGATGCCAATACTGTTTTTAGAGAGAAAATGAACTTGGCCTTGCATCCACTATCCAGCTGTTGTGCTTAAAGAATTGTTTGAAGATCAACACAGAGTACTCCCAAATATTTTACAATAAACTTCAGGTAGTTCTTGAATCAAGGAATGACATAGAAGAAGCTGTTGAGATAATCAATAATGATGACTATTGAAGAAATCACAGCCACATGGAAGTTTCATAATTTTATTTATCTTGTATCGTTGTACTTGTAATTTTTTTAGCATGAATAAATTATGAATTATGTTTTGTTATATATGTTATGTGTAAGAAGTAGTTGTCATCTCACTTACTATAACTTATTTAGATCTAGCTTTATTTATGTTTAAATAGGAGGAGATTGTTGGAAAACTAAGTGTGTTAGATTTCTCTTAGTCATAGATTTAAATGTAAATACGTTGTGCATTACAAACTTGCATGTGCTAAGGAAATAGACAAGCATCACAAGGCTCACAAAGGTTGTATCCTCTGTGAGCATCTACAAAGAAGTCCAAGTCATATACATTGTCAAGGAAGTCGAAGATTACTTGAAGACATACTCATTGGCTGTGATGGATAACAGTCAAGATGTATCAGGGACTCTCAGTGGTCGAGTGTTAACATGAGTGACAATACCATGTTAACACTCTGTACCCTTTGGATATCTCTTAGTGTTTAGGCGAGGAACTATTTGAGCGGGACAAATAGTAGCTTTGAATTAAAGCTGCCTAAAGTACGAGGTTATGAAAAAAGGGAAACTGTGTCAGTTCTAATTCCCTAAAGTTTTGTAGCAACTTACCAAGAATAGAAGAGCATCTTGTGACAGATGTCTGATCCCACATGTCTTGTTAAGTCGCTATCAACTCAGCCCATCAATGTCAACCTCGTACCACTATAAATAGAGAATGAAGCATAGAGTTAAGGTCGTTCACTTGGTCAATATTAGTCCATTAACTCTCTCGAACTTATTGAAGAAACCGTTGTGCTTGTGTTTCTAAGTTCACTAGTAACCTTGTATCTTTATCAAGTTTACTTGTCCAAAGAGTACACAATATATTGTCACTCAAACTGTGTGATCCGTAATACATTGTAATACTTGTTATACAATAATAAAGTCTTACGTTTGAAAAGTATTTTCATGTGTTGTTAATATTCCTTATTGTCGTTTCAGTCATGTTTTAGGGACTTTCAAGACTGTTTCCATGTAGACCTCTAGCTAAGAGAAAAAAGAAGGAAGAAAAAAATAGTCACAAACATAAAGTCTTTCAATTGTTGAAAACTTAATGACTAGGAGCTAAACAGTAGACAGATCATACCCTACATTTGGGAGAACCCTCGGGTAAGGATACTATATCCATGTAGACCTCCAGCTAAGGAAGAAAATAGAATGAAGAAAAAAAGAGTTACAAACATAAAATCTTTCAATTGTTGAAAACCTAATAACCTAAAGTCGGTAGTTACTTTTAATGTATTATTGTTATGACACGAACATAAAGTTCTTGTGTTGTTTAAGAAAGAAATAATGTATAGTTGACATGGTATATCTTTTTTTAAAGAAGTATACATGCGTTGTTGAACTAGTTAAAATATATAATATTTATTATTGTATATCTTTCAATAGTTTTTAAATACAAAATATTTAATTTTTTTGACACAACTGATAAGTATTTAAATCAAAAGAGTATTACATTATTTAAAGAATTGTGGTATATTCTCACAGTCCAATACTCATATAATACAACATTATTATTGTATAACTAGAGTGATAAATCAAATTCTTTAGAATTGTTTGATTTTGATAACTTGAGATACTTTTCCTCTAAATATGTTAAGGTTTAAAATTGAGAATACCAAGTATATACTTAATTTGACTCAAGCCTATAAGGTAACTAGACACCTTATGAAATTTAATGAGTCACATTAAGTCTTAAAACTAAATATTTAACTTTGTTAAACTTTATGTAGCATGAAATTAACAAACTAAGAACTATCAATGTATTTTGTGACGTTTCTCAAGAGGGAACAATTACAAGTGTTGTTGCTATACATGCTAAGAATAGTCTCTGATTACAAAAAGCAAGTGGA
Source organism: Glebionis coronaria (assembly GCA_025667525.1). Classification (NCBI taxonomy): domain Eukaryota; kingdom Viridiplantae; phylum Streptophyta; class Magnoliopsida; order Asterales; family Asteraceae; genus Glebionis; species Glebionis coronaria. The sequence continues at coordinate 225,018 of JANFOE010000579.1, forward strand.
AGGGCATGTATATATTTATAAGATATAAATACATAACCTTCTAAACACACTAACATATTTCATAATAAGGATAGACACGTTAATGTTGAATCTTAGACTGACGATACTCACATTCATAGATCCACAATGATACATATAGCATGAATGATATATGATATATCAATGTTGAAGAATGAAAGTTAAAAGATTATGGTAAACTACTAACTATAATAGATACATTAATGCATGTGTGTGATTAACTATTAATTCGATATGATTTAGTTGTTTATTTGTTTGCTTATATTATAATTGTTATGAATGTGTTTGCTTATATTATAATTGTTATGAACTATTATTCAAAGTAAAAGGTTTATTCTTGCAAGGTCTTAAGTGACAACAAATAAGTCGCCCTTACATGATTTTAAATCTAAATCGCGCCGAGACTAACAAGAATTAAGTTTATAATGGGTTTTCTATTGTAAATATTTAAAATGTTATCAATGACGTAATTTAGAAAGTACTAATTAGTTGCAAGGCAACGGTTCATAGAGACTCATCAAGACTTTGGTCTTCATTTACCATTACCATATCTTGCTAGACTATGTTGTAATTTCCTTACCTTGTATACTATTTAAGAAAACGCGAATGGTATAGGGTTTTAATGATTTTTAATCATTCTTTAATCTTTTCCCGCGATAAAGTTAACTTCTTTAAATGGAAAACATGTTGAATCATCATTTTTAAAATATCACTATATATACAATAGATTTGTATAGAAAATAGAAGATGTTTAAATAGTTAACTTATAACAAATTTTTTTTATTAATTTAGGATACAAAGATGTTTCATGTTCATTTTACATGTTGAAACAAGTTATTGTTAAAAGTATATCATTTAAAATAAGTTGACTGCCATCCAATTATAAGAAAACACTTGCAATTATTCTTTCACCATATGCGAGACAGTGGTGATTTTGTATCCTATTGTGATACAATACACTTAATTATGAGACATTGGTGTCATATAATCACAGTTTTTTATTCGACGACTTAACCTGTTAAGATATATGAGATAGTATGCATTGATGGGATAAACGTGCTTACTTTTTCACTTTTGTTTGACACAAGTGATATATGTTGGGAATAAATCTATGCTTACTTGTTTCCCCTGCTAGTTGATTATTCATACCCCTGCTAGAGTAAGTTCCCCCTGCTAAATAACAAAGGCAGGGGGATTCGTTCCCCTGCTGGAGTCAAAGGCCCTGCCGTCAAGATAAACATGGAATAGATTTTTACGCGTTTCAGTTATTATTCCTTAATACTTTCCATAGTTTGTTAGTAGTGATCTTGTACGTGGGTCCTTGTATCTATAAAAGGACTCACTAGGTTAGCATGCAAAGTGTGTCTTTCTCATTTCGTTTTTCATTATTATTACTTTAAGGTTTTGTAAACCCTAATACCACTTTGGGTATTCGTATATCTTTGATATATTAAAGTTCAACGTTTGAATCTCATTTGTTCTTGTGCAAACATTACATTCCGCATCTTGTTTAGTTACTTTGCTTTGCAAAGTTTCTCTAGTGTTAGATTGAATTCTTTCTCTCTATCACAACCCTTAAACAAGCTATTAAGGTTTAAGATCTGACTTTGGGATCAACAAGTGGTATCAGAGCGGGTGGCTCGATATCTAGGTGAATCAAGATGTTTTTCGTGTTCTTGTGTTGCTGTGAAGAATGTTTAGGGTTTATTGAGAGGGTTAAATCCTCAAAGCCCTAAATATATTAAGTGATTAATTGAGGGGTTGATACGTTTCTATGTTACTGAATACAAAACAGAAGTCATTGTATGTTTGCCAAAGAAAATACGATTGCTCACTAATCCTACGAAGTGCAGCAATTCATCTGATCATATTATATTTGGCAAAAAGCAAACATTGCTCACAAGTCTCACGAATGTTTATTCTAATATGGGTCCCAATATTTTTAATTGAATATTGGTACTTTGGTATAAGTAAAAGATTCGCTCGGATGCATATGGTTTAGTTTTCTTTTTGTGTTCACACGAATGAAAACAATTATGGTCCAATGATACAAAGTTATTCATGTGATTAAAGAAAACAAAGCAGTTTGTATTCACATGAGGTACAAGGTCATTTGTTTATTCACTGGGAACTAAAACGTGAGCTAAATGCATCACGTGGGACAAGAATGATTCTGTTTTATTCATGGTGTTTGACTGATTGAAAGAAAATGGTATACGTGTGTTCACACGAATACTTTATGGTCAATTTTCAGTAACATGTGGGGTCTGACTAAACATGGGTTCGCATGAGAGCTTTCGATTTTACTAAATTGAAAGTGACATATTATTTGATCCAAAAGTCAGAAAAGAGCAGCTGCATATTACTTTAATGGTTAGTATTCCCATACAAAAATAATGATTGGTATTATGCAGCTTATGGTCACATGGGGTTTAGGCTCAAGTCAGAATGGAGGGCTCAAAAGGTGAATTTTTGTTAACAGTAGGGTATTTTAGTTCCATATGTTTTTATTATTTTCTGTTATAAATTCATTCCCACTTCGTGGGTTTGTCACAGTTAATAATAAAAAAAAAACAGTGGCATTAAAAGTTTCCCCTGCTGGTGAAAATGTTCATCCTGCTTTCATTAGAAGTATCCCCTGCTGCGATCCCCCTGCCTTCAATAGTTCCCCCTGCTTTCATTAACAAATTCCCACTGTTTTTGAAAGTTCCCCCTGCTGTCAGATATGAATTTTGGGACAGCGGTATTTTGGAGTTTGGCATTTTCACAGCAACTGGTTTAAAGGTATAAAGGCTCGTTTTAATTTTATTGATTACGAAGAAAGGTTTTATCATTTATTTGAAGATGAAGGAGATTTTCGCGGGTATGGGTTTTATGCTTACACGCTTAGTGACAAAGTGATACAAGATCTAGGAATATGTGATTTCTCTTATGGTGCTCTATGCACATATTTTCTATCACTTGAAGGAGTTACATTATAGTGCTCAGTGTCTCATTTTCAGAAAAAAAAAATGAGGATTTTGTATATAGGCCATTTTGTCATGGGGTTAGTACAAGATATGAAATGCAAGTTTGGGTTATTCTTCTTCATCATCAAGTAAGTTATAATCAATTTTCTTCATATGTAATCATTACATAAAGCCTACAGAATTTGAAGATTCAAGATGCTTGACAAAAGTCGTTCTTATCTGTTCTATTCAACCATAATGAAGTTGTTCTTCAAAGTTACTACTGGTTGGGTACGTATACTATTAGTCATTAAAAGATGGCACTACATGCTAATTTCTGGTGCTGCTCTCATCATGGATGGTACTACATAGTATTTGTTTCTACAAGTGGTTAGTTCTTTGTTTGCTTCTTATGGTTGATACATATACTTTTGGTCAAAAGAAATGGTTAGCACACTTTAAGGGGAAGCTCATTTGTTCAAGTGTTAATCATTTACATATGACATCAAGGTGGAGATTTTTGCTACTGTTCATTGGTATTACTACAACTAATGTGGGTATCTACTGCTCAAAATCATTTTTTATTAGGATCTTGGCCTATGTGCGTCATGGAGGGTATTTTGAAAGGTGGAATGCTTGGGTTAGAAGTATGGTATTGGTTAGTAGTAGTTGAAAATCAAGGTTGTTCACATAGAAGACCCCTATTTGATCATGTCAAAAAGGGGAAGTTATCTACAAAGAATGTTCAGTCTGTTGATCTTTGGTGTTGTATGTTTAAGGGGAAGTGTTTTGACATCATCAACTAGGGGAAGATTGTTGGGTCAAAAGTTGATGAGTCAAATCACCATGGAAACAAGAAAGACCAAATAGGACATTATCACTGCTAGAATTCCCACTGCTGGAGATCCCCCTGCTGGAGATCCCCCTGCTGGAGTTCCCCCTGCTGGAGTACTATCCCCTGCTAGAGCAAGTTTCCCCTGCTGGAGTACTTGCCCCTGCTAGTGTACTTCCCACTGCTAGTGATAAGTATGAAGATTTGGTAAACATCTTATTCCAATCATTGTTCTATTCCGCTATGATTCATCATATGAATAATGGTTATCCTAAATAAAACGGTTTCGACTGTTTGAGTCTAACGATCTTGGATTCAACAAGTGGTATCAGAGCTTGTTGAGAAACTTTGTCTAAATCAAGAACAAAATCCTCATAGCAAACATGTCTTCAGATTCATCCACAAATAGCAACAACCACAATAACCTCAAGTTACCCATGTTGGATCCTGAAAACTTTGAATTATGGGAATTCAGAATCCAACAATACCTGAAAATGGAACACTATGTTCTCTGGGAGATCATAGAGTTTGGTGATCAATTCAACAAAATGGTGGCAGTTGAAGAAGGCAAGGATGAAGGTGAAAGTTCCAAAGGTAAGGACAAGAAGAAATCTGCTGCTCTATGTGATAAGGAAATACTGGCTAGAAGGCATGATGTCAGGGCTCACAGCTCATTGCTGTTGGCCCTACCTGATAGACATCAACTCAGATTCAGGAAATACAAAACAGCTAAGGAACTATAGGAAGCCATAGGCACAACCTTTGGAGGAAATGAAGCCACAAAGAAGAAGAAGAAGAACCAAATGCTGGATGATTTTGCTTCTTTCAAAGCAATTGGTGATGAATCAATTGGAGCTATTTACAATAGGCTTCAAGACATGGTGGCCCACTTGTAATTCTTTGATATTGAGGTGACAAGAGAGCAGGTGAATACCAGGTTTCTTAACAGCCTCCAGAAAGAATGGTTTGTCTATAAGGCAATCTGGCAGAATAAGGATGACTTGGACAACAAGAATATTGATGATATATACAATAACTTAAAAGTTTTTGAACCTATTGTCAATGAAATGAAGTCAAAAGGGAAAATTCCCACCAACTCAAGTGGAGTCGCTGATTCCCCTGCTAACATGGCATTCATATCACAAAGCAGTGGAATCTCTAAGAACAGTGGAATAGAAGTAGCCCCTGCTACTTATTCCCCTGCTACCAGGTCTGGACCTTCCTATGATGAAGAAAGACCAGCTACATTCAGCCTTGATACTGCATGTGCCTTCATAGCATCTCAAGGGCCACAAGGATCTACAGTGTTACATGAAGATCTGAGTCAAATCAGTAAGCAAGCACTAGAAGAATTAGATATCAAGTGGAATATGGCTTTGCTAAGCATGAGAGCCAACAGGTTCCACAAGAAGTATGGGAAGAAGATCACAATTAATCCATCTGATGTGGCTGGGTTTGATAAAGCAAAAGTTGAATGCTACAATTGTGGCAAGAAGGGTCATTTTGCCAAGGAATGCAGAGGACCTAAGTCTGGAAATAGCCATAGAAAGGAAACAAGAGATGAGGATTCTGGTGCTAAAGCCATGGTAGCTATGCAGGGGATAGATGGAGCTAATGGATGGGACTTGAGTGCTATGACAGAAAGTGTGGAAAGAAATCAAGCTTTGATGGCTGAGGAAAAGGAAGAAGACTTTGCACTTATGGCCATGTCAAGTTCCAGCTCTGACAATGAGGTATATGATGACTCATACTGTACTAAAGCTTGTAGAAAAAATACTGAATCTTTAAATGATCAAATCAGAAAGGTAAAAGCTGACTAAATCAATTGTGATAATGATCTTGATAATTACAAACGTGGTTTAGAACAACTAGAGTCCACCATAAGAGAGTATAGGCAAAGAGAAAGTGAGTATAGGGATCACATTGTGATTCTAGAAAGAGATGCCAAGGAGAATAACCAATCTATAAATGTTTTAACTGCTGAACTTGAAATTTTCAAAACTAACCAAAAGATAGATGAGGAAACTGTTGAAAAATTTGGAAAAGCTTCAAAAGATTTAACCAAGGCATTTGAAATTGGTCAATCTCCTAAGGACAAAACAGGGTTTGGAATTAAGAACATGAATGCTACTATACCTCCACCCCCTGCTAACATCCATGCTGCCTATCCTAGAAAAGACTTGTCATGGACTGGTCTCCCTTGTTTTGAAAAACAGGATGACATTGAGTTTGACTTGAGTGCTTATATACCTAATAATCTTGATACAGAAGAGTCTCTAGTTAAAACTAGTGTCATTAGGGATGTTAAACAGGAACAGGTTGGATTAAAGCAAATTGACAACCCTGTTAGATTTTCAAAAGAAGGAATTTCTAGCAGCAATCCAAACTCTAAGAGCATCTCTTCCAAATCTAAGGCTAGGCCACAGTCTCCTAAACCTACCATTAAATATGTTGGTATGTACAGGAATGTCAGAGGTAATCAAAGAAATTGGAATGACCAAAAGTCTCATCAATTAAGAAAAGACTTTGTGATCAATACCAAGCCCTGCTTCACATGTGGCAGTTTTAAACACACTTATCAAGAGTGTAAGGCACCAATGGAGATGGTGGCTGCAAATCCCTTAAAGGATATGCAACCTAAAGCCATTCTTCTAAATGCAGGGGCAAAATCCTTTTCCCCTGCCAAGTATGTTGCCCCTGCCTTGAGAAATAGAGTAGCTGAGAAATATGTTGTTCCAGCCCTTAGAAAGGAAAATGATGTTCACCCAAAGCCCAACACTTTTGTGACCACCCCAACACCTTATACTGCATATAGATCTGGCCCTAGACCTTACCAACACATGAACAGAGGCCAAAACAAAAGGTGGGTTCCCTCTGCTAAGCATAAGGATTCCCCTGCTAAAACTGGGGTATCCCCTGCTAGAAAAGTTGTACATTCTAGGAACATGGGAAGATGGGGAAAAGCTGTGAAAGCCTTAGCTCGTTGGGTTTGGGCACCCAAAAGGGGTACTCAATCTAATGGTGTATCTCTAGTTTTCGATAAGCTATCCTACATTGATACACGAGGTAGATCCAAGTCTGTAATGGCTTGGGTCCCCAAGAAAAACTAATTTGTTTTTCCTTTTGCAGGTGACAAAGAAGACAAGGGATGATAGAGCATATTGGGATAGTGGATGCTCAAGAAGTATGACTGGACACAAAGCTTACTTGTCTAACTTTGTACCCCTGCATGACAATGATGGTGTTTCTTTTGGAGATGGACATGGAACTATAACAGGAAAAGGAACTATTGTCACAAATGGGATGACTTTTGACAATGTGTACTTGGTGAAAGAACTCAAGTATAATCTCTTCAGTGTGTCACAGATGACTGATAACAAGAATTTTGTCTTGTTTACTGACACTGAATGCTTGGTATTAGGAAAGGAGTTTGTCTTGCCAAAAGACACTCCAATTGTTCTCAGAACACCAAGACAGAAGAACATGTACACAATTGATCTCAAGGACATCTCTCTCCAAGACAATGAAACATGTTTCATTGCCAAAGCTTCAGCAGATGAATGTAAGAAATGGCATAGAAGACTTGGTCATCTTAATTTCAAGAACATGAACAAACTAGTAAAGCATAATCTGGTTCATGGTCTTCCTTCCAAGTCTTTTGCCACTGAACATACTTGTGCAGCATGTCTGAAAGGGAAACAACACAGAGCATCTTGCAAGTCAAAAACAAGTATGTCCACCACCAAGCCATTGGAACTACTACATATGGATCTTTTTGGTCCTACTTCTGTGGCAAGTATAATGAAGAAATGGTACTGCTTAGTGATTACTGACGATTTTTCAAGATTTGCATGGACATTCTTTCTATTTGAAAAGAGTGACACTGCTGATGTACTCATTGGGTTCATCAATCAAATTGAACTGTCAAAAAGCATGAAGGTAGTTACCATAAGATCAGACAATGGTGGTGAGTTCAGAAATCAGAAGCTGGATTCTTTCTGCATAAACAAAGGCATCAAGAGGCAATTTAGCATTGCTAGAACACCTCAACAGAATGGAGTGGCAGAAAGAAGGAATAGGATACTCATTGAAGCTGCAAGAACTATGCTGTCTGATTCCAAACTTCCAGTTATCTTTTGGGCTGAAGCTGTATCCACTGCTTGCTATGTGCAAAACAGGGCCTTGGTTGTCAAGGCACACAACAAGACCCCTTATCAGCTGTTTAATGGAAGACCTCCCTTAATTGACTTTTTCAGACCTTTTGGGTGTCATGTTATCATCTTGAACACCATTGACAATCTTGGTAAGTTTAGTGAAAAGGGTGATGATGGATACTTTGTGGGTTATTCCTTAAACAGCAAGGGATATAGGGTCTTCAACAAGAAGACAAGCAAAATCACAGAAAATCTTCATTTGAACTTTCTTGAAGACAAACCTGAAGATGTTCAAACAGGTCCTGACTGGTTCTTTGATATAGATGTACTTTCCAAGTCCATGAATTATGTACCTGTTGTCTTGCAGAACACTAACATTTCAGGTACTCAAGAAACAATTGATGCTGAGAAGTCACCTCTGAGGTACATGAATGTACCCTCATTGTTTCCTAGTGAAGCTGATAAACAAGAAGATAATTCTGCTTCAGGAAAAGAACAGCCAATCTCATCCCCTGCTATAACTGACGGCAGTGGAATGGCTGAAAGCAGTGGAATCCTGGATTCCCCTGCTAGAGGAATTGATTCCTCCTTCACAAAGGATCATGATGCTAATGAGACTACTGATGCAGAAAGAGAATCCCCACTCATCTCATCATCTACACCCATAAATGATGGTCCTAACATATCCAGCAGTGGAAGCAGAATCATCAGGAGTGGAGGCCCTAGTTATTCAGAGCTTCATTCTGCTCACAAGCACCCATCTTTAGGTCATGCTGTCTCATTTGGAAGTTCCTTTGAGGACTTCTTTCCTAATCAAAATAGCCCCATCAATTCTGATTTAGAAGAAGATGAAACAGAAGTCATCATGCAGCCTACCTATAGAATCAATAAGGATCATCCTATCTCTCAAATCATTGGTGATCCTGAAGCTCCCAGACATACAAGGTATACAGCAAAGGAGCACAGCTTCATTGCTAACATCACCATGAAGTTCAATCATGACAACATGCAATGTTGTCTGTTTACTGCATTTTTGTCACAAGAAGAGCCAAAGAAGATTTTTCAGGCTTTAAATGACCCAAGCTGGGTTGAAGCTATGCAAGAGGAGCTCTTACAATTTGACATACAAGAGGTTTGGATTCTGGTTAATTGTCCCAAATGGGCAAGGCCTATTGGGACCAAGTGGGTACTCAGGAACAAAAAGGATGAAAGGGGAATAGTTGTCAGGAACAAGGCAAGGTTAGTAGCACAAGGGTATACTCAGGAAGAAGGGATTGATTATGAAGAGGTGTTTGCTCCAGTAGCAAGGATTGAAGCTATTAGATTATTCCTTGCTTATGCCTCATTCATGGACTTCACTGTTTTCCAGATGGATGTGAACAGTGCCTTCTTATATGGAACCATTGATGAAGAAGTCTATGTCATGCAACCACCAGGGTTTGAAGATCCAGAACATCCTGACAAAGTATACAAAGTGAAAAAGGCCATGTATGGCCTTCACCAAGCTCCCAGAGCCTGGTATGGTACTCTTTCCAAATATATCCTAGACAATGGATTCAGCAGGGGGAAGATTGATCAGACCATGTTTACCAAGAAACAAAAGGGTGACCTTCTGCTAGTACAAGTCTATGTGGATGACATCATTTTTGGATCAACTAACTCCATGCTTAGAAAAGAGTTTGCCAAATTGATGCAGGATAAATTTCAAATGAGTGCTATGGGAGAACTAAACTTCTTTTTGGGGTTACAAGTTCAGCAGCGGAAAGATAGGATATTTATCTCACAAGACAAATATGTAGCTGAGATTGTAAAGAAGTTTGGCATGTCTGATGGGAAGAAGGTGTCCACTCCCATGGACAAGGATCATCCATGGGGCAAGGATGGTCCTGGAAAGCCTATAGATGTCAGGAATTACAGGTCTATGATTAGGTCTCTTATGTATCTCACTGCTTCAAGACCTGACATCATGTTTGCAGTCTGCTTATGTGCAAGATACCAGGTGTCACCAACAGAGTGTCACTTATTTGCTGTGAAAAGGATTTTTAGGTATCTAAAATGTCATCCTACTTTAGGACTCTCGTATCCAAAGGAGTCACCATTTGAGCTGATAGCTTATTCAGATAGTGATTATGCTGGTGACAACAATGATAGGAAGTCTACAACAGGGGGATGCAAATTTTTGGGGAGCAGGCTTATATCTTGGCAATGTAAGAAGCAGACTATCATGGCAACATCCACAACTGAAGCTGAGTATGTAGCAGCTGCTGCATGCTGTGGTCAAGTTCTTTGGGTGCAAAATCAATTGCTTGATTATGGGTACAACTTTCTTAAAACCAAGATATTTATTGACAACAACAACACTATTTGCATCATAAAGAACCCTGTTTTTCATAGCAAAACCAAACACATTGAAATTAGACATCACTTTATCAGAGATTGTTTTGAAAAAGGACTGATTGTCCCTGAGAAAATTGATACAGAACTTAATGTTTCTGATCTTTTAACAAAAGCTTTTGAGGTAGGAAGGTTTCAGTATCTGGTTGCAGGTATTGGAATGGTTACTCCTTAAAATCTGATGTCTATTTTTGTCATGTGTAATCAGGGTTACTTCACTGCTGTTGTTGTATACTTGTTAGTCAATTTTACCATTTCTTTCATTCCACTGCTTTTTAACACTGATTCCCCTGCCTGGGGTTCATTCCCCTGCCAAGAGAATTTTTCTCTTAAGCTGGGTGTGTTCTTTTTACAAAAGTGGTTTTATGTGGTTTTAGACTAACAATGCAGAGGTTCATATGGTGCATACTATTCTCCTTGGTGGATCAGGTATATACTCTATGTTTCAGGGGAGGTTAGGTCAAACCTTTAGGATTCAGGGTATTTTTAGGATGCTCATATATGGTCTTAGATCATATCCACTGGTGAGTGAGGGTTCAGGTTAATGATGACTTGCTGCAAAGCTTGTCAGAATTCTGAAACCTTGAGGCACTGTAGTGTGTGCTTACATTTCTCTATTAAAACAGCTTGTTGTTCAAATACAGACCTGAGGCACACATTGCCAAGACTGACTGACCATAGGTAAGGGACAAGGTTGGGATGGTGACTGGGGTATGAATGATTTCTTGGGATAACCTGGTGTAGGGGGACTTATGTATTAACTTTTTGTATTGGGACAATTTCTAAATAGAGGACTCTTGAGTTTCTATGTATCTATCTTGTGTATACAAGTGTGTGCATTAGAGCAGAGCTAGTTAGCATTAGTCTCTTCATGACTAGTTCAATATCCCTAGGAAAGTTTCCCCTGCTTTTATCTTTTATTCCCCTGCTTTCACAACATTCCCCTGTTTGACCGTTGACCGACAATACCGTTACCCTGTTCATAGCCGTTGGGCCTGCTTGCTTACATTTTGGTTAGGGAATATTTTATTCTTTTTAAAAGATATTTAAGGCGCTTTCTTAGCTGATTGGTAATCTTTTCCTTCTATTTCAAATATATTAATTTTTTATCAAGATTTATCCTTGATATTTTTGCAATTTGAAAATTTTGGTCCAATCACAGCCCTTCAATTTATCTATATAAACTTAATTCCCTTTACCAGCAGGTCCATAAATCTCTCTCGACCTAATCCCACTTATCTCCCATCTCTATAAACCTCTAAACTATTTTCCAAATTCATCATGACCCTTAAAATTGCTCCTAATCATAACCAAATTGCTTTGCTTCATGATGAACCAGCCGAGTTTGCTGAGGCTGTAGCCTTTCTAAAGTCTTCGTACTTCAGAGTGGCCCTTCTCATCAATCCTCGCATTTATACCTCACACATTCAACAGTTCTGGTCTAAAGCCATGACCAAAACAGTGAATGGAGAGGTCATAATTCAAAGCACAGTTGATGGTCATTCCAAGGTAATCACACTTGCCTCCATCAGGGAGAATCTCCTCCTTGATGATGAGGATGGAATAACCAACTTTTCTGAGGCTGAAATTTTTGAAGGTCTTGATAAATTGGGGTATAAACTTTCTGAAAATCAAAAATTAAAGTTTGCTAAAGGCCAGTTTGCCCCTCATTGGAAATTTTTGATTCATACTATTATGCAATGTTTGTCACCCAAAACCACTGCTTTTAATGAGGTTGGTAGTGAGATAGCTTCTGCCCTGATCTGCTTTGCAACAGGAAGGAAGTATTGTTTTTCTCAAATGATTTTTAAAGGCATGGTTAAAAATGTTTCAAGCACCTCAAAGTTTTGTATGTATCCAAGGTTTATAGAAGTTTTGCTGAATATGAGTGATCATGGTCCCATTACACACAGAAACTATTTTTCAGCAACCAAACACACAACCAAACTTTTCACCACATTACTTGCACCATCACCTTTGTTCTCTGGCAGAAACATTCCATTCACTTCAATTATGCTAGACCAAATCAGACGGGAAGAAGCCAAACATCAAACAGCCATAAAACAACCTGCTGAATCCCCTGCCAAGAACCTACCACCTGCTGATCCACAACAAGAAAGGCGTTCAAAATCCAGGTTTGCCAGGTCTCCCTTGCCTGGTGAATCTTCACAAGCAACAGAAAGGAGAGTCTCTAAGAGTTTAGAGCAACATGGGGGTTTGGCTGCCACTACTGTCTCATCCTCAAGGGGTGAGCAGGATAGTGACACCATCAATAAGTCCTCTCCCCCACTCCATGATATCCAACAAGGGGAGAAATTCCCTTCTAGGATTGAGAGCAGTATGAAACCTTTGACAAATCTGGAATTGACGAAAATGTGCATGAGTCTGAAAAGGCAGAATGCACAACTAGTACAAGATGTCAAAAAGCAAGGTTTGGTTATCTCTCACCTGGAAACCAGACTTGCTACTCTTGAGGGGAGGAGAAAGCCCAGACTGATTCTCTCCACAGATGAGGATGCTTCCAAAGGGGAGGAAATTCCACACACAGAAGGATCTACTGAGTATTATTCATATCCTGGTGGGGAGCATGGAAAGATAACAAGGGCTAAGAAAGGAATGGAGAGAGAAAGTGCTGATAAGGGAAGTGACAAGGGGAGTGCAACCAAAGATATTGCTCAAACATTGCTCACCATGGGCAATCAAGAAGAATCCACTGCTTCAAAAGTTTCCCCTGCCATTGCTGATCCCACTGCTGTAAGTTTATCCCCTGCTAAGAACATTACTCAAACATTTGTTAGGAAGAACAGAAAGCAACCAGCTCAGAAGGGGATAACAATCAAAGAACCTGCATCTAAAGCAAAACCAGCACCAGCAGTGGATCCAAAAGACAAAGGAAAAGGAATCATGGTGCAACAGCCCAAGAGAAAATACAAGCATCTGACTCCTGAACAGCAGAAGGTCCAAGAAGCACATGATGCACAAGTAGCTCTCAGGCTACAACAAGAGGAAATGGATATGCAGGATCAAAGGATGGAGAAGATGAGGCCCAAAGATATGCTAAAACAGGTTGAGATTATGCATAGGGAACTAGATGACAGGGTACCTCATGTTGGAGAGTTTCTTGATCAATGGGAGAAGGAGTTGAAAAATGCTCCTTTGGAAGACAGGTATGAGTTGACTTGCCTTGTTTACAAATATCAAACTGAATATCTGGAAAGAAGGGCAATGCAAATTCAGAGTGAGAAGTATCGAACGTCAGAGAAAGGGAAACTTGATCACTACAAAGTTCTGCTTAAAAGGCATAGAAAGTGGAAGGATGGTGACTTCAGAGATATGAGCTTTGAAGCCATAAAGAGAGCAGTCAGACCAGTTCTAAAGTTGTATGATGTGGAGGATTGGATGACTATCAACATTCCTGAGGAAGCTGAGTATCTTAGGAGACAAAGTGAAGTACTACAGAAAGCTAGAGCAACAAAGAAAAGAAAAGCTGGAGAGACTACACAAGCAGGTGCATCATCCCAAACAGGGGCATCGCACCAAGCAGGTGAAAGTTTTCCAGAAGTACTTGAGAAGTCTGTACTTAATGCACAAAGAGCAGCAAAGAGACTCAAGAGAATGGAGCAAGTGGGCATAATCACTAAAGAGTCTCAAGGGCCATCAAATGATGAAATTGATAAACAGTTGATTTTGCAGGAAAATGATGAAATCTCACCTAGTGAACTTGGAAAGAAGTTTGCTATTATAGAGTATGCTGTTTATGAACACAAAGGGAGAACTTGGTGGAAGCTTACAAGGGCTGACAATACAGCACAGACATTTCTAAGCCTAGATGTCATGTTTCAAATTTTGGATAGTGAAGACTTAGAAGATCTGTGGAAAATATTGAAGAAAACGTTTGCTGCAAAACCTCCTACCATGGATGGTGTGGAGAAGGATTGGGTAATCTGGGAGTGCATGCATAGAATGTATGAACATGAATTATTTGATCCTCTATTTGATGCAGTGAATAAAGGAGATTTGGTGTATTGGAAGCTATTTACAAATTCTGGGGTTTATGAGGTAGTAATGGAAGGTGTGAGTGTTTATTTACTCAATCATAGGTATTATCCCTTCTCTCAGGAAACCTTGAAGAAGTTAGCACAGGCTAAGTTAATTGTTGATGCCAAAAAGCCTGTTGCTTATGATCTGGTAAGAATGATTCATAGTCAGATTTGGCCAGAGAGTTTGTAAGCATCCTCATCAACTAGCATTTATTCAGAAACTTGTCTTTTAGGGGAAAGCACAAGTTTAGGGGAGGATTGTTGGGAATAAATCTATGCTTACTTGTTTCCCCTGCTAGTTGATTATTCATACCCCTGCTAGAGTAAGTTCCCCCTGCTAAATAACAAAGGCAGGGGGATTCGTTCCCCTGCTGGAGTCAAAGGCCCTGCCGTCAAGATAAACATGGAATAGATTTTTACGCGTTTCAGTTATTATTCCTTAATACTTTCCATAGTTTGTTAGTAGTGATCTTGTACGTGGGTCCTTGTATCTATAAAAGGACTCACTAGGTTAGCATGCAAAGTGTGTCTTTCTCATTTCGTTTTTCATTATTATTACTTTAAGGTTTTGTAAACCCTAATACCACTTTGGGTATTCGTATATCTTTGATATATTAAAGTTCAACGTTTGAATCTCATTTGTTCTTGTGCTAAACATTACATTCCGCATCTTGTTTAGTTACTTTGCTTTGCAAAGTTTCTCTAGTGTTAGATTGAATTCTTTCTCTCTATCACAACCCTTAAACAAGCTATTAAGGTTTAAGATCTGACTTTGGGATCAACAATATACATAGAGTAAGTCCTATAATAATTTAGGAATTAAAATGGATGTAACTATTAAATGTCAATTATTCTTCGAGTATAATCATCACTAGCAGATCAACTGATGTGGTGGTGTTATGTCATGATGGATCCTAGCATTTTGGAAAACTAATTGTTTACTTAAACATGGGTATTTAATTTTCTTTAAAAGTAATCGTATCGAATATACTAAAATTGAATTTACATTCGTTTTGTCTCAACTTGATTTGAATGGAAATCTGGTTTATTCGTTTTAAGTTTTCGTTTTCGGATATTCGATTAACAATTGAAAATATAGCTACCTTTCGTAAAATCGTATTTGGCACGGAAATCAAGGATTAAAACTAATATTATATGTTGATCCCTTTGAATAGATCAAGATCCTGTTAAGGATTGCACAATAGCTTGCAAACAAATTAGAGCATTTGAGAGACTCTTACTAAACTTTAATAAGTTATGCGAAATCTAACTTATGAAAGAAAAGAAGAACAATAATATACTCTAACTATTCGATTCTTATTAATCGACTATGGAAAAGGTACCATAAACTCAATGCACCTATGTTCCTTTTATAGTGCAAGGAACCCTAGTATATTCTATTTAAATAAGTATATCACAGACGATATACTCTCAATATACATAGAACATATCTTTACTAAAGATATTTCAGTCCTTATCTATACTAGCAGTACTTACATTTAGCTTAAGAGTACTTAGCATGTACCGCGCTAACACTAACAGTATTTACTATGACTAACGGTACTTAGTACATAACTAATTCATCATACATCGATCTAGTAAACTTTATGAAGAACTGTGACTTTGGCACTGCATTAACCAAGTCTCCACCCATCTTGTATCAAGAATAACTTCGTGAATACTAGTATTCTGTTGAAGTTGTTGTCGATAAAACCATCACCTTTAACCTCTCTTGTGCTAAAAACCCTTTTCTCATGACTGTGGATGATTTTTCGTCTATTATTAGGTTGAAACATGGAGAAGACTATATTAAAAGAATTGAAAAAAAGACAGTCACAGAAGCTTTAGCCACACTTTACCCTGTCAATGACACCAACCCTGATCTCACTCCAATTGAAGTGATGAACAAATCTCCTATGAAAATCAAGTATCTCTCTCACCTGTCGAGAGTTCTGTTCAGACACATCGTCAAGTACGTTGGAGGGATGTAGGGATCCCAAGATCAGCTGACCCTGAAGCATCAAACAATCGCCTATGGACTCATTTGGGGAATTAACATTGATGTGGGTAGCATACTGTTTGATAATCTTGTAGAGAAGCTGAAAGGAACAGTGGATGGGTCAACAAAAAAGAATATTTGTTATACTCGTTTTCTCTCTCTCGTCTTTCAAGATCTCATAGGAGATAAGTACATCAATTTTGAACTCACACCCTTGAAGCCTTATCATCTTACCGGAGTTATGTACAAAATAATTGGACCCAACGATGTGCCAATTACATCACACATGAAGGAGGGGCTGACAAAAACCCTTCTGTCACTAAGTATTTGATCTCTTCCTCTGAGAAGGTGAATACAGTTAGAGTGTCTGATAAGTTAGCGTTTTTGACCTCTGTGCAACACTCCAAGTTGTCCAAAGCAACAACTGAATCGCATGCTAAAGAGAAGTCTATCCTCACTTCCTCCCAATCCACAGCCTCCAAAGTTATCAAGAAAAAAAGAAAGGAGCTCAAAAGCCATCCTTTGTTCCAAAGCTTGCTAAGGAACCAAAGAAGAAAGGTGAATCGCAACCTGAGTCTATCGTCTCTATTTCAGTAGAGACAACAGGAACCCAGCCTAAAACTGCTGATATCTCACACTTAATTAGCCTTACATTTTTAGAGGTTCACAAGCAGCCACTCTCAAACGTCTGTAGGTGAGAGTGGTGAAGTTTAGGGCTATCCTTGACCCATAGAATGTATGTGTCTGCACTTAGATATCTATTTAGGACTTATGTACACTCTGTCTTTACACCAGGGAGTGATTCATTTGTGTTTATAAAGCACCCAGATGACCATGCACCCTCTAGACAATATACATGCAAATAACAACCTGTGTACATATATGTCTCAACCAAAAGTATTTGAACTTCACTCAGCCTCTTGGTTCCCTCATTAAAAGAGTCCCAAGAATTTATTCTTTGGAAGGCTGGATAATCATCCTCAACCTTCTAGGGGCAGCGTAGCATGCGATCATTACTAATTCACAATTGAAAGAGTCCCAAATGATTTATCCTTTGGGGGGGCTGAATACTCACCCTCAACCTTCCTAGGGGCAGTGTAACAGGCGATCATCCCCTATAACTAATTCATAGATAAAAGAGTCTCAAAGGATTTATCCTTTTGGATGGGCTGAATAATCACCCTCAACCTTCCTAGGGGCAGCGAATCGCGACCATTACCCTCATCTATTTCATACTTAAAAGAATCCCAAAGGATTTATCCTTTAAAGAGGATGAATAATCATCCTCAGCCTCTCTGGGACAGTGTAATGGCGACCTTTACCTATCTATTTTCCACCTATTACTTACAAAAACACTTGAAGGACTCACAACTATCTTCATTGGCTAATAAGCCTGCTGCTAATGACACCACCATGATTGAGGCTACTTTCATAACATAAAATGAACAAGAAAATACCTCCCAAGAGTATCCTAATCCTAATGAAGCCATCCAAGAAACTGTTAATGACATCCTAGAACTTGTTGATGAAATGTCAAAGCAAAAGGCCATGCTTGATGATGAAATTATAACAAATGATGAGATGGAGGATGAAGATAATGAAGTGTTCCAAACTCATTCATCTCCCCTAATGGACTCTACGACTGATTCCTCTCCAGCCACCAACAACAACACAGGTACCTACCACATGAGATATTGATCCACCTCTTACTACAAGCATAACTAAATCTCCCAAGGCACAAGAGAATTCTGCTGCTAAGGAACCTGCATATGATCCAAGTGCAAAGTTTCTTCTATTTGATCAGCCACAACAACTTTCATTTGATGTTATCCCTAGGGAAAATGACTATCAGTTGCAAGCACTGAATGTTTTGAACTTTCAGGCATCTTATCATCAATATGACTTGGAATGAATTTCTAGGAAAGTTGATAAGATTAGGTCTAAAATAAAAACCTTCACAACCTATTTTCCCACCATTCTTGCTAAATCTATTAAAGACACAATTGATGAGCCAATTAAAGAAAGAGTGGAGAAATGGGTGCGACATGGACTAATACACATGACGTATAGAGTCAAAGATTCCATTACGGTTGAAGTTCCTCATATGTTTAAGGCACATGAGATTGTTGTACACAAAGAGTTTGAGGTACTTCGTAAGCTAAGCAGCATGCATCTTAATCTCATGGCTGGACATGTCCGTTGAAATGTCCACAGGAACTGCAATAGAGTGTTAAAAATTTCTCAAAGATCAAGAAAAGCACAGAAAAAGATGGAGGTTATTGTCGACGATGTTGTCAGGCGTCTTCGTTCACGTTCAACTGACAAGAAGTCTAGGAAAGCTAAATATGACGGAGGAGAAATTGCTTATGAACATTGAGCCTGTCAACAAAGTAGATGACACAACCGAAACCACATTCTCACACCCTCCCCACTATAGGTAGTCATACCAACTATGCTTGTGGATGCTGATACTTAGGGGGAGAAAGTCATGACAGAGAATGTCGATACTTCAGGAGCTCTAACCTTGGTTAACACTAATGAGCTTGAAGACTTTGACCAACCTCCATCCAAGAAACTCAAATTTATTGTGGATACCCTACCCAAATTCAATCAGCACCAAGCTCAAGTGACATTTACCAAGTTAGCAGAAGGGTTATCCATAGGGACAACAGTTTCACCTTCACTTGTCTCTACAGCCAAATCAAACAAAGCGAAATAAATAGTTGTGGTTGATTCAGAAGCAAAGCTAAAGAAAGTAGCTGCTATGTTGGAGACAGGTGGATCCACAACCAAGATATCACAATTCTAAACCCTCAAGACTGCTGGTGAAAAGCCTTTAATAGCTGAGGAAATTGAAACTCAGTTTTTGGAAATGAAAAGGCTGAAAGACATCAAACAGGCCAAGGAACTAAACGAGGGCAAAATCAAGAAAATGACTCCTCAACAAAGAGAGGAACATAGCAAACTCTTGAAGAACATGGAACTTGAACGTACAGAAGCCTATAAGAAGATTAAAGCTGAGTATGATGCTTGTGTCAACACAAGACTTCATCATGATGAAATCACAAAGTTCAAGTACACCATTCATAAAACGACAAAGAAAGCCCAGATGGTTCTATGGAGAAACAATCAACAGGCCAACATGCATTTATACGAAGACTTCAAACTAAAGATGCTTGGTTATCCGAATGGTTTGAGTTTGAAAGATGGGTCGAGAAGAAGTCTGGGCAGGCCAACTTTGGGCTCCTCAAAACTTTGAAAGAAAAGTCCACTTAGGTAAAAGAAACAGCTGCAAAACTGAAAATTAATCCCCCACCACAGCTATTCGAAAAGGAAATGACAAAGGCAGAAAAAATAAGGAAAAGATTCAGCAGATTAATTCAAGAACAATTTGTAACTAAAGATATCCAAGTTGATGGTATGCACATGAATCTAGTGCTACATATGGAGATCACAGGTCGTGTTGATGGACTGGCTGAAGGTCTACGTGATTAATGGCCTATTCTATATCATGGATTTGGTAGATTTAGATGGTTGATTGATTGATTAATAAAGAAGAAGATGAAGGAATTAGATGAGGGATTAGAGAGAGAAAGGAGAGAAGGGAGAGAATTAGAGAGAGAAAGTGAAAGATGAATTATGATTAAGTGTGAAATGGTAATCAACAACCCCTCCTAACATGCTAGGAGGGGATATATATAGCCCACCCTACATGTGGGCTATATGGACTATACAATAATTAAATAGATCACGAGCCCATTACATAATTATCGTTGGAGCGACCGATCCTTCATAAATACGTAAAAACGTATTTCTAACAATCTCCCCCTAAGGGAGGTCGCTCCAAGAAACAAAGTTCTAAATAGTCTATAACTCGTGATCTATGCTAACTAAGATGTGACCGAGACTTTATTGGGAAAAACGTATTTCCAACAATCCCCCCCTAAGGGAGGTCACATCTTTTTACAAAATCTTAAATCTAGCATCTATGCTTGAGTCTTCGATCTTGTTCTTGTGAATATGCTTGATGTGATCTTTGACTTTAGTCTTGAGCATGTTTCCTTGCCTTGACCTTGTGCATTCTTCACTTGTGATATTTGCCTCTTTGTGACTTCATGTTCCACATACTTATACTTTTAAATTCTTGAAAGCTTCAGAGTTTGATACAGCGGAAGACTTGACCTTCAGGCTTTCTTGAATTTGTTGAAGTACTAATTGTATGTAGTATAAGCATGTGGTGACGACTTCTTCTGGATTGTACACCGCAATGCCACCTTCTTGTTACGCTGCATAAGACAGTTAGCAACAAAACAATATACACGGATGAAATGGCCTTGAACATTTCATTCTAATTCGGTAGCATTTTACCTCCGGTCGGTGAAGACCGTTGGACGATATTAAATATCGTACTTGTGGCAGGTAGTTTCAATAAAGAACCTCCTTGACAAGATTTCGCGGGTAAACCCGTTCTCTTTACTCGACCGTCCAAAGCAGACTGCGAACGTAAAGAGTGAATCATTTGGATAATATTATCCGCATGATTTGAAGCCGTCAATTCATGTTCCTGGAACAAGTGAAGTTCAATTAAGAACCGCACCATCGTTGCTTTCCAGTTGTCACTAGCTTGATTCATAAAGAATCTTGCAAGTTACCTACCAAGTGCTGTTTGATGTTAACACTAGAAGGATTTCCATTCGTCACTGTAAATACTTAATAGTATTACTCTGAATGTTCTGGCAAGATCATTAAGATATTGCGTAGAGGCCTGGAACGTGTTTAAGTTCAATTAAGAATTAAACCACTGTTGCTTTCCAGTTATCACAAGTTTGATTCATAAAGAATCGCACAAGTCACCTACCATGAGCTTTTTGATATTCGCTCAAGAAGGATTTCCACCTTCATTGTAAATAATTTCGTATTACTCGGATGTTCAGGCAAGATCATGAAGATTTTGCGTAGGACTCTTAAGATCTTTCTTACTTTTCACAGTGTGTGAAGAAGCAAGGAAATATGAAAGTGTGTCCTAATGAGATATTTGATGATCTCAAATGGCTCTAGACTCAATCGTGCATTTTGGATTTTTAGTGATCGGAGGCTGGAGAGGAGTGCCACCTTTTCAATACCAATTTATTCGGAGTGAATAAATCAATAGATAACGTGTTGATCTCCGTGTGATTAAAACAAATACCTTTTGAGAGATATTTGAGTTAGCTGGGAAGGGTTGTGCATTGCATCACTGGGTCCATGACGTCTTTCTTCAATATCGAGAATCATTAGCAAAAATGACCTCAATAGCATATGTATTGACCCGGTTTCTGCCTAAAGTTGTAAGGAGGGCTTCTTTCTTTACACCCTTTATCTTTACAATTCTTTTTCATTCTTCAACCCCTTCAATGCTTACCAATACGTCATCACTAGCACCTTGTTGTGATTGTTCCAATGCTAACTTAAGTACTTGGTCGGCATTCAGCTACGTTCACAATCTTTCTCCATCTTTCCTAAGGACTACTATTTCTAGCTATGGAATGTCCTTGGGAAGATTCCTCCGGTTCTAGAGTAATCATTGGACTTTAACCTATCCTACCATCCTTATGTCACCACAATCTTCACCGTCGTGAATAGAGATGTTTTGGGTAAGTGTATGTCACCATGAAATCCATTTTGAAGTGCAAATCCATTTTGCTCCCCCTTAACATATGCCACGATATCCGAAAACATTTTGCACATGTCGGGATGAGCTATCACTTTAAGTCAAACCATTTATGATTGATCATATCCCATATTAAATCACATTTTCTCCCCCATATTAAAAATATTAACCCAATCGATGTTTTTAATATCAATTGATTTAATAGCATTTTAAGAAAATTTGGGAAGAAAAAATGCAAGTCCAATTATCTTCATAATTACACAAGCTCCCCCTCAAATTAATGAGGGTGTGCTGAAACGTAAAATAAATACCTTTTAAACACAAGTGTAAGGTATTTATCACGTGCAAAGATCATATATGATAATGAATTCACAAGATTAATAATGTACGAGGTAGGACCTGAATGATGGAGAACATCATATGAAAGAGTCACATGGTTCTTGTTCACGAATGTTGGTCTCCTCGTCACGTTCCCGAGAAAATTAATTCCCGTTGTTGAGTCAAAGCTTTCCGGTGAAATGCTTGACTTGATTATGAAAAGCGGGTTGCTATCTGAAATAATAGCAAACCATATGGAGCATGTTTTAAATGTTTTAAACTTCTGCTCGAACTTTATTTACAACCCCGTGTCATTATTGAATGACATTTCTAGGTTCGTAAATATTATCGATTCCAGAAGACATGCTCTTTTTATCAAAACATTTTTTGAACACACAATTTTGAAAGATTTAGAAAAACCTTTTTTAAAAAAATTCTTGAGAAATTGTGTTCACAGTTTTGAAAACCAATTACTTGAGCTTAAGATTTGGAATATCTTAGGAAGCTCAAGTCCGAGAAGTTGTAAACTTCTCGTTGTTAAGGATAAGTTTATCATCGGCGATAAACTTTCCTTTTATCTGAAGAACGAGTCCTAAGCTGACATTTACTTAGAAGTCGTGTTCATGAGCTTGAAAACTTTGACTGTTTTAACGGAAAGCTCATGACCGAGAAAAGTTAATTTCTCGTTACGAGGAAAAGTTCTCTTATTTAAAAGATACACTTTCCTTTCTGAGCTTAAAACTTCGAATGTTTTAATACAAGCTCATGACCGAGAAAGGTGAATTTCTCGTTAAGAGGATAAGTTATCATAAAAAATAATCTTTCCTTTATTTTAAGTTCGAGTTACAGTCTGTCATTTAACTGTAAGTCATTGTGCATGAGCTTAAAAACCTCGAATGTTTTTAATTTTAGCTCATGCCCGAGAAAACTTAATTTCTCGTTGTTAGGATAAGTTTATCATCGGCGATAAACTTTCCTTTCTTTGATGAGCGAGTTATAGTCTGTGATGTGACTATAAGTCCTTGTGCATGAGCTTAAAAACGTGGAATGTTTTTAACATAAGCTCATGCCCGAGAAAAATGAATTTCTCGTTTTTAGGATAAATCATCATCGGGATGAACTTTCCTGTCTTTGGAGATCGAGTTACAGTCTGTTATGTGACTGTAAGTCCTTGTTTGCAGCTTAACCATGAATCCCCTGAGACATTTGTTTCTCTGATATCTGCTTCTTCAGCAACCAAACTCTAAGAGTGTCCTTAGTTGAACGGTACACAACGATTGGACCGCTTCGTTCTTTTGGAACATCAACTTTGGTACCTGCAATCTCATTAGGAATTTGCATGCTTTGACGTGGGTTAGCTATATCAATTATAGAAGCACATGGGGGTTCACAGTTGGCTTTACTTGTTTCAGAGGCGACCTGAGTAGATGATTCACTAGTCTTGGCTGGCAAACGTTTCCTTTTATAGAAAACCTTAAGTTTAGGCGTAAGTGAAGTATCATCTTTATCAGTTTCCTCCCTAGTAGACTTAGTAGAATCGGAGACTATCCTAGTTAAAGGGCACTCGTTTCCTACAAGAGTGAAAGTTCTACCAGTGGGGCGCCACATTTTACCAAAGGGTTTGATTTTAGCGACCCACTTGGATTTAAGTCTAGCACGGGAGTTCACCTCATTAAGCAATTTTTTGATACAAGCATCATGATTTGCCGTAAAGACACATTTTCTACATGTTTTACAAGTAGCATATTTAATGTCCGAGTAAGATCTAGAATCCCTAGATGATTGATTGATGCTCCTAGGATTGGGCATGCTACAGTTAGCAGTGTTGGGTAAACTAGAAGGCATCTGACTAGGTTTGAAATTCCTATCTCTTACTTGTGTCTTTTGAATAGCTTCCCTTTGACCAAAATCATGGCGCACATCATTTGAACTAGTTCTAGACGTGTTCATTGAACTATTCTTAGGGAAATTAGAGGCAATCATGTGATTTGGTCTTGCTAAAGTTGGAGTGATCACATTGGGCCTAGTTGCTGGAGTGACTGGTCTAATAAGATGAACCAAATCAACTTGGGAGGCAAACCGCGGTCTCGAGGATTGTGGTCGCTCGGATCTAAATGCAGTAGGTTGTCTGACAATCGGTTGTCTGACGAACTGATTTGTAGGCGGTTTCCCCAAGATTGATGGTTTTTCAAGCTTAGTGTCCACACTAGGTTCTCTAGTTTTCCTTAACTCGTTTTTCAACGCAGCTATAGCAAAAACCTTTTCCTGTAATTGGGCCTTTAATGTTTCATTTTCTTTGAGCACGTTATCTTGGGATGCCAACTTAGATTCAAGCAGTTGAATTTGTTTCAAAAGATTATCCTTTTCAGCTTTAGAATCTAGAACAGTTTGATCCAATTTTCTTTCAAGAACAACGTTTGACTTTTCAAGTTTTTCAAAGTATGTTTCAAATTTGTCCGTTTTCTTAGAAAATTCAAGTTTGGCATCCTCAAGATCTTGTGATTGCCGAGCTATGATCGTTTTGAGCTCTTTAATCTTGGAATCAGAAGCAGTCAATGAATCAGTTATAGGATAATTATCATGATGTTTAGGATTCTGAACAATCTCTCCCCCATTATGACTTACATCGGATGAATCAGAATTGGTATTGCTATCACTCGTTTCCATCCCATGTTTGTCATAATTAGGTTCAGAATCCTCAATATGCGGCATATCATCAGCATATACATCATAAACCACATTACATTGTACCATGTTTGCAGGCTCTGCGTCATAAATGGGTAAGGTGTCATCAAGAGAAATCTCGTGAACATTCCCTGACGTGCCACTGGCATCATGTTGTCCTCCTGATTCTGTGCTCGTGCCATCGTTAGGCTCCAAGTTGTCAACCGTATGACCATTATCCTCTTGCATATGCGTCATTGATTCTTGCACTCCATTAACATACACTTGCTGAAGTTGTGATCTTTGATATATCGAAGACGAGACCGATGACATGAGTTTCAAAATCGTATCACGGAAAACTCGAAGCTCGGTATGTGTATCTCGAAGAAACGATTGGCAGATCATTGAACTTTCAGGCTTGATGATATTAAATTGGAGGAAAGGCGTGAGGTGTGTCACAAGAGCCTTATATGCAAGTACCGATGCAGAGTGATTAAAGTTTCCATGGTTGAGTTGCTCGGCGAGTTGGGTCAAAGTGGTAAAAATGGAGTCGATGAATATATGACGATCTTGTCCAAAGATTGTCACAAATTCGCTCCCTCCTTGAATCCCCGAAAGAGTGACCAGATGAGACTGAAGCATTTGAAATGAAGTGATGCCACTTTTCCTAACTTCGTTTTGCATTAAATACAACTCTCCCTCTTGAGGGGTCGAAAGCAACGATTCCATTGAAGTTCGATGAAAGAATGACGTTAAGGATAACTGATCGATGAAAAGTCCGTCGTTAATTTCAAATAATAAAACCCGAAGCAAAATAAACCGTGGCACTTTCTCACGTTGTCACGTCACTTTGGTCACGTTACTTTGTCCCAACTATGACTTAATATCACAAAAATTTGCTAAAATAAAAATTTGAATAAAAAATAAAATAACAATTGATATAAAAATTAATATCCAAACTAAAAATTAATATCTAAAAATTTGACTTAAAAATGTTTAAATATAAGAAAATTAATATCTAAAAATTTAACTAAATATAAGAAAATTTGACTTAAAATGTTTGAATATAAAAATGTTTAAAAAAACAAAACGTTTTCTTTGTCCCCAAAAACCGCTTCCTTGTTTACTCCGTCTAACAAAAACAATAAACAAAGCTGATCTTGTTTTCTCCGTCTGTCAAAAACGTGGCCTGTATCACCACACGTGGCCCAATAACATGCCTCCACCGCCCCACACCTTCTACCTAGTTAAATCCGCCCCTCAAAATAGTCAAACCTAATTTAATCTCTCTCTCTCTCACAGAATACTCCTCCGTCTCTCACTTCTTCTCCCAAAAAATCTCTCTCTCTTCAAATTAGCAGTCACCAAACCTCAAATAACTTCAATCAAATCTCCTCAATCTAATCTTTCCAATGTTGTGTCCGCCCCCTCTCTCTCTTGATTACTTCCAACAAACAACATCTAAACTCACAAAAACACAAGTTATGATCTTCAAAATCTCAGAACCACAACATGAAACGAATCATAGATGAATCTTCAAGGTCTCTTTATTGAGGTCTCGGGTAGGTATTCTTTAAATTAATTGCATGCGTGTGTTAATCTTGATTTGAGTCTCTCTCTTCTACTGTAGCGTCTTTCTTTTGTGGTTTTCTTTCTGTTGTGGTTTTCTAAAATGGGTCTCGTGTGGTGGAAACGGGGGTTTTCGAGGGTGATTTGTTTCGAGGGTGATTTGTTTTCTAGGGTGATTTGGTTGAGTGATGTGTGAGGGGTGTGTACGTGACGAGGGTGGGTCTAGGGTGATGGTGAGTCTGTGTGAGTTGAGGATGAATCGATGGTAGGTGTGTTATGTGAAGTCTTTGAGAGTCTAAGTTTGAAATTCAGTGAGTTTGAAAGTGAGGGTGTTGTGAGTGAGGTCGAGAGACGAGAGGGTTTGGTTGGGGTCAGTGTCTGTGTCGAGAGAAATATGGGGGAGGGAGTGTGGGTGAGGGAGAGAAATATTAAGAGGTTTTTGGGTGAGTCTTTGGTTTGTTGTCGAGTGTGTATTTGGGGTCTGTGTGAGATGGGTGCTGAGGGAGGGAAAGTTTTGAAACCGTGAGGGTGTGAGGAGAGAAACGAAAGGGTTGGGATTGGTGTGAGTCTGGAGGGGGTATAGATGATGTGAGTTTTTGAGGGTGTTTGTTTGAGTTGCGATAAATGTGTCGAGGGTGTGGGAGTGGTTCGTGATAGGGGAGTGATGTGAGTGGAGTCCGAGAGGGTGGGTCGAAGGTTAGTCGGGTCTAATTGATACGAGGGTGTTTGAGGGAGTTGTGAGTTTTATGTTTGAGTCAGTAAAGAAGATTTTGAGTGAGTATCGAGTCGAAGGTCTTGTTTTGTGTTAGTCTCGAGGGAATGAGTCTATTCAAAAGACGATGATTTGCCCGTTGAGTTTGAATATGGTTGCTTCATTCGGAAGAGTTCCGAATCGGAACTTTTTTCTTGATCCGGAAGTTCTTGGTTCGGAAGTTCTTGATCCGGAACTTCTTGATCCGGAACTTCTTGATCCGGAACTTCTTGATCCGGAAGTTCTTGGTTCGGAAGTTTGCTTGATCCGGAACTTCTTGAGATTGAGTCGGAACTGTTTGGTTCGGAAGAGTTTGGTTCGGAAGTTTTCGGTTTGATTCGGAACTTAAAAGTTTGATTCGGAACTTAAAAGTTTGATTCGGAACTTTTCTAATCAGAAATCTTCAGTTCGCCCGGAACAGGACAAAAACTAACAGACTGAAACTTGAGACCAAAAACCTTGATTATGAAAAACCTGGATAATGAAGGACTGTAGGACAACTGGACAACTGGACAAAAACTGAGACCCAAAAGATTAAAAATAAAGAAAAATTACTGATTATAAAAATATTGATTAAAAAACTATATAAACTGTTTATAAAAAATAGAAGCTGATTAAAGTAATAATCTGATAAAAAAAATAAAAAATAATAACTGGTAAAATTGATTAAAAAAATAAAAAAAATAAAAAATAATAAAAAATTGATTCAAACACAAAAAGAGCAATCAAAATAGAAGGATTTAATCAAAAACAATACAAAATTAAAAAGAAAAAACACAAACTTTTATAAAAACACCAACTTTTTATAAAAACACAAAACTTTTTAAGATTTGATAAAGAAATTTTTGATTTTTATATAAAAATTTGTGATTTTTTATCTAAAAAGTAAATAAATTTGAAGATTTGATATGATTTAACACATAAAAAACACAAACTTTTTATAAAAAATACAAACTTTTTAAATTTTAAACATGATTAAATCAAAACCCACCAAAATCAAAAAGAAATAAAACAAGAATAAACCAAACTAACCATGGCTCTTGATACCAATTGAAGGTCTACGTGATTAATGGCCTATTCTATATCATGGATTTGGTGGATTTAGATGGTTGATTGATTGATTATTAAAGAAGAAGATGAAGGAATTAGATGAGGGATTAGAGAGAGAAAGGAGAGAAGGGAGAGAATTAGAGAGAGAAAGTGAAAGATGAATTATGATTAAGTGTGAAATGGTAATCAACAACCCCTCCTAACATGCTAGGAGGGGATATATATAGCCCACCCTACATGTGGGCTATATGGACTATACAATAATTAAATAGATCACGAGCCCATTACATAATTATCGTTGGAGCGACCGATCCTTCATAAATACGTAAAAACGTATTTCTAACACTGGCCTATACGGATCCTGAGAAAGGCATGATCTATCTTAGCAGATGATGCCAATACTGTTTTTAGAGAGAAAATGAACTTGGCCTTGCATCCACTATCCAGCTGTTGTGCTTAAAGAATTGTTTGAAGATCAACACAGAGTACTCCCAAATATTTTACAATAAACTTCAGGTAGTTCTTGAATCAAGGAATGACATAGAAGAAGCTGTTGAGATAATCAATAATGATGACTATTGAAGAAATCACAGCCACATGGAAGTTTCATAATTTTATTTATCTTGTATCGTTGTACTTGTAATTTTTTTTAGCATGAATAAATTATGAATTATGTTTTGTTATATCTGTTATGTGTAAGAAGAAGTTGTCATCTCACTTACTATAACTTATTTAGATCTAGCTTTATTTATGTTTAAATAGGAGGAGATTGTTGGAAAACTAAGTGTGTTAGATTTCTCTTAGTCATAGATTTAAATGTAAATACGTTGTGCATTACAAACTTGCATGTGCTAAGGAAATAGACAAGCATCACAAGGCTCACAAAGGTTGTATCCTCTGTGAGCATCTACAAAGAAGTCCAAGTCATATACATTGTCAAGGAAGTCGGAGATTACTTGAAGACATACTCATTGGCTGTGATGGATAACAGTCAAGATGTATCAGGGACTCTCAGTGGTCGAGTGTTAACATGGGTGACAATACCATGTTAACACTCTGTACCCTTTGGATATGTCTTAGTGTTTAGGCGGGGAACTATTTGAGCGGGACAAATAGTAGCTTTGAATTAAAGCTGCCTAAAGTACGAGGTTATGAAAAAAGGGAAACTGTGTCAGTTCTAATTCCCTAAAGTTTTGTAGCAACTTACCAAGAATAGAAGAGCATCTTGTGACAGATGTCTGATCCCACATGTCTTGTTAAGTCGCTATCAACTCAGCCCATCAATGTCAACCTCGTACCACTATAAATAGAGAATGAAGCATAGAGTTAAGGTCGTTCACTTGGTCAATATTAGTCCATTAACTCTCTCGAACTTATTGAAGAAACCGTTGTGCTTGTGTTTCTAAGTTCGCTAGTAACCTTGTATCTTTATCAAGTTTACTTGTCCAAAGAGTACACAACATATTGTCACTCAAACTGTGTGATCCGTAATACATTGTAATACTTGTTATACAATAATAAAGTCTTACGTTTGAAAAGTATTTTCATGTGTTGTTAATATTCCTTATTGTCGTTTCAGTCATGTTTTAGGGACTTTCAAGACTGTTTCCATGTAGACCTCTAGCTAAGAGAAAAAAGAAGGAAGAAAAAAATAGTCACAAACATAAAGTCTTTCAATTGTTGAAAACTTAATGACTAGGAGCTAAACAGTAGACAGATCATACCCTACATTTGGGAGAACCCTCGGGTAAGGATACTATATCCATGTAGACCTCCAGCTAAGGAAGAAAATAGAAGGAAGAAAAAAAGAGTTACAAACATAAAATCTTTCAATTGTTGAAAACCTAATAACCTAAAGTAGGTAGTTACTTTTAATGTATTATTGTTATGACACGAACATAAAGTTCTTGTGTTGTTCAAGAAAGAAATAATGTATAGTTGACATGGTATATCTTTTTGTAAAGAAGTATACATGCGTTGTTGAACTAGTTAAAATATATAAATTTTATTATTGTATATCTTTTAATAGTTTTTAAATACAAAATATTTAATTTTTTTGACACAACTGATAAGCATTTAAATCAAAAGAGTATTACATTATTTAAAGAATTGTGGTATATTCTCACAGTCCAATACTCATATAATACAACATTATTATTGTATAACTAGAGTGATAAATCAAATTCTTTAGAATTGTTTGATTTTGATAACTTGAGATACTTTTCCTCTAAATATGTTAAGGTTTAAAATTAAGAATACCAGGTATATACTTAATTTGACTCAAGCCTATAAGGTAACTAGACACCTTATGAAATTTAATGAGTCACATTAAGTCTTAAAATTAAATATTTAACTTTGTTAAACTTTATGTAGCATGAAATTAACAAACTAAGAACTATCAATGTATTTTGTGACGTTTCTCAAGAGGGAACAATTACAAGTGTTGTTGCTATACATGCTAAGAATAGTCTCTGATTACAAAAAGCAAGTGGAAGGGCATGTATATATTTATAAGATATAAATACACAACCTTCTAAACACACTAACATATTTCATAATAAGGATAGACACGTTAATGTTGAATCTTAGACTGACGATACTCACATTCATAGATCCACAATGATACATATAGCATGAATGATATATGATATATCAATGTTGAAGAATGAAAGTTAAAAGATTATGGTAAACTACTAACTATAATAGATACATTAATGTATGTGTGTGATTAACTATTAATTCGATATGATTTAGTTGTTTATTTGTTTGCTTATATTATAATTGTTATGAATTTGTTTGCTTATATTATAATTGTTATGAACTATTATTCAAAGTAAAAGGTTTATTCTTGCAAGGTATTAAGTGACAACAAATAAGTCGCCCTTACATGATTTTAAATCTAACTCGCGCCGAGACTAACAAGAATTAAGTTTATAATGGGTTTTCTATTGTAAATATTTAAAATGTTATCAATGACGTAATTTGGAAAGTACTAATTAGTTGCAAGGCAACGGTTCATAGAGACTCATCAAGACTTTGGTCTTCATTTACCATTACCATATCTTGCTAGACTATGTTGTAATTTCCTTACCTTGTATACTATTTAAGAAAACGCGAATGGTATAGGGTTTTAATGATTTTTAATCATTCTTTAATCTTTTCCCGCGATAAAGTTAACTTCTTTAAATGGAAAACACGTTGAATCGTCATTTTTAAAATATCACTATATATACAATAGATTTGTATAGAAAATAGAAGATGTTTAAATAGTTAACTTATAACTAATTTTTTTTATTAAATTTAGGATACAAAGATGTTTCATGTTCATTTTACATGTTGAAACAAGTTATTGTTAAAAGTATATCATTTAAAATAAGTTGACTGCATCCAATTATAAAAAAAACACTTGCAATTATTCTTTCATCATATGCGAGACGGTGGTGATTTTGTATCCTATTGTGATACAATACACTTAATTATGAGACATTGGTGTCATATAATCACAGTTTTTTATTCGACGACTTAACCTGTTAAGATATATGAGACGGTATGCATTGATGGGATAAACGTGCTTACTTTTTCACTTTTGTTTGACACAAGTGATATACATAGAGTAAGTCCTATAATAATTTAGGAATTAAAATGGATGTAACTATTAAATGTCAATTATTCTTCGAGTATAATCATCACTAGCAGATCAACTGATGTGGTGGTGTTATGTCATGATGGATCCTAGCATTTTGGAAAACTAATTGTTTACTTAAACATGGGTATTTAATTTTCGTTAAAAGTAATCGTATCGAATATACTAAAATTGAATTTACATTCGTTTTGTCTCAACTTGATTTGAATGGAAATCTGGTTTATTCGTTTTAAGTTTTCGTTTTCGGATATTCGATTAACAATTGAAAATATAGCTACCTTTCGTAAAATCGTATTTGGCACGGAAATCAAGGATTAAAACTAATATTATATGTTGATCCCTTTGAATAGATCAAGATCTTGTTAAGGATTGCACAATAGCTTGCAAACAAATTAGAGCATTTGAGAGACTCTTACTAAACTTTAATAAGTTATGCGAAATCTAACTTATGAAAGAAAAGAAGAACAATAATATACTCTAACTATTCGATTCTTATTAATCGACTATGGAAAAGGTACCATAAACTCAATGCACCTATGTTCCTTTTATAGTGCAAGGAACCCTAGTATATTCTATTTAAATAAGTATATCACAGACGATATACTCTCAATATACATAGAACATATCTTTACTAAAGATATTTTAGTCCTTATCTATACTAGCAGTACTTACATTTAGCTTAACAGTACTTAGCATGTACCGCGCTAACACTAACAGTACTTACTATGACTAACGGTACTTAGTACATAACTAACGGTACTTGGTACTTTTACAAATAATTCCTAACAATCCTTCCCTAAAAAAGAATGAGAACTTGTTGTCTTCTTGTTTTTTAGTGTGTTGAATGTATAAGAATACATGTCTTCAAACTTCACTTCAAGTTTAGATTGAACTTGGTAATTTTGATCTTTGTACCAACTGAATGTATCCAAACACTACTGCAGATCTTCTTCTAATATAATGAACTCCAATTATTTATGAGCTTCACCTTTGTCTTCAAAGTAGGATCTTCTGTGTCTTGAACATTCTTTACAGCAACTATATTGTCTTTATATTTTAGACCTTGTCATCTAGAGATAAAACCCGTGTGGCTCTAGATCATGGATCATCTTCTCCTATTTGATGGATGACAAAACATTCAATATAATCTCCTTGATAAGCATGAATCTTCTTGAACATGTCATCAATGTAATTTATGAATTAACATTCTTCCTTGTATCTTCTCACCCTTGCTGACTTCAAATGTAAGTGAAATGCATTTTATGTACAAAAAAAATTGCACCCTTGTTGACTACAAATCAATCGCATCATATTATAGTTACTAAATTTAAAAAAGAATGCTTGATCCTTGTTTTTTTAGGCTCGAGTTCGGCTCGTAATATATTATAAAAACCCGAGCTTGATTCATGTTTATAAAGCACGAATGAAAATTTAAAGCTTGACTTGAGATCAGTTTGTAATACATATATTTTGGAATCGTTAATAAGCTTTTTATTGATCTCGTCAATGACACAAACGCATAATGTATAGTATATCTTTAACACTAGTTATAAGCCCAGTGAATATACGAGGCTTACATGTAAATCAAAATTTTAAGATTTATGTTTAATATATGAATATATAAAAATTTTCTCGTGTTTACTGTTTTGTAATTGTACTAATTAATACAACTAATTATTATACACGTGACTTACATATTAAATTTCATTACATATATTAGTTTTTAAAGATATTTCATATATTTTGTATGTTTAAGACATAAAGTATAGATAGTATAAAGTGAGAAAGATATATGTTTATTTTCTAAGGTTATTAAAAGAAAATAAAAAGTTATGATGCTGCTTAGTTGTGGAAATTTATTTATGTTTTTCTGTTTTCAAATTTCAAAATTTTTATGTTTTTATGTTTACAAGAGAACGCGATGATATCATTCTCGAGTTAAAATTTTTGAATACCTTTTACATGAAACTACAATTTTTTATATTTTAGAATGGAAAAATAGAAAAGGGTAAATTGTGTTTTTTAATTTTAATTTAAAAGAGGAGATGGGAATTTCTCTTTTCTAAAAAATATTGAAAAAATGCGATAAACAAGTTTTATATTTTCTATGTTTATATGAAAGTTTTTGGGTTAAGTCTACAAATATACTTTTTAGTTTTTACACATCTAGGTAACTATTTCAATATATTACTAATATGGACATTGAAACCGGCTAATTTATATAAATATAGGTATTATTACCTGCTAAAATTTTCAACTAAATAATAAATTAATTTTTATTTCCAGGTTACATTTTTTTTAACTTACCCAACAAATAATCATATTCATTTTCAATCTTCATCTTTGAAAAACACCAACATTAGTCAAAGCAATATACGAAATAAATAAATCAAATTCAGAAAAAAATAATCATTTTTCTTCATCGATCTAGTCACCTTCTCGTTGTTGCCAATGCTACCATCACCAACCAGTGTCGTTAGATCTCACACTACCGACCTCACTACTATTGCATCATCGTAGGAGATGGTGACGACCACCTACTGGGTTTTGGGTTTTAATTTGTTTGTTTTTGTATGTATGTATAACAAGGGAGATGATCAAGAAAAGAAAAGATTTTGTTTTGATAATCCTTTGAATTCAAACAAAAAGGATATATGATGAATGGAAAAAGAATTGACTATCATGTAGTTACGTTTTTATTTTCTTCATTTGTATTTTATTATGGGTTTAAAAATTATGTAGTAATCAAATTATAATTGGTATCATCCAATACGCCTTAATGTAAATGCTTTTAATTTGGGTGTGTTTGAACTTTTTGACATACTAATATGTAAAATGAAAATCGTTAAAATGGTGGTTGTTGAATTTTGATCAAGATAAAATATTGATGAGAGATATTGGCAACTAAGAGCCACATACGCAAACAAACAAATAAAAAAAATAACAAATATGTAATTTTTACCTGCTAAACCGGTAGCAGGTCACCATGTTGTTGATAAGACAATAAATTCGAAAGTTTGTATACTAAATTAGTAATATAATAAACGGGTTACCTAAATGTGTAAAATGTTGAAAGTACGTTGGTAATATATGGAATTAACCCAAATTTTTTTGAAAAAGTGAGATATTTTTCCTCAACTAAACATATTTTATAAGTTTCATTAAACTTCATTTATTTTATTTAAAATTTAACTACTAAAATTTTATCAAGTATTTTATTTTTTATTTTCAAAATTTGATATATATATTTTTATATCTTTTTTTTAACATATTCTTCCATCGATTTTTTTTTGACAAATAAAAAAGATTTTTAAATTGTTTTCTAAAAATAAAACAAAAATTAAAATTAAAAGAATATTTTCTAGTAAAGGTATATCTAAATGTTATTTAAGCTAGTTCGATTTGGGAGCCTAATGAAGCTTTGTATATAAGCTCAAACGTAAGCTCGATTAACAAAGGAACCGTAATTTACACTCGAGCTCGAAAGCGATCTCGTCTAATCTCAGTTCATATGAGCTTCCAACTAATCCGATCCCGATTTTTTCAACGGTTATCACTAATAAACCATTTTTATAAGCTTGTTATTAACCTCGTCAACACATAACGTCACAATATTTCTAATACTTGAAACATCATAGCATCGCGTCGCCAATGCTCGAGCTCGTCAAACCTAACATCGTTTAACAAATGAGCCGCAATTTATGCTCGAGCTTAAAGCGATCTCGTCTAATCTCAGCTCATACGAGCTTCCAACTAATCCGATCCCGATCTTTTCAGCGGTTATCACTAATAACCCATCTTCATAAGCTTGCTATTAACATCGTCAACACATAACATATTCATATTTCTAATACTTAAAACATCATAGCGTCGCGTCACCTACGCTCAAGCTCGATTAACACACTCGGCTCAAACGAGCTTCCAACTAATTTGATCCCAATATTTTCATCTCTTATCACTAATAACCCATATTCATAAGCTTGGTATTAACCTCGTCAATACATAACGTATCCATATTTCTAATACTTAAAACATCATAACGTCGCGTCACCTACGCTCAAGCTCGATTAACACACTCGGCTCAAACGAGCTTCCAACTAATTTGATCTCCATCTTTTCATCTGTTATCACTAATAACCCATCTTCATAAGCTTGATATTAACCTCGTCAATACATAACACATCCATATTTCTAATACTTAAAACATCATAGCGTCGCGTCGCCCACACTCAAGCTCGATTAACACACTCGGCTCAAACGAGCTTCCAACTAATTTGATCTCCATCTTTTCATCTGTTATCACTAATAACCCATCTTCATAAGCTTGATATTAACCTCGTCAATACATAACACATCCATATTTCTAATACTTAAAACATCATAGCGTCGCGTCGCCCACACTCAAGCTCGATTAACACACTCGGCTCAAACGAGCTTCCAACTAATTTGATCCCAATATTTTCATCTCTTATCACTAATAACCCATCTTCATAAGCTTGCTATTAACCTCGTCAATACATAACGTATCCATATTTTTAATACTTAAAACATCACAGCGTCGCGTCGCCTACGCTCGAGCTCGATTAACTTACGCTCAGCTCATACGGGCTTTCAACTAATCCGATCTCGACCTTTTCACGAGCACTTTTTTTTATCATCCATAAAATAGAAGGACCCATATAAACTTATTATTAACCCTTATCTACCTTAAACCCTTTCCGGCCACCACAGTCACCGGAAAACGCCATTTTTTCCGATGAGCTTCTCAGCGAGAAAGAAGACAACTTTATCAACCATATCATCACCATTACCAGACAAATCACCAAAAGGAAACATTGACGAGCCATTAATCCCTCTTCTTAACACCATCAACTCTCACCCTTCGTTTTTTACCACCAGTTCTTGCTCTGGTAGAATCTCCATCTTGGCTACACCTATTGTTGTTGGGAAAGTTAAGAAGAAGGCTAAAGGTGGTACTTGGGTTTTTATCAGTCATGAGATGGCTCATGTTGGTTCTGTTCAAGATTTGATTTTTCCTACTCAGTTGACTCGGTCGGAAAACCCAGAAAAACCCATGTTTTTGAATGAGTTGACTCGGTCTGAATGTGGAGAAAAACCCATGTTTTTGAATGAGTTGACTCGGTCTGAATGTGGAGAAAAACCCATGTTTTTGAATGAGTCGACTCGGTCGGAAAACCCAGAAAAACCCATGTTTTTTAATGAGTTGAATCGGTCTGGAGATGATGATAATGGTGTTGTTTCCAATCTTGTTTTCAGGTTTGTGCCTTTAGTTATTGCTTTATGCCTTATCGAACTTAGTTGCACGCGTAGGTCCTTTTTCTTATTTTGCCATGTTCCCGGTTTGTGCTTATGTTTTTGCTCGTCTGCTCTCTATGCATTTTTTGCTTTCATGCCTTTTCGAACTTGATTGCACGCGTAGGTCCTTTTTCTTATTTTGCCATGTTCCCGGTTTGTGCTTATGCTTTTGTTCGTATGCTCTTTGCTTCTTTGCTTTCATGCCTTTTCGTATGTGTTTATGCCCGGTTTCCCTGTCTTGTGCTTATGCTTTTGCTTGTATGCGCCCTTTGTTTTCTTTGCTTCATGCCGTTTTAATGAGCTAAGTCTAAAAATAGAGAAAAACCCATCTTACCAACTGAGTCAACTCGGTCGAAAACCTATAAAAACCCATGTTTTTGAAGGAGTTAACTCGGTCTGAAAGTGGAGAAAAACCCATTTTACCAACTGCGTTGACTCGGTCTGGAGGTCATGATAATGCTGTTGTTTCTAATCTTGTTTTCAGGTTTGAGTCTTTAGTTATTGCTTTATGCATTATCGAACTTAGTTGCAGTTGTAGGAACCTTTTGTTTTCTGTGGCCATGCTCCCCCGCCTCCCCGTTTGTGCTTATGCTTTAGCTCGTGTGCTCTCTATGTTTTTTTTTGCTTTCGTGCTATTTCGTATATGTATGCCGGTATCCCGATGCCTTCGCTCATATGCTCCCTTTGCTTCTTTTTCCTTCATGCCTTTTCATTTATGTATGCCTCTTCGTATTAGCTTTATTAGTCTAATGCATTTTTGTTTCATCTGCTGCCTGAAAATGGGGAAAAACCCATTTTACTGAGTTGAATCGGTCTGGAGATGATGATAATGCTGTTGTATCCAATCTTGTTTTCAGGTTTGAGCCTTTATTTATTGCTTTATGCCTTATCAAACTTAGTTGCACGCGTAGGCCCCTTTTATTTTTTCGCCATGTTCCCTGTTTGTGCTTATGTTTTTGCTTGTCTGCTCTCTATGCTTCTTTCGCTTTCATGCCTTTTCATATATGTATATGCCCGGTTTCCCTGTCTTGTGCTTATGCTTTTGCTCCCTTTGCTTCTTTTGCTTCAT
Source organism: Glebionis coronaria (assembly GCA_025667525.1). NCBI lineage: Eukaryota > Viridiplantae > Streptophyta > Magnoliopsida > Asterales > Asteraceae > Glebionis > Glebionis coronaria. Next base: position 263,433 of record JANFOE010000579.1, read on the forward strand.
GAATTTTTAATGAGCTAAGTCTGAAAATGGAGAAAAACCTGTCTTACCAACTGAGTTGACTCGGTCTGGAGCTCATGATAATGCTGTTGTTTCCAATCTTGTTTTCAGGTTTGAGTCTTTAGTTATTGCTTTAGGCCTTATCAAACTTAGTTGCACGAGTAGGTCCTTTTTCTTATTTTGCCATGTTCCCTGTTTGTGCTTATGTTTTTGCTCGTCTGCTCTCTATGCATTTTTTGCTTTCATGCCTTTTCGTATGTGTATATGCTTTTCTCTGTCTAATGCCTATGCTTTTGCTCGTATGCTCCCTTTGCTTCTTTTTGCTTCATGCCTTTTCGTATATATTTTCTATTTTTCTCAGTCGTGTGCATTTTTGTTTCATATGCTGCCTTGCGTTGTATGCCTTTTGTCCCCTTTGTCTGGTTTTCTATTTTCCAATATCTTTGCCTGCTATCTTCTCTTGCCATGTGTCGTATGCTTTCTTATATTCATCTACCATCTATCCTTGCATTATCACGCCTACTCATATTTTTTGAGCTACATCTCTCTCTTTCTTTCTCTTAGCCGAAGGACTACGCGTAAGAAGTCTCCTTACCCTTGGTTTACCCGAGGGTAGGGTATCCTCCGTCTACATTTTACCTCCCCCATACCCTGCTCAGGCGGGATTGGGTATCCTTGTTGTTATAGCCTCTAATTATTGATGTTTAATTGCCGGGTGTTTGTTTAAGCTTATATGACGAGCTTATGGGGTCTTGGTATATGTTTCGTAAGTTCAATACTTTTCGGCTTATCTAAGCTTAAACTAATTTGAGTTTATATAAGCCGAAAAGTTTCTAAATAAGCCCCAAAAAATGACCTTATGAAACATAAACCGAAATTACATAAGTCCATAAGCCCCTTTGGCCCTTTATATAAAGATGTTGTTTCCGCTGTAGTGGTGGAACTATGATTAATAGTGACTGGGTGCATAATTTGTTTCTAATCGTTAAAAAGTGAATGCGAAACTACTAAAGTTTAAAGAAGCTAAGGGGGTGTTTGTTTAAGCTTATTGAAAATATGATAAGCTCACAACCTTAATTTTTGGGCTTATTTTGCTCCTGAACTATAAGCGTGGATAAGTTAATAAGCCCATTAAAATAGCTTATGAGCTTATCTATTTTTTAATAAGCGCACAGTCCCACCAAATAAGCTTACATTCTGTAACTACTAGTCACGATTTTTTATTTTTGCACCGGGTGCATTTAGGAAAATTAGCACTAAGATTCAAATTTTAATCAGCGTCCAGTGACATCCCCGGACCTCCTTAGTCCCACCCCTGTTCTGCTGTAAAGTTGGTATCTTTTGTTCAGATAATCATATATAATGTTTCTTTTTAAATCTTGTTTCTAGGTTTGAGCCTTTGATAATTGCTGTCGAGTGTAAGGACGTTGTTAGTGCTGTAAAGTTGGTGGCTTTAGCTGTTTCGTGTGGGTTTAGAGAATCTGGTGTGACTAATGTAAGTAGTAAGAGGGTAATCGTGGCGATTAGGTGTTCGATTAGGTTGGAAGTGCCATTGGGGAGTAGTGATAAACTGATGGTTTCGAAGGAGTATTTGGGGTATCTTGTTGAGATTGCTAATGAGAAAATGGAAGCTAACAGGAAGAGAAGTGATAGTTTTCATGACACGTTGTTGAAGAGTGAGTTTTTTAAAGGAGCGGATGTCGGTGATTGTGAGTCTTTGGATTTGAATCAGGAGATTAGTAGCGGATTGGAAGATATTCCACTTACAAAGGAATCTATAGATGACACAAGTAACGGTAAGCTTGTCATTCTGTGCTGATATTGTGATGTCTTTATTTACAACACATATAGAAATGCAGCTCGATGTAATTAAACTAGCAATCTGGCCTTATTTATCTTGTAAAAAGGTTTGCTAGATCCTATAGCTCAAAACTGATGAGTTGATCGATTATAGTGTAGAAATGCAGCATATGACCCGTGGTGATTTTATAAGGCGAGTGAACGTATTGATCTTACTAATCATTTACTTTTTTGCTACATATTGATGCTATAGATGGTTCGTTGTAAAGGTCATATAACTAATAGTCAAATTTCATCGTATTCCGAAGTTTCATTATTTAGAAAAACAAATAGAAACATGCACCTTTATGTATAGTTCTAGGGCACTTAAGATGATTTCAGTTATGAATTTTATAATGGTTTTGATTGTTTTTAGGAATTCCTGAACTTAGTCTTGCCATAAAACCGATAGTGATTACCGGTGAACCGATTGAGAAGCTTTACCTCTGGGGTCATTCAGCCTGTACACTTGAAACTACCAAAAGTCCCAAATCAATACTCGTATTTGGTGGTTTTGGAGGCGTTGGAAGGCATGCAAGGAGAAATGATTCATGGCTTATAGATTCAGTGTCGGGTCAACTACAGCTGGTTCACTTTGCAAGCACTCCATCCCCACGTTTGGGTCATACCGCTTCTTTAGTAGGAGAGCTTATGTTTGTTATTGGAGGTAGAGCAGATCCGGGGAATGTACTGAACGAAGTGTGGGTGCTTAATACAACAAATAACGAATGGAAGCAGCTACAGTGTAGCGGGGTTGACTTTCCTCAAAGGTCAATCATGCATCTATATTTTGATTCTTCTGTCTGTTTTTAATTTTCTAGTACTATAGTCATCTTAATCTTCTTTAATGATTTACAGTCATCGGCATGCAGCAGCGGTTATAGGATCAAACATATATGTATTCGGGGGGATTCACAATGGCAGCATCTCTTCAGCAATGTATAAGCTTGATACCTGTAACTTAACATGGGAAGAGATAAGTGCTTCAGGGGCAAAACTGTCATCTCGTCATTCCCACACACTGGTAGCTTACGATTCTCAATTATTTATGTTTGGAGGATACGATGGTGCAAAACCATTAGGTGATCTTTACAGTTTCGACGTTCAATCATCCACTTGGAAGAAAGAAAAGATGACAGGAAGTACACCGTACGCAAGATTTTCCCACACGATGTTTGTGTATAAAAACTATATTGGTGTCTTGGGAGGTTGTCCTATCAAACAACACTACCAAGAACTATCATTATTCAAAGTGGGGTCCACTGTCTGGAAGCGGATCAAGTTGGAGTCTATTGGCGAAGACCTTTTTGTTCGTTGCACGACTAGTATTGTTGGTGACGATCTAGTTATTGTGGGTGGTGGAGCCTCTTGTTATGCATTTGGAACCAAGTTTAGTGAACCAATGAGAATAAATTTGCGTCTGTTGGTTTCTTTGCATCAAGCTTGTGATGAAACCGTGGATAAAAAAACTACCCAAATTGAAAAGATATCAAACGGGGTTTCTGATTTGAATATAGAGGGCACGAGTGGTAAAACGACGTCTCCTTTGCATTGGGTACTTCAAGTTGATAAAAAGCATGCGAAACCTGCAAAAGATTTATTAAAAACATTTGGATGGTTAGATATGGAGAGAAAGGTGTATACACAGGAAGACGGGGTTCATATTTGTTTCCCGGTTACCAAAGAATTTGCGGGACTTCACCAAAATAAGAAACGGAGCTCAAATGAAACAGTAGACGATACAAATGACATCAATTTACAAGAAATAAATAAGGTTACTTCAAGTGCAAGCGCTTTGGATATTTTGGTTGCTGACCATGTTTTAAAAGTTAAAAAGGCTTCACGTTCTCCATTGGAAGTAATGAAAGAAACTGTTGCTTCTTTGTTAAATCGTCACAATTTGCCTGAATCACTCTTGGAAGAACTACCGACAAGGTATGGTGTTTGTAAATTTTGTTATGCTTTGTCGTTAATCAGTTTATATGCACTAACAAACACCTGTAAGCGACTCATATATAGACATTTATGCACGATTGAAAAACAATGTGATTTGAATTTTCCTTTGTTATCAGATGGGAGCGGTTAGGGGACATTGTTGTTCTTCCCATGACTTGTTTCAAGGACTCAGTTTGGGACTCGCTAGGGAAGGAGCTTTGGTTGAGTGTTGCTGAATCACTCGGTGCTAGTCGCCTGGCTCGACAAGTAAGCTAACATTCTTATACTTTACTATGTTACAGAATACTATAGTTGGTTAAACGACTAACTAAACTTGATTATTATCTTAGGGCAGGATTTCACCAAATGGAACGAGAGACAGTGGGTTGGAGATGCTTATTGGGGACAACGGGTGGGTTGATCATCGGGAAAATGGGGTTCTTTATTCATTTGATGCAACTAAGTGCATGTTCTCGTGGGGTAATCTTTCTGAGAAGCGTAGGATGGGACAACTTGATTGCAAAGAGGAAGTTATCGTTGACTTGTTTTCTGGCATCGGATACTTCACGTTGCCTTTCCTTGTCAAGTATGAAAGTTTCCCAAATATATATTATCTCATATACATACTTACATTCTAATACTTTTTATTGGTGATAATGTGGTTAAAACAGGGCTAAGGCAAAAATGGTGTATGCTTGTGAATGGAATCCTCATGCAATCGAAGCTCTCAGGCGAAATCTCGAAGCAAATGGGGTCGCTGGTCGTTGTGTTGTCCTTGAAGGAGATAATCGTGCTACAGCACCTAAAGTACGGCTTCTTGTTTTATACTTCTAATCTTATACAATCACCCAAAGATATATTTGAAATTATTTTACTGGTTACTTGTCCTTTGCCCTATAAGTTGCAACATAAATTAAAAACATAAGTCATAGTGTCTAAAATGTCAATCATGACTAGCAAGAGGATCTTGCAGACCCTGGTACGATGATATTGACTTTATCTTTTTCAGGGAGTTGCTGATCGAGTTAATCTTGGCCTGCTGCCATCGAGTGAGGGTAGCTGGGCAACTGCCGTAAGGGCCTTAAGGTAATTTCACACTTTTACAAGTTCATTACAGTATTTTCCGGGTGCTTATATATACGTGGGTCTCGTTATACATTTGTTTTGCAGGAGCAAGGGTGGGATGTTGCACGTGCATGGCAACGTGAAGGACTCTGAAGAAGAATCATGGACAGAACAAGTCTCAAAATCCATAAAAGAAATTTCAAGATCCGAAGGTATATTTTAAGGCATGAAACCCCATCATGTTTTTATACATAATGCTTAAAAAAAAGTCTGAACTTGATGTGATTTTGCAGGTTACAATTGGGATGTATCTGTAGAACATGTAGAACGAGTAAAATGGTATGCTCCTCACATTCGCCATCTCGTAGTAGACATAAAATGCAAGCAAGTAGAAAGATCAAGAGACCACCCCTAAACCTCTTCTTGGCGCCCAGACCTTTCTATATAACGTAACTCAATTGTGGCTATCAATTTTGTAGCAAATCGTATAGTTTGAACTAGGATTGTGCACGTTGAAAACATAGACCATTTGATTTGTTATAGTTTCACATATTAGACCATGCCGTTACTGTGAACATAAAATGAGTGTTTTTTGTAATTGAATTTGGTTGAAATTTGAAAGTTGGTATGTGCCTGTTGTGACTTCTTTTCTGGATTGGTCAAAAAGTGAAAGTTTCGTTTTAGAACCAGGGTTGACCCAGGCTGTTGAACTGGTTGACCCGTGAACCGGCTCGGAGACCGTGGACGTGCTGGGTTTTTGCTTGTTTAAGGACCGGATTGAACTGCCGGTTTTTTGTTGACTCGGGTTGACCGGGCTTGATAAACCCGGCCGGGTCACAATTTTTTATTAAAAAAATATAACAATTTTTTTTTCCGATAAATATTTCTAAGTTTATTTGATAAACTGAAGTAATTGTGACTATTATTAGTTAAAATAAAGTAAAAAATGACTTCATACTCCAACTAATATTGTTTTATTATACTCTATTGTAACTTGTAATTATAGATTAATTGTTTTTAGCAAATCATTGCTATAATTTTATAAATATAGAACAAAAAAACTAAGCTATTGAGTAAATTTTCATCGGTTCAAGAATGTAAGGTAAGTTATAAGATCATAAATCATTACATATTAAATATATGAAAAATGTATATTTATATATAGGACCGGATTGACCTGAACCGGTACTAGAACAAGTCAACTAAAAACCCGGGTTTTAAAACATGGAGTGAAACATCAAACATGGGATATTCAGGGAAGCCAATTATGTATATAAGTATCTACCAAATGAAAACAAAATAAAAGTGTAGCAGAATGAGAACTGGAGCTTAAACAAAATATTGCAAATGTACTTCTATTGAGGAATCCAGATTAGTTTGCACTCTAGGTCACCATCGAATGTGCGAAGATCTCTTATCGAAGAACTTGTTAGAGCTTCCCATGTTCCGTTATGAGGATTTTTCATTTGAACTTCTTTTAGATCAGGCGTTTTTCCTTCCATCATCTTCCTTATCACCTCGTAAGAGGACTTTATGTAACTCGGATGGCAAATCAAGAATAATGCATCAAAGAATTGTGATTGCTCCCACGCGTGTTCATCTAAGCTTGTTTCAAGTGTAAGTTGAACGTTCTCATCCGGAAACAAGTCCCTTCTTCTGAGATCATCAACATCAATGTTCTTCAAAGGCACTACTGAATCAAGGTTAGCACTTCTTATTCTGATGTCAAACTTGCTTGATGAACCGAGTGCTTCCCTCATCTTGAGAAAGTACGAAGGACCCAAATCTTCGCGTTGGTCGAAAGTAAGCTTAACTGTAACACCCCACTTGGATAAATGGACCGTTACGTGTATTTATGACGTGTCATCAAAGCATGCAAGGCAATGTATTAAACATTAACTGACCAAACGGAAATACCGGAATCAAACATCGGTAGTCCAACATAAGCCCAAAATATAAAGATTAAGTACTGAAAGAAAAAGGACGAAACAGTGTCCAAACAACCAAAGTAAAGTAACGTAATGTGTGCATAAAAATAAAGGAGTCTGGATAGCTCCCATCCAAATGCACGTACTCTCTTAGAAGTCCTAAGATCGTCCCTGTGTACCTGCCGTTTGAAAACATGAAAGGAAACTACGGCTGAGCATGACGCTCAGTGGACGGATATAGCATGAATAGGAAGTACTAAAAGTAATGGAATAGAAGGCTACAATGAAACTATAAGACTGATATGACATGTGGTAAAACTCTGCATAAAATCTGATTAACCTGTTCATATATACTGAAACTGAAATATAACTTATTAATTCTGAAAACATGCATTTTCTGTATTTTAGTTTGCCAAGAGCTTATATAGGTCATGAATTGAGTCAACTGCTGCATGAATACATAGAGGGGTGTCCTCGTCATGCTGTAGAGGGGTGACCTCTAAATAATTGTGCTGGGTGGAGGGATCAGCTCCAATGTGAAGGATGTAGAGCACACACCACATTCACCTGCTAAAATGTAAACTGTAGCCTAGGATGCATCCATACGCCCCACTAATAATACTGATAAAATGGCCAAGCTGAGCTGAGTGGGACGATGCAGGATATCACTCTCCTGCATGTGAGTCACGACACCGGTGCCTCTCGTGCCGTGGTTACGGTACCTCCGTAACTAGTACATAAACTGGTCGTGCTTGTATATAATGCTCAGGCAATTTACTTAGTTATTAACATGATTACTGATAAACTTAAACATATACTGAGGAAAACATTTGGCTGCAGACGGGGAATCCTAATCATGCATAGAAAGGAAGTCCTTACTGAAAGGACGGAAAAACCGTACCTCTAGTCCAGTACTGACTGAATGGAAGACTGAACGAATACTACTCGGGCTTCACGCGTGCTACATGAATAAAGGACGCGAATAAGTTAACTGACATTCGATTATTAAATTTTACTGATCTTATTGGTTTCTTATTTATTTATTTATTTCAGATATTCTATACGTATAATTACGGCTAAATCTGATCTTAAAATAATTCATTTTAATGTATTAACGTTCTACCAATAGCTACGTACAACGTATTTCTGACGATAAGGTATTTCTATAATAAGTACCCCGCTAATTTAGAAAGTCTCTTAATTTAGAAGTTCTCAAATAGTTTAATTCGTTTTCTAAAATATACTCTTTTAAATATTAACGAATTAATTTAATTTAATACACTTAAAAATATATATATTAAATATTTATAAAACAATTTAATTTAAACAAAAAGGTATAACATAAAGTATTTATTTTATGGTTTATAATAACGTCCCGAGCTTACCGAGCCCATCTCGGTCGCGTTACACAAGCCACAACTATATTAAAAATCTGTCTATATGTAATTAACGACGAAAACTGAGTCACTAACACTGTCGCTAAAACTGTCCCCTTAAAACTGTATATATATATAATAGTTTTTGTGACAGAAAGAGTGTCGCTAAATCTGTCACCAAAACCTGAGTTTTAACAACTGCATAAAACTAACAGTTTTCGCGACAGAAAAACTGTCGCTAAAACTGTCGCTGATGTTACTCAACACAACCATTTTAAGCCCCATCTTTCCCCACTGTTTTTACCTATGTTTTCCCCCTGTTGGACTATAGTTCCCACTGTTTATACTAGCCAAACACACCTTATATACACGCAGCCCCAAACGCACCCTTTTGTCGGGTTCTGGCCCTAGCCGACCCTATATGGGTCACGGCTGGGCAGAGGAGGGGATCATCGAGACTCTAGGTCTCGGTTTCATCACCCAAACCCCCCTTCCTGTTCGTCGTAAGCTAAACAACACACCCCTTATGGGGTTTTTCTGCCTCGGACAATCAAGGACAACCACCACCGAGACCTTAGGTCTCAGTTTTGTGTATGGTCACCCAAACCTGACACCCTCTTGGTTGTTTCTGATCGCGGATGGGCAAAAGAAAACCCACCGAGACGTTTGATTACTTAGGAATAAAAGAAACTAGGATTACCTTGGTGGTTTAGGATGAACCGATCTCCCTCTCTTTCCCTTTTTTTTTCTTCTTCCCGGCGGCCAACACCCGAAACCCTAATTTGTTTCCTTTTTTTTTTGTTCGTGTGATATGGAAAAGAAAGGGGAAACCCCCGTGTGTTTGTATAATCCAAATGGGCTAAGCCCAAATCTTCTCCTTTATATTAAAACCCGGCCCTTTTCTTTCCTTTTTATTTCTTATTATATTTTTTTTTAAATCTTGTATAATAATAATACTTGTAATAAAATAATACTTGTAATAATTTTCTCGCGTTTGTTCTGTTGATAATTTCTACGTGAACAATTCAAGTAAAATAACCCGCGTATTTATATATCTCGATTTAAATACGGGTTTTACAATTCTTCCCCTCTAAAAGGAATAATTCGTCCCCGAATTAAAGATATGGCCGTACTGGGTTTTACAATTATTCCCCTCTAAAAGAAGAATTCGTCCCCGAATTATAAGGTACTTAAGCTGACTGGAGTAAAAATTGAAATGCTAATAAGCTGGAAGACATAAAAGCTGAAGAGACATACCCGAATCAAACTGAAAGTGAGGATAAGAAGTCCGTATAGACTCCTCTGTTTCCCAAGTGGCCTCCCGCTCGGTATGGTTCCTCCACAGGATTTTAACGAAAGGAATGGTCTTCCTTCTCATAACTCGATCCTGGCGACCTAAGACTGCTTCGGGTTCCTCAATATAAGATAAATCCTCCCGAATCTGATCGAGTGGATAATTTACTTTGTGCAGCTCATGATAGTTGTATCCTCTGAGTAATGATACATGAAACACGTTGTGGACGTGTGAAAGCTGAGGCGGCAGCGCCAACCGATACGATACTTCCCCGACACGTTCAAGGATTTCAAATGGTCCGATGTAGCGAGGGCTAAGTTTGCCTTTGAGGCCAAAACGTCTGACACCGCGTGCGGGTGATACTTTGAGAAACACACGATCTCCAGTCTGAAATGATAGATCTCTGCGATGCTTGTCGGCGTAACTCTTCTGGCGAGTACGCGCTTCTTGCAGCTTTGCCCTAGCGATGGCGACCTTTTCATTGGTCAGTTCTATCAGTTCAGGTCCTTCAATCAAACGTTCTCCCACCTGATCCCAACAAATAGGAGCACGGCATTTTCTGCCGTATAACATCTCGAATGGAGCACGCTTGATACTAGCATGCCAACTGTTGTTGTAGGCAAACTCGACCAAGCAAATATAGTCATCCCAGTGTCCTGTCCATTCTAATGCACAGGCGCGTAGCATGTCCTCTAAGATCTGGATGGTACACTCTGACTGATCGTCCGTCTGTGGATGGAAAGCTGTGCTGAGTTTGAGCCTAGTTCCCCAAGCTTTATGCAAACCTCTCCAGAAATGAGAAGTGAACCGTGGATCCCTATCTGATATAATTTTGGAGGGGGTACCATGTAATCGTACGATCTCCTCGGTGAATAGTTTCGCTAATTTACTGACTGCGAAATCTTTGCGAATAGGAATGAAATGTGCTGACTTGGTCAAACGATCGACAACTACCCAGATTGCATCATGTCTCCGCTGAGTCTGTGGTAGTCCGGTAACAAAATCCATAGAGATCTTGTCCCATTTCCACATTGGAATATCTAATGGCTGAAGTAAACCGCTGGTACGCTGATGTTCTATCTTAACCTGCTGGCAGGTTAGACATTTAGAAACAAAAGTTGCGACATCTTGCTTCATGCCGCTCCACCAAAAATGCTGCTTAAGATCATGGTACATCTTAGTGGAACCTGGATGAATAGAGAACGGAGAGCTGTGAGCCTCAGTCATCAAGGCTTCTCTGAGAGCAGGATCTTCTGGAACGCAGAGTTTGGTACCCTGCCATACAATACCGTCGTCATCGATGCGAAATTCGGTCTGACGGTCAATGTTCTGGACAATCGCCCAGATTTCACCATCATCCTTTTGTGCGGCTATAATCCTAGAGAGTAAATCTGGTTCTACTCTCAAACTAGCCCAGTATCCCCTTTGTCCGCGTACTAAGAGCTCAATATCATAACGCTCTAAGTCCTGAATAATTTCTTCCTGAACTTTGATGCCATTTACCATACCTGACTTTCTGCTAAGGGCATCTGCCACTACATTTGCTTTACCTGGGTGATACTGGATATTAGTGTCATAGTCTTTCAGCAGTTCTAACCATCGCCGCTGTCTCATGTTCAACTCTCGTTGGGTGAATATGTACTTGAGACTTTTGTGATCGGTGAAAATATCACACGACTCACCGTATAAATAATGCCTCCAGATTTTAAGGGCGAAAACGACTGCTGCGAGCTCTAGATCATGAGTAGGATAATTTCTCTCATACGGCTTTAGTTGACGCGAAGCATAAGAAATGACTTTCCCATGCTGCATAAGAACACAGCCTAAGCCCTTTCCTGATGCGTCGCTGTAAATCTGATAACCACCTGTACCGGACGGAAGAGTAAGTATCGGCGCTGAGATCAATCGATGCTTGAGTTCCTCAAAACTCTTTTCTCTCTCCTCGGTCCATATAAACTTCTCACCTTTTCGCATGAGTTGGGTCAATGGTAATGCCAATCGTGAGAAGTTTTCCACAAACCTGCGGTAATAACCCGCCAACCCAAGAAAACTACGTATCTCCGTGACGGACGTCGGTCTTGGCCATTTGGTGATAGCCTCAACCTTCGCAGGATCCATGGTGATTCCTTCCGCAGAAATAATGTGACCTAGGAACGCCACTGTATTAAGCCAAAACTCGCACTTCGAAAATTTAGCATATAGCTTTTCTCGTCTGAGAATCTGCAAAACTGTACGGAGATGGTTCTCATGTTCCTCCTTGGATTTGGAGAAAATGAGGATATCATCGATGAATACGATCACAAACTTGTCTAAAAATTCGTGGAAGACTCTGTTCATTAAGTCCATAAATATTGCGGGCGCATTCGTGAGACCGAATGGCATAACGACAAACTCGTAATGACCGTACCTCGTGCGAAAAGCAGTTTTGGATATATCCTGCTCTTTTACACGCAGCTGATGGTAGCCTGATCGTAGATCGATTTTTAAGAATTGCTTGGCACCCTGAAGCTGATCGAATAAATCGTCAATACGAGGAAGCGGATAACGGTTACGAATAGTGAGCTTACTCAACTCACGGTAGTCAATACACAAACGCATGCTACCATCCTTTTTCTTGACAAACAATACTGGAGCGCCCCAAGGTGACACGCTTGGACGAATGAAACCCCTTTCGAGAAGTTCCTGAAGTTGATCCTTCAGTTCCTTAAGCTCTACAGGAGCCATACGGTAAGGAGCTTTAGATACTGGTTCTGCACCTGGGATGAGATCAATACCAAATTCTACCTCTCGCATGGGAGGTAAACCTGGAAGTTCCTCTGGAAAGACATCTGGAAAGTCTGACACAACTGGCTGATCATGAATTGAAGGTGTTTCAGAAGTCGTGTCATGGACTGTAGCTAGGAAACCCTCACAACCATGATATAATAAGGTACGAGCCTGTAAAGCTGAAATAATCTGAACATGTTTTCCTGGTAGGAAGCCTCGGTGAATATACTCTGGTGTCTGGACATCACCAAAGATGACCCGTTGAGCATGACAATCTATGGTGGCATGATGAACCGACAACCAATCCATACCCAGAATAATATCGAATTCACACATATCTAAAGGAAGAGCACTGACTGGACGGATTCTATCATCAAACTCAAGAGGGAGATCCTTATACACCTGGGTAATGAGTACAGAGTCTCGCATGGGGGTAGATATACTAAGTGCACTGTCTAGTGGCGTAGGGGTCATGTTTATTCTAACAGCATATGAAGTAGATATAACCGAGTGCGTGGCGCCTGTATCGAAAAGTACGCAAGCAGCATGTCCGTGTATAAACAAAATGCCAGTAATGGTACCTGCGGTCTTATTTACTTGCTCACGGGTAGTAGTGTAGACACGACCAGTGGTTGGTGGTAGTGGTGGTGGCGGAGGTAACATCTGAGGTGTCCGGCCTGAGGTACCAGCAGTATTCCCGCTCTTGCAATCCCTCTTCAGATGGCCCGGCTGGCCACACTGGAAACAACCACTTGTACCACGACGGCACGGTCCCATGTGTTTCTTTCCACATGTGATGCAAGTGGGATAAGTATACACGGTAGAAGCAGCCCTAGTTTGCTGAGAACCTGATTTATGATGAAAAACACGTGTCACGATTCTGATACCCTAACCTGAAATAAGGCTGTCTGACTGAAATTAAAATTACCAGAATTTGCCGGTCGGGCAACCTGCTGACCCCTGTTGTTTTGGTCACGCCCCTGTCCAGCATCTCTGTTGGAATTTACAAAAAAAAAAATTTAAGATCTGTTTTACACGATAGTTTAGTATTTCTGGAGCTTAAAGACTCACCTGTAGCTGCCAGATGAGTTGGAGCTGCCGCGGTAATTATCACCGTCGTTCCTCTTATCTGACCGATTACGGTCGTATGACTGACCGTGGTTCCTGTAGTTCTGATGCGGAGTAGCCGATTGGGATCGGTCTCCTCCTCTGTGTCTGTAAGATTATAATTGGATAAGTCAATACATATAAGTTGACAAGCAATAATGGGGCTAAGTTGTTTAAGTCTGTTGGGTGAGATGTACCTCTTCTCCGGACGTTCTACATTCTCGAGCTCATCTCTCTCGAAAAGCATCTCGACATCCCGAGCTGCATTAGCTACTTGTGACACATTAGTGAATGTGGCACTCATCAGTCTATCTGCAGTCCTAGAGTGAAGAGCCCAGCGAAATTGCTTCACTTGCTCCTCTACGGTACCCGCAGCCTCCCCTAAGAATCCAGCCATCCTGAGGTATCGGTGCATGAACTCTATACTGTTCTCGCCATGATTCTGACGAATAACGTGGAAGTCCCTCTTCATCTTAGCTTGCTCCGCATGCGGGAAAAACTGGTCATAGAACATCGTCTTGAAACGTGCCCAGGTCAATGCAAGCTCCCAAGCATCTCCCCCATTGGACAATTTTTGAGACCTCCGCCAATGTAGAGCAGGACCCTCCAGCTTGTAAACTGCAAGCCTAACTTTGAAAACATCACCACAACCCATAGCTCCAAAAATTTTCTCTATATGGTAGATCCAGTCTTCAGCGTCAGTTGGAGCTACAGTCTGCTCAAACAGTCGGGGTTTCTGCTTGTTAAACAGATCCAGCCAAGCGGGTAAAGTGGCAGGTGGTGGAGCAGGAGGGTTGTTATTCTACTGAGGTCCATTTTGATATTCAGCTCGGATCTCATCACGAATTTGGGGTAACATGGCCTGTATAGCAGCCTGAACAGCAGCAGCAATGGCAGCTGCGTTAGGGTCATTCTCGGTTTCGCGTCTGGGTGGCATCTGAAATAAAAGAGGATGAGTTGATAAAACTGTAAGAACCTGAGGTAATAACTCTGAATATGCTTAGTATAATTCATGAAGGTATAGCTAGCAAAATGTGACATGAATACTGGTGAACGCCTAGGGTCAGTTCACAAAATGACAATTTCTGAAACATAAATCTGACATGAGTAAGGATGAACGCCTATGGTCAGTTCATCTATACCAAATTTAAACAGCAAGGGTGAACGCCTATGGTCAGTTCACCAAAACGAAAATTTCGCTGAAATCACATGCGATTAAGTATGGCCAGTCCTGTACCAGTCGTTTACTTAATCAAAATTTTGAAAATCTGACTGATAAAATACAGAAGTAGCATGGAAGATAACGACGCCAAAATACAGGGAGTTCCTGATGACTACCCACTAGTCACAGGTCAAGTTTTAGAGCCTACAGGTCGAACCAGGCGCTCTGATACCATAATTGTAACACCCCACTTGGATAAATGGACCGTTACGTGTATTTATGGCGTGTTATCAAAGCATGCAAGGCAATGTATTAAACATTAACTGACCAAACGGAAATACCAGAATCAAACATCGGTAGTCCAACATAAGCCCAAAATATAAAGATTAAGTACTGAAAGAAAAAGGACGAAACAGTGTACAAACAACCAAAGTAAAGTAACGTAATGTGTGCATAAAAATAAAGGAGTCTGGATAGCTCCCATCCAAATGCACGTACTCTCTTAGAAGTCCTAAGATCGTCCCTGTGTACCTGCCGTTTGAAAACATGAAAGGAAACTACGGCTGAGCATGACGCTCAGTGGACGGATATAGCATGAATAGGAAGTACTAAAAGTAATGGAATAGAAGGCTACAATGAAACTATAAGACTGATATGACATGTGGTAAAACTCTGCATAAAATCTGATTAACCTGTTCATATATACTGAAACTGAAATATAACTTATTAATTCTGAAAACATGCATTTTCTGTATTTTAGTTTGCCAAGAGCTTATATAGGTCATGAACTGAGTCAACTGCTGCATGAATACATAGAGGGGTGTCCTCGTCATGCTGTAGAGGGGTGACCTCTAAATAATTGTGCTGGTGGAGGGATCAGCTCCAATGTGAAGGATGTAGAGCACACACCACATTCACCTGCTAAACTGTAAACTGTAGCCTAGGATGCATCCATACGCCCCACTAATAATACTGATAAAATGGCCAAGCTGAGCTGAGTGGGACGATGCAGGATATCACTCTCCTGCATGTGAGTCACGACACCGGTGCCTCTAGTGTCGTGGTTACGGTACCTCCGTAACTAGTACATAAACTGGTCGTGCTTGTATATAATGCTCAGGCAATTTACTTAGTTATTAACATGATTACTGATAAACTTAAACATATACTGAGGAAAACATTTGGCTGCAGACGGGGAATCCTAATCATGCATAGAAAGGAAGTCCTTACTGAAAGGACGGGAAAACCGTACCTCTAGTCCAGTACTGACTGAATGGAAGACTGAACGAATACTACTCGGGCTTCACGCGTGCTACATGAATAAAGGACGCGAATAAGTTAACTGACATTCGATTATTAAATTTTACTGATCTTATTGGTTTCTTATTTATTTATTTATTTCAGATATTCTATACGTATAATTACGGCTAAATCTGATCTTAAAATAATTCATTTTAATGTATTAACGTTCTACCAATAGCTACGTACAACGTATTTCTGACGATAAGGTATTTCTATAATAAGTACCCCGCTAATTTAGAAAGTCTCTTAATTTAGAAGTTCTCAAATAGTTTAATTCGTTTTCTAAAATATACTCCTTTAAATATTAACGAATTAATTTAATTTAATACACTTAAAAATATATATATTAAATATTTATAAAACAATTTAATTTAAACAAAAAGGTATAACATAAAGTATTTATTTTATGGTTTATAATAACGTCCCGAGCTTACCGAGCCCATCTCGATCGCGTTACACAAGCCACAACTATATTAAAAATCTGTCTATATGGAATTAACGACGAAAACTGAGTCACTAACACTGTCGCTAAAACTGTCCCCTTAAATTTGTATATATATAATAGTTTTTGTGACAGAAACAGTGTCGCTAAATCTGTCACCAAAACCTGAGTTTTAACAACTGCATAAAACTAACAGTTTTCGCGACGGAAAAACTGTCGCTAAAACTGTCGCTGATGTTACTCAACACAACCATTTTAAGCCCCATCTTTCCCCACTGTTTTTACCTATGTTTTCCCCCTGTTGGACTATAGTTCCCACTGTTTATACTAGCCAAACACACCTTATATACACGCAGCCCCAAACGCACCCTTTTGTCGGGTTCTGGCCCTAGCCGCCCCAGTATGGGTCACGGCTGGGCAGAGGAGGGGATCATCGAGACTCTAGGTCTCGGTTTCATCACCCAAACCCCCCTTCCTGTTCGTCGTAAGCTAAACAACACACCCCTTATGGGGTATTTCTGCCTCGGTCGATCAAGGACAGCCACCACCGAGACCTTAGGTCTCGGTTTTGTGTATGGTCACCCAAACCTGACACCCTCTTGGTTGTTTCTGATCGTGGCTGGGCAAAAGAAAACCCACCGAGACGTTTGATTACTTAGGAATAAAAGAAACTAGGATTACCTTGGTGGTTTAGGATGAACCGATCTCCCTGTCTTTCCCTTTTTTTTTTCTTCTTCCCGGCGGCCAACACCCGAAACCCTAATCTGTTTCCTTTTTTTTTGTTCGTGTGATATGGAAAAGAAAGGGGAAACCCCCGTGTGTTTGTATAATCCAAATGGGCTAAGCCCAAATCTTCTCCTTTATATTAAAACCCGGCCCTTTTCTTTCCTTTTTATTTCTTATTATATTTTTTTTAAATCTTGTATAATAATAATACTTGTAATAAAATAATACTTGTAATAACTTTCTCGCGTTTGTTCCGTTGATAATTTCTACGTGAACGGTTCAAGTAAAATAACCCGCGTATTTATATTTCTCGATTTAAATACGGGTTTTACAATTCTTCCCCTCTAAAAGGAATAATTCGTCCCCGAATTAAAGATATGGCCGTACTGGGTTTTACATTAACTTTCTCGGGAGCAGTGGATCGAAAAAGGAGACCAGGTATATTACCAGTATAGATGAAAGAAAGTAACCTTGGAGCATTAACTTGTACATTGATCACCGGACCGCTTTCAAATAGTTCTAGGGTCAACCACTTGAGGGAAGCACTAGTGATAGCCATGTTTTCATCCTTCCAATAGTCGATTCCTAAGGGTCAGACTCTCGAGCACAGAAAACTTCGATTCAATTGTGTTAAAAAGAGAATTATTGTCTATAACCACATCATCTATCGATAATTGTGTCACGCTTGCTAACGAATCTATTTGAAATGGTATAGGCTTCGGGGAAGCAAATAGATGGCCGTAATGAAAAGAGCAAAGTCTTGGTACATTGTTGATCTCACAACGATCGTGCTCCACTTCTTTTAACCAAATGTCGTGCTCCACTTTCATTAAGCAAATGTCCAATTCGGTAAGAGTGTAAGACGAAGAAGGTTTTTAACCTTAACATTCTTCAAGCCCTCACACCACCAAAGTTCAATCTTCTCAAGTAAGGTACAAGTAGACAACAAGTTATGAAACACGTTTTCAGTTATAAAAACGCGTTCTAACTGCAGTACACGCAGAGACACACAGTTGATGGCAGGACGACTGGTACATATTTGAAGACGCAATGGCATGCACCAATCGTTAGTAGTTTTCTTCAATGTTCAAGTAGTTTTCTTCAATGTTCAGGCGAAGATGAAAAGACTCGATAGGCATGTTGTCTCGGTGGTACCTTTGGAATGTAGCATGAATGAGCTTATTGAACTTTGTAGCTTTTTCGTCGGTTGAAAACCATTTAGCCGGATTAGGGTCAATTATTCTAAGCACAGGGATGGTATACCAAGCACGTAGCCATGACTTTGACAGGATACAGGTGTTTGCGGCTTTATTTAAAGGCACCAACGATTGAATACGATGAAGCAGTTCCACAGGAAGAACATCTTCCTCAATTCTAAAAATTTTTTGACATCTAAAAAATAAGTAAGAATGCAATGTAAAAAAAGTTCTCTTACCTTGAAATCGAAAGTAGTCGTCGATGGATAAAAAAACCGACTTCACTCTACAAAAAAGAAAGAGAGAGATTTGTTATAAATATGTTTTTGGAATGAATATCCATATCAATATAATTGTATGTATATCATTATTAGTAATTACATATTTTATTTTAAAAAATATTCCACATTCTAATTATAAATATCTCTTTATTGTGACATGAATAAATTACATTCTTTATATCTTACTAGCAGGGTACCCACGCAATGCGGCAACGGGTAACCTATGACAAAATTTTCTGACGAACAAATGTCCTTTAGTTATTCGTTTTTAACAGTCGTCACGTCCCGGAAGAATATATCATTGTCTTCCTAGAAAACCACATCACCAGGACCACAACAACCGTAAATTACTTATTGATATGAGGTATTTTAAAGGTGTGAGTTTTTAAGTGTGTTAAAAAATGACTGTATATATTTCTCATGTTAATAAGGTTTTTCATATAGATTGGTGTTCGCGTTGCCGACTCTGCCGATATGTCACCGAATCTTGGTGTTGCCGCCACTTTTTAGGGTTTTTTTATGGATCTATGTATTTATCATGTTTTAGAGGTGAAACATATCTAACTTATTGTTGGCAATATATGATAGTTATGTGAACATTGTTTGGAAAAGAAAAAGCTGGTGATTGAGTTGTACATTATGTTCTTTATGTTGTAATAGAAGGGGTTGGAGTGTATTTATGTTATTATTAATTGCTTTTTTTCTAGAAAAAGTTTGAATTGTACATCATGTTGTTGTAAACTGTGTAACTATGTTTGTACATTTATGTAATGAGGCATAATAAATATGTGTATTAATTATACTAATTATGTATTTTAATACGTATATAAGCTTTTCATTGTCGTAAAGTGTGTAATAATAATTGTACATTTACGTAATACGGTTTAATAATTATTTTAATTATGAGTTTTAATTATTTTTATGTAGTATACTTGTGCATGTTGTACATATGCATTAGTCTCTTGTATTACTTAAATCTGATATTTTTATGCATTAATATCATGTAAATTGTCTTTGAATGATTGTACCTCTTAAAAATTAAGCATTTAATAAGGAGAGAGAGAGGGACAAATATGCTTAATATGTAGTATAAATATGATAATAATGTTTAAGCCATATGTATTTAAATGTGAAAAGTTCAATTATGCTATAATAATTTTACGTTGAGTCATACTATGTCTTTTAACCTTTTAGGCGCCTTCAAATATGTAAATTTAATTGTGCCATGATAAATGTGTCATCTGTCTAACAAGGATCCTAAATCCTAAGTTTCAAACAATATAACTTGAACATCATAAATGATTAATTTAGATAAGCACATCTATGTTTGTACTATACAACTGTATTACTTGAACATCTTATATTTCCACTTACGTCCCAAATTTAATCGTGGCATAATAGATGTGTCATCGGTGTACGTGCGATCATATTCCTACTTTGAAGAACAAGAAATATAGTCAAATTATTGGATACAAAACTAATTCTGTAAAGCTTTGTTAAATAAAAAGTTTGATTCATAAATGCAAGTAACCTTTAGCGTAATAATCGTTAAATATGAAAAGATATTGAATCATAACCAGCAGGGTACCCACGCGTTGCAGCGACGGGTACCTGTAACATAATTTTTGGCAAAGAATATTGTTAATTTTATGCTTTCGTTACAATAGCATCTCGAAAAACAAAAATTTAAAGTTTGGGTAACCTTATGACTGGATATGATTGATATAGGTTTCAATTGGTTGCGGCTTGTTTAGATTGTATAACGTGAACATATTGTTGTACTTTTGAATAATGGAGTATTTTAAAAATAATACTGTATTAATTATGTGTTTTAATGTATTTGTGCATTAAAAGGTTGTAAATATAGCTTTCTACCTTGTATATATTTAAATGATATTTAATTGTGATAAAAGGTTGCATTAATTGTGTTTCATAACCTGTATTACTTAATACTAGCAGGGTACCCGCGCAATGCGACGACGGGTACCCGGTAACTATATTTTGCGACGAACAAACGTATTCAGTTAAAACGTTATCCTGACTTGTATGTTTCATGTGACTTCAACATTCACCCGATCAGATATTATAAGAATTATGAATGTAACCCTATCATTAATATCTTATTTCAAAATATTTTAAACTTTTATGATATATTTTAGATGGCACGTTTGGTGTGATCGTTCATTTCAAATGACGCTTCTCTCATAAACATCTAATGGTTTCATGCTTAAGCGTTAGGAAGTATTTTGACTCATTCACAATGGTTTCGAAAGTACCTTTACTTTTATCATATAAAGAAAACCTCACATAAATGAGTGATATAACATTTCGGCGTCAATGAAACGCATATGTCGAATGATACGAAACAAAAAGGCCGAGGCAACTGATGGCTGTAAAAAATGTCAAAAAGTTAGAAACCAAGATATCTATAAAAGAAAAGCTTCAAAACTTGATTAATTGTGAGAGATATAGATAAAAACTCAAAAGATACCTCAAAACTTGATTCGGTGGTGGAGCATTCCGGTAGTCTAGGTGTAGCTATGGTTGAGGAGAGGTTCGCTTGTGGGTGTAACTATGAGATATATCAATGGATAGATTCTATGTTTCTTTGTTTTGTACGTTTGTGGGTGAAAAATATTGTCATTAGTTTTAGTGTTACTTAATGGGTTGTTATAACATTTAAAGTTGACTGGGCTGTTATAAAATTAACTACACATTAAGACGTTTTAATTTTCAATTATAACTTTTAGTTATATGTGTATGGTTTTGTAGCAAAATTAATACATATCTTTCTTAAAGAAGAAATGTTTAAGGCTTAAACTTGTTAAGACTTCTATAAATAAAAAGGTGTAAATCCTTTATAAAGTATTAAGATTGTTTGCATTAAGGGTTGTACATTGTGCTAAAAAATTTATACTACTTATTTTGTTGTAATTAATGAAGAAATAGATTCCGATCTCTATTATATGTAGTATAGATTACTCATATTTTTATCGATTTTACTGTATTGTTTCACAACATGTTATCAATACATTTAAAAAAAAGAATATTCTACATAAGTAGAGTCTAATGGCAAGACAAAGAAACAAATTTATTCTTTTGTTTCGATTTCAAAAAAGGTATTTTGATCGCATGACGTATTTTAGTATATACCATTTCTATATTAAATTAATATTATTTGTTAATATAATGGTGAAACAGAAGATTCTATCCAAATGCTATCCCAAACACTCCTTCAAACTAAGCAGTCAACAAAGATGAAGGCAGTGATGCAGTTCAAGTGCAAAGTTTATACCGACATATAACACTTTCAAGAGTGAAGACACAACATACTAGATGTCTAGTTAAATGTAATACAATGTAATGTAATGTGTAGTATGTAGCGTGTATACTAGCGCAATACAAGTAGTTTAGCACTTAGTCTTTCTATTGTTCCATCACTATAAATACTAATGTAGCATCATCTTTTCACTAAGTGAATTCAGTTCACACTTTTAACTGTGTGTTATCCTTTTCAATATGATATCAGATCCATAGTAGCTCTAACAAACTCACATCATCCTAACAAATTCTGACCACCAATGTACCAAACTTTTACCATCATAATAAACTTCGACTACCATCAATCCACCATTAACACCATCATAAAACATTTTAATTCAACCAAAACCATCACCAAACAACCAATTTCATACTTAAGAACATCAGTGTTATATCAAATCATCACAAAAGTCACAAAATCACTAAAGAACACTCAAAACTAATTTTCCCGCCAAAACTCAAATCAAACTTTAACATCAAATCTAATCACAAGAACCATCATACACCATCATGCCTTCATCATCACTAAATACATCACAAAAATCTTAAAACTCGAATCATGGTGATCCTAATTTCATTCGTCATTCACTTTACTTTCAGCAAAATGATTATCCAATATTTTTTCTTATTTCTAAAAGCTCACTAGATCAAAAAACTATAACACTGGAAAAGGTTTATGATGATTGCGTTGAATGAAAGAAACAACTTTAAAGTGGTTATTGGTGAGTATGATGAGCCTGCTACTAATTCACCACTGACATTATTATGGGAAACGGCCAATGACATAGTAATTCCTTGAGTTTTGTTAATTTTGCTACTACTTTATGGTCTGAATTTAATGAACATTTTTCACAATTAGATGGTCATAGAATATTTCAAGTTTCTAATGATATTGCAAACCTAAAACAAGGAAATTTTTCAATTGAGTTGTACTATCACAAATTGAAGGGTTTATGGGATGAGTTAGATACCACTAATAGAAAGCGGCCGGCAATGAGTACCTATCCCTTACGGGAATTGAACCCGTGTCTTCGACATGAAAAGAGGATCCTTATGCTTGTATTTGTCCGTGTGAGTGTACTAATTGAAACTCCTAAAATATTACTAATTCTTAAAACTCTAACTCCTTTTACCAAACAATAACACAAGTATAACTTTTCAATCGTGTAATGCTTTATTGCTATAAACAAAGCATTACAAATCATTGGATCACACTTGTTGAATGAAAATGTTTGTTTACCCTTTGGACAAGTAAACTTGATATTAATGATCAAGTTTACAAGTTAACTTGTGTATGTCGATGAGATAAGTCAGCTGTATACAGTGTAAGTTCAATAAGGGAGAATAAGGTATAAAGAAAATACAACAATAAGTGATAAAAATTTTTCCCACAAACATTTCCTATTTATAGTAGTAAGAGCTTGCTTCCTTAGTGGAGGTAGTTGATACGTGTCAACATTTGAATGGTAGACGTACATTATCGTTTAATGCACGCCCATTCTTTGAAACTGGTAACGCCTCATTTATACATATTTAGAATGATGAATTTGTCCTATTTTGCTTTATAAATAAATAAAATATGTTATGAGTTGATACTAATTTGATATATAATTGTAAGACTGAAGAGAACATTGGAGAATGGATTTGAACTTAAAATGGTAGGTTCTTTAATTGAAGGCATCACTCCAAGATCTTCAATAAACTTCCTAATGCAAACTGCTTCCATTGAAGCTTCTGAAGCAGCCATGTAGTTAGATTGAGTAGCATGCATTGCAATCGTTGTCTGTTTCTTGCTCTTCCAGTCAACTGCTCCTCCATTGATAACAAAAACGTAACCCGTCTGAGACTTCGTATCGTCTTTATCACATTGCCAGGACGCATCACAGAAACCTGTAACATTCAGTTCTGTGTCTGGTTTTCCACCATATACCAAAAACATATCTTTCGTACTCCTCAAATACTTTAGAATATGTTTAACAGCAATCCAGTGGAGCTTCCCTGGATTCTGTTGGTATCTACTGACCAAGTTCTGAGCAAACGCCACATCAGGCCTTGTGCATCTAACATCATACATTATAGATCCTACAGCCAAAGCATAAGGCACCTTCTTCATGTATGCCTCCTCTTCAGGAGTTGATGCATCCATCTCATGACTCAGATTATGCTTAACTTCCATAGGTTGAAAACCTTTCTTGGAATTATGCATATTATACTTCTTCAAAATCTTATCTATATAAGCATCTTGACATAGACCAATTAACCGTCTTTTCCTATCCCGATAGATCTTAATTCCCAGAATGTATGCAGCTTCTCCTAAATCCTTCATAGAAAAACATTTACCAAGATAATCCTTAACAACTTTAAGTCTTGAAATGTTACTTCCCATGATTTATATGTCATTAACATATAGGACTAGGAATACTACATCACTCCTACTAGCTTTACGATATACACATGGCTCATCACGAATCTGAACAAATCCAAACATTTTGATTTCTTCATCAAATCTTTTATATTCCATTGACGTGATGCTTGCTGCAATCCATAAATGGACCTTTAAAGTTTGCACACATGTCCTGGATTCTTAGGATCAACATACCCTTCTTCTGGTTGCTGTATATAGATGTCTTCATCTAAGCGACCATTCAAGAAGGCAGTTTTAACATCCATTATCCATGTCTCATAGTATGTAACAAGTTTTATGAACCAACTTTCACGAGCCAAGTTTATTACACTCGATACTAAACGAAGGGCTGTAAAAAAAAATGGGAACTGCATGGTTTTAGTCAAAAGTCGTGGTCGACTATGTGTTTAATTTCATTACTATGATTTGATGTTGTAACAATCAGTTACGCACATCAATTTATCCTAGTTGTAAGTTGTAACATTATGATGATCTTTTAATTTTCGTTACTCGTAGTATAATTTAACCTTATTTGACTTATGAATTTTGATCGACAAATTGTCTTCAAAGACAATTTTGACCATGGTTCACCATAGTGGGTACTTGTAAACTAGAACATAGAGATTAATTTAATTACGATGTTCATTTACGTCAAGGACGTGTTTGCACGCCATATGTCCTATTTGTAATCGAGCACTCTTTGTAAGACTTAACGATGTATCTGGGTATTAGAAAGAGAGATCGAATCTAGCATAGCTAATAAATCAGAAAGCTGCGACTGTTCAACTCCACCACGAGGCTGTCTACGAAAGGAAGCGACGACAGTGTCATTAATCTTCATTGCCATCGTAGCATCAGGATTCTGCTCCAAGGAAAACAGCCTAGGAAATTTAGCATAAAAGGGGATTTCTCCAAGCCACGTATCCAACCAGAACCGAGTAGAGTTGCGAGCTCGAATTTTAATTTTGCAATGATCCCAAAAGTCAAAACCCTTATTTTTTAAATGTTGAAGTTCCTTCAAGATGGTATACCAGTTTGAAAAAAAGTTAGTAGTATGAATATCAATCGTGAAGGTTTATAAGTATCATAACAATTATATAAAACCCTAAACGAGATCAAATCACATGTAGCGGAAGCGATTTAACAAGATCATAATAATAACACAATTATATAAAACCCTTTCGTAGACAGCCTCGTGGTGGAGTTAAACAGTCGCAGCTTTCTGATTTATTAGCTATGCTATATTCGATATCTCTTTCTAATAACACGATAGATGGCTATGTGACCTAACAAGCGATGGCACGTTCAAGGTTAAGGAGGTTCGTTGCTTTTTAGATGATTTATTACTTCCTCGTGATGATTCTTTAAACTGGGTTAAAGGTGCTCCTGCCATGGTGAATATTTTCTCGTAGCGCGCTCTTAAAGATTCCTTGCCGACGAGGATTAATCTAAACAAAATAGATATTCCGTTACCTTCTTTGCCATGCCTAGTTTGTGAAGTCACTGAAGAAGACGTGTCTCATATCCTTTTTCGATGTGATTTAGCTAGGAATTTACTTAAGAAGGTTTGTCATTGGTGGGAGCTCACGTTTCATGATTGGCAGTCCTGGGTTTCATCTATTCAGCTTTCGTCCAAATTAAAAACGGTTTCATGATTGGCAGTCCTGGGTCTCATTTGGAGATTTCGCAATCAGATAACTTTTGAAGAAGCTGCTCCAAGAAGATCGATGATTTTCGATGATATAGTTCTTAGTTCTTATAATGGGTGTAAATGGCGATGTCGTTTTTCTTTTTTCTTGGTTAGATTGGTTGAATAAACCTTATTTAATTTCCTTGTAATTTATCTAGCATCTTGCTAGTTTAATAAAAGTCTATCTTTAAAAAAAATGATTTTTTAGTTGAAAAAGAATAGTGGGAGAGTGAATGTAGATGGTGGGAATTAGGGAGAAAGAAATATGCAGGTTGCCGTTGGGGAGGCAGGGTTTGATATTAGAAATTGTATTTTGGTGCGGTTACTAAGAACCGTAGCAAAGAAAAAAGACATTAGGTACGGTTTCGTTCTAAACCGTGGCAAACAATAGTTATTAGGTACGGTTTACAAATAAACCGTAGCAACTAAACGGCAAAAAGTAAAACCATGGCAAATGTCGATTTTTTGTACGTTTTTAAATAAATCGTAGCTAATAATTTTTTTGGTACGATTTTTACATAACCGTTTCTAATTACCGTGTCAAAAAACGTTTTGTGTAGTAGTGTGAATGATTAACTAAAGTTATATTTGTACAGGACTTTGCAAATCAAAAAGGGAAAAGAATGGCAAGGTGCCATCAGGTTACCATGAATACGTCGATGCTAACAAGAAGCTGTGTACTCACTTTGATTTGCAAAGTGTTGTACAAATATAACTTTTCCCACATTACAAGCTATGTACTCACTTTGTACATGACTTTGCAATGAAGAACCGTGTAATTTTTATTTTCTTTTCCTTCACCTCTGGGTGCTCATGTAATAGGTTAGGTTTCTGTTTCAATAAAAATTGAGGTATGTTTGTTAAAATATGTGTAATAAGAAGCTGTGTACTCACTTATAGTAATTTCAGACCTAGTATATAATTTATAAACAAATAGGGGGGATTGTTGGGCCAATGAAAGTTCTAAACATGGCCCAGTCTAGATTTGTTTAAATTATACTAAGTGTTACGAGTCGCTGTGAAGACCATAATAAACCGAACAACCTGATATTAGAACCGCAGGACACCCCTAATTTAAACAACGAGGCGAGCAAGAACTAGACAATACTAATGGGCTCAAAACCAAAATTACATGAAAAAATGGCCAAAAAACAAGAAAATATAAAGGAGCCCAAAAGCAAACATAAAGACATATCTCCTCCCTCCGGCTCATCTTCCACTTCGGCTAGCATCTGTTTAATTGGTTTGACTTATTTCTTAGTAAAAAATTATACTTATAAAACATTAAAACTTATATTGTAACAATTGAACCGAATAGCCAACCAAATGTTTTTTTATTGTCTTCTTCATCATTATGGTACATAATCTTTGATTGATTATGTTTAGTGTTATTTGGATTAATGTTTGTTTATTACATGACCTCAAATATAACGCGTGGAGAGATACAATTAGGATTAGCGGCTAGGAGCTCCTTTGCATCTTTGCCTCTACGTCTTTTAGTTTCTTCTATTTCGTAGCTAGTTTTCTTCTGTTTCGTAGCTACTATCACGCAAAAGCTGAGGATGGTTCTACAACATTATCTATGGTAAGCCTTGTTATTCTTATTTCATAATAAGTTTTAGAGCCGAATAATTCTTGAAGTTCTTGAAAGTAAAGGACTATTAGGCAAAAGTTGGGGCTGGTTCTAAGGACCTTGGTTTAAGACAAACACTTTTTTACTACATGGGTTTTTTGTCGACGGCTCAATTCCAAGTGCTCGATCTTCCTCTAAAATTCTAAAAAAACTAAATTTATTTTTTATATTCACGTGTACTTTAATATTTTCTTTAAATTTCAGTAGAAAAGTAATTTTTTATGTTAAAAAGTAAACTTTAAAAAAAAACTTTTCATTTTCTAATTTAATATCTTTTTACATCATTTCTTCACTTCAATAGTAATTAAAACTTCGAAAGAAAATTTGATGATTGTTATGCAATTAATATACACTATCAACCGGTTCTTTTTTGAGCTATATTGTTAAAAAAATTCATCCATTTAAGGTAAATTCTTTATTTATATGTGACCATTTCAAGCAAAAAGCTGGCGCTGATCCTGCAATTATCTATGGTAAGCCTTGTTATTCTTATTTCATAATGAGTTTCATAGCCGAATAATTCTTGAAGTTCATGAAAGTAAAGGACTATCAGGCAAAAGCTGAGGCTGGTTCTGACAATCTCTTCTTTCTAGCAGATAAATCTTGCTATGTGCAGGGGCGGACCTATATTTATGGTTTGGGGTTGAATTTTTCCCTAATTAAAATTATGTTCGTCATTAGAAGTGACTATTACTTGAAAACTTGTTTCATAATAGTTAGGTCAAATTCCAATGTTTTAAAATATTTGCTATATCTATTGATTCTGATAATGGAATGCTTGAATCTAAAGACAAATAAGTAAGGAGCAAGAAAAGAAACAACGTAAGTAAGGACACACAAGATTTATAATGGTTCGGAAACGAAGCTCTCTTCATTCCTACTCCACTCCTCGAGTACACCTTACTCAAGATTTCCAGTATATCCACAAGTTACCTTATTGGCGGTGAAAGCCTTACAACGTTTCTCACAATGTTTTCCGACACTAAGCTAAATGTCGAGTTCTAATCCACGTGGTGGGCCAGCTGAGATGGTTGCCGCATTGCTTGATCAGCGATTGCGTGATCATTTACTTGTTAAGAATAATTTGTTTTCAGAAAGTGGTAACTTTACTAATTCACTAAAGAGTCCACTTTTATGTTTGTTTAATAGGAACCTAGAGTTGATAGTTGTTGTTCAGCATGATTTCAGATATCGACCTCTTGTTCAAGATGTGCTTGGATTAAGGCTGAATAAACTGAATGTAAAAGGCGACAATGATGCGATGAAATCATTTGAAATGGACCGGCTAGATCCACTTTGGGTAGAAAATGGATCTTTTGAGTTACCTGATGTTACTATTCCCTTATAAACACAATTGGATAAGTATAAGAGCGATGTAGATGAAGTGAACATGCAAACTGGTGGAAATGATGGAGCAGAATTTGATGGAACAGAGCCATTTGGTACAAGTCAGAGATGCAGTTAAACATTATGAAATCCATAACTATGCTTAAAATTGAAAGTGCAGGGTTGTGGTTCTATTTACTCGAGTTCAACTGTCCAAGGACAGAACCAACACAAAAACTGACTTCGTGCGTTCAAGAACAAACAAACCTAAGCATAGAAAACTCTAACCTTTACACCTTGAATGGATATGGATCTGCATATGCTTTATGTTAAACCTTAAACAATCAAAGCTGGTTCAATAGCTCAGTAAAAATATTTTAAGTGCAAGTGACTCACCAAACAGTGTTCATCAAATTCTCGCCCCTCCACAATTGCTTACAACACACAACAAAAAGATACACTCAAACAACACCAGATAAGGCAAGATTCAGTAGTGTCGTGGTGGCTTCAGTTGATGATGATGGTGGTGTCTATGGAGGCGACCGTGGTCGACGACAACCTTTAGAGGTGTAGGCGTGGGTATGCTATAAAGAGAGAAGGGAAGAGAATGATCGTTTGTGTGTGTTGAACCCTTATAGCTTTTTGTTTATATGTTATGTGAGACTTGATAGTATCAAATTTTTCTCAAATCATTTCCTATTTTAAAGTTTACAAACCGTGTATAGCCAATAACCTATCACATTTTATTTTGGACACACGATCTTACAATCTTACGTGCGATCCTACACCGATCTTACGATTCTACATCCGATGCGATTCAACACTGAGCTTACATGATTTTATTAAGTGGGAACGTAAGATCGTACGATCTTACGTGTAAACTCGTGAGTTTGACAGCCTTAGACACATGACCTCATGCATGCATGGTTTGTGATTTTCTCATACAAAAATTATGAAATGATACGTGATGACATAACGTGTGTTCTGATTTTCACAATTTGTATATAGGTTTATGTATCATCACGTCACGATTTGTACACAAAATCAATGTTAGCAAAAAAAAACGTAAATAGCTTAAAGGACTTATTTTAGGTTAAAATTTAATTAAAGATATTTAATTTTTTTTAATTTAAAGTACCGATCTTTTTTTTTTGCAATGTGAGGACAATTAACAAATTTAAAAGTTATATATTAACGATCAT
The DNA here is from genome assembly GCA_025667525.1 of Glebionis coronaria. NCBI lineage: Eukaryota > Viridiplantae > Streptophyta > Magnoliopsida > Asterales > Asteraceae > Glebionis > Glebionis coronaria. The sequence goes on from JANFOE010000579.1 coordinate 293,425, forward strand.
TTACTTTATTATTGCATTGTTAGTCTTTTATATTAATGACACTTTATTATAAACTCAAAACTCGCTGTTTACAGTTTTTATACCGTTTCTACCCTTTTCGTCTGATTTTTACCGCTTTTGTTTGGTTTTTAATGGTTTCGGTCCGTTTTTACAACATTCGTCCTTCTTTTTATCGTTTTCGACCGTTTTCGTCTATGTTTTTTTTCGTTTTGGAGCCGTTATAAATGTGTCGTCCATTTTACGGCTTTGAACAGTTTTCATCCGGTTTTTACCGTTTTCGATTTGTTAGACCATTTATGACCGTTTTTGTTCGTAAAAAAAAGGGCGGTAGTGGACGAAAAGAGTAATAAAAGGTGAAAAACGATATCAAACACGGCAAAAAAGGTCGAAAACAACAAAAATAAAATGGACCAAAACGATTTAAAAACCGAACAATAACGGTAAAAAAAAAACAGACGAAAAAAGTAGAAAACTGTTAAAAAGAAATTTTGAGTTTATTATAAAGCGTCGTTAATATAAAGGACTAATAATTCAATAATAAAGTAGACGGTCGTTAATATATAACAATTAAATTAGCTAATTGTCTTAACATTGCAACAAGTAAAAATAACACTAAATTGAGAAGAAAAAAATTAAATACATTTAATTGAATTTTGACATAAGATATGTACATTTTTACGGCCCACTTTTCAAGTGTTTTTATATATTAAGTCAAAAGCGTTTATCAAGTGAAAAACGATTGAAATTGGTAATAAATATTTTTGGAAAAAAAAATGAAAATTAGTAGGAAAAATATAGTAATTGCTGGGCCGAACGATATGATGGGCTACCGCCCGTGTTTATGGTATTATTACCATATATATATTAACCGCCAGTGTATAGGTAGGTTGAATATTGTTATATATACGCGCGCAGCTGTTTTAATTAGAAATAGCAAGTCGATTCTATTTCATCTCTCTCTCCCTCGAATCATTACCAAAAACCAACCCGTCGACGTACTTCAGGTTATCATCTTCTTTTTAATTTCTTGCTGCCTATCTTCTAGTTAGCCTCCTAAAGGAAGAAATGTCGTCGATGCGTGGAGATCCAAACGACTGGTTTGAGCAACAAGATCCTCATAACCCAGCAGCAGTAACCCTAGACAGATCTGAAAGGATTCCGCATATCGGCGACATACATGAACTTGTGGATATAAAAAACCCTCTAATTAGGAATGAATCGTTTCATCTTTTTGGTGACGATTACGATTTATTCCTAGATAAGTTACGCCCGGTTTTTGATGAACATGAACCCCTAAAATCAATCCCACTCCTGAAACTCCAACTTTTTCCCACTCCCCATGATGAGGAAAGGTTTTTAGAATGTATGGTTTTACTCTCCAACGCTTACCTTCTAGCGGTACATTATCGAAACTTGTTGTTGGAATTTGGGGAATCCAACAAATCTCAAGATAAACGGCATTTCATCGGTTCGCATTACATGGGGTTATCAGAAAGTTATCCTTCTATGAGTAAAGGCATAGATGGTTTGTCTGGTACAGTGGGTTTAAAAGTGGGATTTCATGAATTAAAAGAGGCGATCGAAAAGATCCTCGAAGAGTTCCCGTCCAATGATGATGATCCCACTTCGGAGGATAACAAGAAGACCTATCTAGGGTGGGCTGTTAGCCTCATGACCATCATCGTAATGGTATTTGAGGCCTTGAGGTTAAAACCCTTGTCCCGAACCTTTAGTCTTGTCATGAGGCCAACAACTAGAGGCCAAAAGACTAAACCAATAACAGTTAGTTGGTGGATGATGTGGATGACTCGCAGCTGGGCTGATATGACACATATAGCTAGCCAAAGGAGAGAAGCTGGACACAGAATCGATAAGCAGAAGTAATGCCCTAAAAAAACACGCACGCAAAGTCGGATGTAGTTTGGACGAACTCGAGAAGATGGATGTTAAGATCGATAACTAATGAAGAATTCTGTGACACACAACTTGGATTAAAGAGGAGTGACAAACCGATTTTTACTTAATTGGATTAACGAGGACAACTTGTGATAGTTGAAAGTTTAACTGTATTTTTAGTAAAAAATACAGTTAAACTTTCAACTATCACAAGTTGTCCTCGTTAATCCAATTAAGTAAAAATCGGTTTGTCACTCCTCTTTAATCCAAGTTGTGTGTCACAGAATTCTTCATTAGTTATCTTAACATCCATCTTCTCGAGTTCGTCCAAACGTGGACTTTGTGTGCGTGTTTTTTTAGGGCATTACTTCTGCTTATCGATTCTGTGTCCAGCTTCTCTCCTTTGGCTAGCTATATGTGTCATATCAGCCCAGCTGCGAGTCATCCACATCATCCACCAACTAACTGTTATTGGTTTAGTCTTTTGGCCTCTAGTTGTTGGCCTCATGACAAGACTAAAGGTTCGGGACAAGGGTTTTAACCTCAAGGCCTCAAATACCATTACGATGATGGTCATGAGGCTAACAGCCCACCCTAGATAGGTCTTCTTGTTATCCTCCGAAGTGGGATCATCATCATTGGACGGGAACTCTTCGAGGATCTTTTCGATCGCCTCTTTTAATTCATGAAATCCCACTTTTAAACCCACTGTACCAGACAAACCATCTATGCCTTTACTCATAGAAGGATAACTTTCTGATAACCCCATGTAATGCGAACCGATGAAATGCCGTTTATCTTGAGATTTGTTGGATTCCCCAAATTCCAACAACAAGTTTCGATAATGTACCGCTAGAAGGTAAGCGTTGGAGAGTAAAACCATACATTCTAAAAACCTTTCCTCATCATGGGGAGTGGGAAAAAGTTGGAGTTTCAGGAGTGGGATTGATTTTAGGGGTTCATGTTCATCAAAAACCGGGCGTAACTTATCTAGGAATAAATCGTAATCGTCACCAAAAAGATGAAACGATTCATTCCTAATTAGAGGGTTTTTTATATCCACAAGTTCATGTATGTCGCCGATATGCGGAATCCTTTCAGATCTGTCTAGGGTTACTGCTGCTGGGTTATGAGGATCTTGTTGCTCAAACCAGTCGTTTGGATCTCCACGCATCGACGACATTTCTTCCTTTAGGAGGCTAACTAGAAGATAGGCAGCAAGAAATTAAAAAGAAGATGATAACCTGAAGTAATGATTCGAGGGAGAGAGAGATTAGAATCGACTTGCTATTTCTAATTAAAACAGCTGCGCGCGTATATATAACAATATTCAACCGACCTATACACTGGCGGTTAATATATATATGGTAATAATACCATAAACACGGGCGGTAGCCCATCATATTGTTCGGCCCAGCAATTACTATATTTTTCCTACTAATTTTCATTTTTTTTTCCAAAAATATTTATTACCAATTTCAATCGTTTTTCACTTGATAAACGCTTTTGCCTTAATATATAAAAACACTTGAAAAGTGGCCCGTAAAAAATGTACATATCTTATGTCAAAATACAATTAAATGTATTTAATTTTTTTCTTCTCAATTTAGTGTTGTTTTTACTTGTTGCAATGTTAAGACAATTAGCTAATTTAATTGTTATATATTAACGACCGTCTACTTTATTATTAAATTATTAGTCCTTTATATTAACGACGCTTTATAATAAACTCAAAATTTCTTTTTAACAGTTTTCTACTTTTTTCGTCTGTTTTTTTTTTTTTTTTTTTACCGTTATTGTTCGGTTTTGAAATCGTTTTGGTCCATTTTATTTTTGTTGTTTTCGACATTTTTTAGCGTGTTTGATATCGTTTTTCACCCTTTATTACTCTTTTCGTCCACTACCGCCCTTTTTTTTACGAACAAAAACGGTTATAAATGGTCTAACAAATCAAAAACGGTAAAAACCGGATGAAAACTGTTCAAAGCCGTAAAATGGACGACACATTTATAACGGCTCCAAAACGAAAAAAACATAGACGAAACGGTCGAAAACGATAAAAAGAAGGACGAATGTTGTAAAAACGGACCGAAACCATTAAAAACCAAACAAAAGCGGTAAAAATCAGACGAAAAAGGTAGAAACGGTATAAAAACTGTAAACAGCCAGTTTTGAGTTTATAATAAAGTGTTATTAATATAAAAGACTAACAATGCAATAATAAAGTAAACGATCGTTAATATATAACTTTTAAATTTGTTAATTGTCCTCACATTGCAAAAAAAAAAAAGATCGGTACTTTAAATTGAAAAAAAAAACGTGAGGTGATGATACATACATTAAACCTATATACAAATTGTGAAAATCAGAACACACGTTATGTCATCACGTATCATTTCATAATTTTTGTATGAGAAAATCACAAACCATGCATGCATGAGGTCATGTGTCTAAGGCTGTCAAACTCACGAGTTTACACGTAAGATCGTACGATCTTACGTTCCCACTTAATAAAATCATGTAAGCTCAGTGTTGAATCGCATCGGGTGTAGAATCGTAAGATCGGTGTAGGATCGCACGTAAGATCGTAAGATCGTGTGTCCAAAATTAAATGTGATTATCATATATGATTATGGCAATTTATCACAACTAGGCCCATTATCTTCCATTTGTTTTCCACCATATGGTTTTCCACCATATGAATGTAAAATTTAATATTAAGATAATGGGCCATAAACAAACCGAAAAATAGATATCACAACTCAATCTAAGTCATATGGTTTTCCACCATATGACTGTAGAATTTCATTTGTTTTTATCCTTTCAACCGATGGTTCAACCAGGTTTTTGGTTTAACCGATGGTTCAATCGGGTTTTTTGGTCAAAACCGGCATCAGGTCACTCGACAGGGTCACGGTTCAACCGAACCGGTCGGATCAACCCGGTTTTTAAAACACTAATATAAGATAAACAGAACAAATCTTAATCATTGGTTCTTTTTTAATCCTAACATAAGATGCATTCTTCATCGTTCGTTTGTGTAACAACTTTTATAACAACATATTAAAAAACCAACTTTATTTTTAATTTGAAATATTTTTTTTAATTTATTTAGTTTTTTATCATCTAATATTACTATATTTTCTAGAATTATGTGCTTTGTAATTCAATATCTATTTTAATATATTTTTTAGATAATATTTAATCTATAAAAAAGTTTTAATATAAGAAGTAACCAATAAAAATTACCAAATCTCAAACAGCCTATAAAAAATCTCTTTGCGATAGGGTTTTCTCAAATCCCAGAACTATTAGAAACCCTAGATTACTAACCCTAATAGGGCCATATAATCGAACATGCATATAAATGACAATAACTTATAAACATCATATGACTCTATCTTGTATACAAAAAAGTTGATGCGTATAGTGAACATGCAGTCATGCAGACATAAGTTTATATATAAAAAATATTTAAAAACTACTGTAATAAAGTGTACCTTGGTAAACATAATGACTTTGTTACTTGCTGATGTTGATCCACGATAACTGTAGAAAATTGACTGGTTTTTTTTTTGTTTTTACTTTTTATAAGTTGTTTGAGATTCCTTGGTTATTTTCACTGGTTACTGTAAAACTTGTATAACAACATATTAAGAAACCAACTTTATTTTTAATTTGAAATATTTTTTAATTTATTTAGTTTTTTATCATCTAATATTACTATATTTTCTAGAATTCTGTGCTTTGTAATTCAATATCTATTTTTCTATAAAAAAAAGTTTTATAGTAACGAGTGAAAATAACCAAGGAATCTCAAACAGCTTATACAAAATCTCTTTGCAGTAGGGTTTTGAACCGAAACCCCGAAGAGAACTATTAGAAACCCTAGATTACCAACCCTAATAGAACATGCATCTACTAAATTGCCATAATCATATATGATAATAACATAAAATAAAAACACCATATGACTCAATCTTTTATACAAAAAATTTGATGCGAACGCATGCAGTCATGCAGACATAAGTTTATATATAAAAAATATTTAAAAACATAATAAAAAGTGTACCTTTGTAAAAATATTGACTTTGTTACTTGCTGATGTTGTTGATCTAAACCGTAGAAGATTGACTTTTCTTTTTTTTTTTGTTTTTACTTTTTACAGTCGATCAAGAATGGTAAAGAATGAGGAGAGTTTGGTTATGAGTTATGACTAATGATTGTATTTATAGATAGATTTAGGTCGGGTTAAAGATAATGGGCCTAGTTGTGATAGATTTAGGTCGGTTTAAGATAATGGGCCTAGTTGTGATAGATTTAGGTCGGTTTAAGATAATGGGCCATCGAGGCATAATTAGAATTTTTAGGTTGAGTTGGTCTGAATGTGTTTTTTTTTTTTTTTTTTTTTTTTTTGGTAACCGTGATTTCCGACTCATTGGCCGACTAATCCACGGGGTTTGAGCCCACCGCCACACAGACTCAAACCAGGTAAATCCCTCACTTTTCATGAGGTTGGCGTGACCACTTCAAGGTTGTTTGCACCGCATAAGGTGGTGTTTGATAATGTATTAATTGATTTAATAGAAAAAAAACTGAATTTATTAAGTCATATAAAAATTGTTTGTTTGTAACTTAATAAAGAAACATGACTTAAAATATTAAGTAATAAAACTGAGTCTGTCTGCATTAAGTCATCTTTTAACTAAACATAACTTAATGAAAAAATTTAACAAACAAGATGCCTTTTAATTTATGGCTGGATTCAGTTAAGACGCATATTGGCCGTTAGTTAAGACTTAAGACGCATTATCAATTTGTTTAGAGAACTTGCGACAGATTTTGAATGAGCCATTTTGTTGAAGAATTTGTTTTGCGATCTGATACGCTAAAGGTCTAATAAGTTGATGACGCATATGCGAGAACTTTTGAGCACGATGTGTTAGTAATAAAAAGTCATAGTAGTATATCTAGGTTTATATACATTTTGCCACGACCCCAAACTTTGTTAGTGTAGTATTATCGACTACAACCTAGTTACTAGATGCGGATAACTCCGATCAAAGATGCATCGAATCGACAGAAAAGAAAACCCACAAGGTATGTACCCTAATCGAACCGATTAGTTTAGTACATTGATAAAGAAGCGTTGTGAATCTCGTTCCCCCTCATCTCCTTTTATAGAGATGAGGGGGAACCGACTGTTACATACACTACGGGTCGGGTTGGGCTTTGACACAACCAACCGACCTTTATTGCTATAGGCTATTTAGGACACTCGATAACTATCCCCTAGACGCGACTTAGGCTAATAAAGACTAATACATAACAATTTCCACCTTAGGCTTATATTAGCCTATCCCAACACTCAGCAGCTCCAAGCAGTGTTGTAACTTGCGTCCAGGTACCACCTTTGTCAAGGCATCCGCAGCATTGTGTTCAGTACACACCTTCAGAACTTCAGCCGTCTTTGCATCCAAGACTCTTCTGATAAAGTGATAACGCACATTGATGTGCTTAGTCCTATCATGAAAAACATGATTCCGCGATAAATGAATCGCACCCTGATTATCACAATTAACTGCAATAGTGTTAAGCTTCACGCCAAACTCTTCCAAGAATCCCCTTAGCCAAATAGCTCCTTTCACAACCTCCGTAAGTATCATATACTCCGCTTTAGTTGTCCACAAAGCCTCCTTGTGCTGCAACTTAGCTTCCCAGCTCCTCGCACATCCATGTATCAGCAACTCGTACCCTGTGATTGATCTACCCATGACAGTGATCGATCTACCCATGGTGTAGTCAAAATCCACAAAAACTTGTACGTATGTCTGTAATCCACGATCAAATCTATCCAACATACTCACATCTGCAGATGCTATGTCAGGTCTCGTGCAGACCACCTGATACTCCTGGCTTCCAACCGCATATATATATGACCACTTACTATTCTTTACCACATCACAGTCCCCTGATAGACTATCCTCCAACGACAGTATGGAGTGTCCCTTCAACAAAGTCTGTACCAACTTTCTGTTGTAAAACCTGGACTGTGACACCCTCAGAGTATTACCACTCCGATTCCTGATGATCTTAATACCAAGTATATTTCCCTTTGCTTTAACCAGCAAACCCTTGGTAACCGAGATCTCAGCCTTGCATCCGCAAGAAAATACCATACAATCTATATAGAGAAATAGATGTATGAACATACCTGGTGTATCCTCCCAGTAATAACCGTATCTGTCGTCACTACTTTTCCTGCAACCGTTGCTGAGCACATGCACATCTAACCGAGTATCCATTTCTTCCTTCAATCTAGCCATCCACTTGCAGTAATTCGACTACAACCTGGATACTAGATGCGGAACATCGATCTATGAAGCCATCGACATGGAAAGAACCTCACAAGCAACTATATCATTGAAAGTCAATGAATCGTGTGCATATATCTTCTCCACTGCAGCAACTGCAAAAGCAGCATCATTACTGTCTTCTCTATACTTGAATAGTTCCCGTGCTAAGTGTTGCTCCCTATCACGTGCTTGATGATAGTATATCAAATCTTGAGTTTGTACTTTCTTTGGAACAACTACATGACCAACATTCCCCTGAGGTTCCACCTCAAGTGACCAACATTCCCCTGAGGAGTTGAGTTTGAGGTGGAACAACTACATGACCAACATTCCCCTGAGGTTCCACCTCAAGTGCTTGATCCTCCCGATATTCCACCTCAAACTCAACTCCTTGCAACACCTGCACTGAACTTTTACATACACCAGAACTAATGAAAGTTTTCTTGTATTGCCCACTTTCATTGAAACCCATATTCCTGTAAAGCACTCCCTTTGAAGTAACGTCATCTAACCTCCAAAGTTGATAAACATTCATACCTTTATGGTATCCCAGGAATATGCACTTGAACTTAACCGGTTCAAGCATCCCTTGCTCAATACTAGCAAGCCAACCAAAAACGCCAAACATATCTATAGTCTTCTTAAATCCAATCGCTGCTGATGGTGACCTATTATCTAGATATGTGGACATGGTTGTATCCTCTGTCCAAAAAACCTTGAACAGACCAGACTGAATCAGAAAACAACGTACCTTATCCAAGAGTGTCACGTTCGTCTCCTCAACCAACCCATTCTACTGCTGTAACCCTGCAACATCCAAATGTTTGGCGACCTCACTCTTCATACATTGTTGTGTAGACTTCTGATTACAAGAATCAAGAACATTACCCGTCTTGACCTTCCACCCAGTCTGGAATTTTCCTAACTGCTTCCTACCCTTCGTTGTCTTCCCGGTTATAGCCTGACCGTTCAGGGTATATACGCAATTAGCCCTTCTGGTTCCTGATAGTACCACCAGTGAACCCTTTATAACCTTGATCTTGCCTAACTGCATCTTCACGGTAAAACCCTCTTTTTCAAGAGTGCCTAGCGATATCAAGTTTCGTCTTAATTCTGGAACATACCTGACGTTGTCCAACAAGAAACTTGATCCATCCCTCATTCGTACTCGAACCTTTCCTGTCCCCCGTACACGGCATTCCCTGCCATCACCTAGCAGTACATTACCACCGTCATACTCTTTAAAATCAACCAAGTAATCTCTCATGTGTGTCATATGGTATGAGCCCCCTGAATCCATGATCCAGTCCAAAAGTTCATCAACACTCATAGCCATCATAACATCAGCATTGTCATACCCATCAGCTCCAGAACCGGATACCTGATCTTCATTCTTGACAAAACCTTGAGATTTCTTGTGATTATACCTGGGACAATCCCTCTTCAAATGATCCTCAGACTGACATATATAACACCTGAGTTTGTCGCTCCTTCCTTGTGACCTTGACCACGAACTATTTGTACCCTGCTCCATATCTCTCTGACCGGATCTCTCCCTCACATACAACCCTTCACCATTATCACCCTTTGCTTCCGTCATCTTCTGAAGTTCCCTAGAATTAAGTGTCGCGAGCACGTCTTCTAGCTTCAAAGTATCCCGACCATATAGCAAAGTCTCCACGAGATTATCGTAAGACGATGGTAAAGATGTGAGTAATAATAATGCCTGATCCTCATCCGATATAGCAGTATCTATAGCCGCTAAGTCACCTACGAGCTTGTGAAACTCATCAATATGTTCAGACTGACTCTTACCTTGATACATTTGAAAAGTATATAACTTATTCTTCAAGTACAAACGATTAGCTAAAGACTTTGTCATGTATAAAGTCTAACTTTTTCCAAATCCCCGCTGCAGTCGTCTCCTTGGTGATCTCCCGTAGGACCCGATCATCCAAACACAAGATCAATGCGCTGTAAGCCTTTTTCTGAATGACGTTATCGTAAGCCACTATTGTGGTGGCGGGAAATTCCTCCAATGCTGCATCTAATTCCAGATGTTCCAGCAAAGCCATCATCCTTACCTGCCATAACCCAAAGTCATTCTTCCCATCGAACTTCTCGATGTCAAATTTGCTCAGCGTCATCTTATTTTAACCCTTTGCTAACCAATTTAATCTTTTGTGAATTTACCTACACAAAAAATACGATCTAGCAAAGTTCCTGTGTGTAAAACACTACCCTTGATTTATCGATATAACGCTAAGATAAAAATCTTATAAATCGATCAAACCAAGTAACCCTTCAAAAGAAAACCCTTTCTTACTCAAATATCGACCGGACCTTGGAAATTAACCTATCCAACAAATCGACAACCCTTGAATCAAGAAAGTACCCGACGTCTTTTGAAGTAACCCTTGTCGTACTTTTAATTTTGCAAACCGATTTCTAATAACCTAAGAAATCTTGCAACCTCGACAAGTCTTGAACGCTTCTTTATCCCTTTGTTGATTTGCTAAACCTTGTGAAAAACCTCACAATCACAAACCGACAAAGCCCCTTTATTAGTTTGCTAAACCTTGTGAAAAACCCCACAATCACAAACTAACAAAGTCCCCTTGTGTAAAAATAATACAAAGTAAATCCTTTTGTTTTTTTTTTAAAAAAAAACAAAAATAATAACCCAATCTTTTTAAAACTTGGCCCAATATTAGTAATCCTTGGCCCAATTGAAAAGATTAGACTAAAGCCCTTTTGTAGTTATATACTCCACTGTGTTTGACTTCTAAACCATAAAAGAAAGAAAACCCTTCCTCTTTGTCAGCCGACACAAAAGAAAAACATCACTGTTCTTCTTCTTTTCCTGGGTGACACCGACGACAAAAGAAAAACACAGCAGCACCTTGTTGATCTTCAAACACCGAAAACCAACAACCCTTAACTGTCGATCGATTCAGCTGCTCCTTTGATGTCCACGACGCCTGAACACCAACACCTTCTTCTTTGATCGATCCTAGTAACCAGCGAGACCTCGAACCAGGCTCTGATACCACTTGTAGTATTATCGACTACAACCTAGTTACTAGATGCGGATAACTCCGATCAAAGATGCATCGAATCGACAGAAAAGAAAACCCACAAGGTATGTACCCTAATCGAACCGATTAGTTTAGTACATTGATAAAGAAGCGTTGTGAATCTCGTTCCCCCTCATCTCCTTTTATAGAGATGAGGGGGAACCGACTGTTACATACACTACGGGTCGGGTTGGGCTTTGACACAACCAACCGACCTTTATTGCTATAGGCTATTTAGGACACTCGATAACTATCCCCTAGACGCGACTTAGGCTAATAAAGACTAATACATAACAGTTAGTATATTGCTGCTTCCACGCTGTGCGTGTTTGTGAGTGTTTAGTTTAGAGGAATAGAAGTTTGCTATCTAATGTTGCAGGGTGTTTGGGTAAACTCAAATAGTGCTTATTCATACGTTAAAAAAGAACAGTTAATTAGCTTTTGAGGTTTCAAAACAGAATTTGTATCCAGGTGCTTTCAATCGAATACTGTCTATTCCAAGTTTCAAAACGGGTCAACTGTACGCCTCAAGCTGATTACTTTTCGTTTTATGAAAACATGTCGTGTTGACAAGCTTATTCAAGATTGGAGAAGCTTCCTCGTCACAATCTCATTGCTAGAGGCACGATTAGGCTTGGCTCCCTAGGTGTTTGTTCTCCATTCTAAGTATCAAATACCCTTTAGGCTTGGCTCCCTAGGTGTTTGTTCTCCATTTATACTCTTTGATTCAATATCTATTTTGATATATTTCAATTAATTTATAGTTTTTTTATAGTTGTAGGCATAGACGCATAGTTATAACAACTTTGACTACAACAGAGCAACAAACCAAAAGTATAGTCGGTGTGTTTCTTCATTTTGGTTGTCGTCCGTGACTAAAATCACGACATTATCACTTGACATTAGCTTGCTGATGATAGATACTTTGAGATCAATCGATTAGCTAAGATCATGTCGTAGTTGTAGTTGCTGATGACAACCAAAGCGAAGAAACGCAATATACGCCACCTCTGCAGTAAGCTATTTTTGGTTGTATGCATACTTTGGGTTTGTGGTTTAGTGGTGATAACTAATTTCTCATGACGAAAAGTATCAGCACCATGATGGAGTCTCGGACAAGGGAAGGTCCACGTGTCCATGTTAGTCTTTGACGACAACGGTACATCATATTAATAAAACCAACGCCTTTAATTTGGACTAAAAACACAACCAGCCCAAGAAAAAACTCAGCGAAACGAAGGCCTTCAAGACTTATTTTTATATAGTAAACACTTGAAACTAGCCTGCCCATCTAATGATTCCAGGGAAACTGATTATGTGTAAATGTCTAACAAATCAAAACCAAATAATAGTCTAGCAGAATGAGAGAACAGGAGCTTAAAAAAAAATATTGCAAATTTACTTCTATTGAGGAAACCAAATTAGTTTGTGCTCAAAAAAGCCACCATTGTCTCTGCGAAGAACGCCGTTCCAGGAAGTTGTTACAGCCTCCCAATTTCCATTAGAAGGATTTTTCCGTTGAACTTCTTTTAGATCCGTAGTAGTCCCTTTCATCATCTTCAATATTATCTTGGAAGAGGACCTTATGTAACTCGGATGGCAAATCAAGAATAATGCACCAAAGAATAATTGCGATTGCTCCCATGCGTGTTTATGTGAATCTACACATGGTTCAAATGTAAGTTTAACGTTCCCAACCGGAGACGACACCCTTCTTCTGAGATCATCAACATCAATGTTCAAAGGCACTGATCCGTAATGTTTTATGTATATGTCAAACTTGCTTGTTGAATTAAGTATTTTTCTCATGTTGAGAAAGAAAGAAGTACCCAAGTGTTCTTCTAATATTAAAGAAAGCTTAACTTTTTTGGGAGCAGTGGTTCGAAAAATAAGACCAGGTATATTACCAGTATAGTTGAAAGAAAGTAATCTTGGAGCATAAACTTGAACATTGATCATCGGCCTGCTTCGAAATAGTTCTAGGGTCAACCACTTGAGCGAAGCACTAGCGATAGCCATGTTTTCATCCTTCCAATACTCGATTCCAAGGGTCAGACTCTCGAGCACAGAAAACTTCGATTCAACTGTTTTAAAAAAAGACTTGTCTATAATCACATACTTTATGTATAATTGTGTCACACTTGCTAACGAATCTATTTGAAATGGCATAGGCTTTGTGTGAACAGACTTGGTGTAGTAACGAAAAGACCAAAGTCTTGGTACATTATTGATCTCCCAAAGATTGTCCTTTTCCGCCGGTGAAATTTTCAATTCGCTAAGATGAAGAAGGTTCTTAACCTTAACATTTTTCAATCCCCCACACCTCCAAAGTATAATCTTCTCAAGTAAGGTACAAGTAGACAACAAGTTATGAAACACATTTTCAGTTATAACAACGCGATCTAAGTTCAGTACACGTAGAAACACACAGTTGATGGCAGGAGGACTGGTACATATTTGAAGAGGCAGCGCATCCCATTGCCAATCATTTGTTCTTGCGGTTACATTGATTGTATGTAGGTTTTGGCTGGAGAATAACTCACCTGGCAAAGCGAGAGACACATCAACACAAAACTTTATATTAAGTGAAAGCTCTTTGAGACAGCTTCTGGAGACTGCAAGTCGTATCCAGTTTTTTACTTCCTCTAGGTTCAGGCAGTTTTCTTCAATGTTCAGGCCAAGACGAAAAGACTCGATAGGCATGTTGTCGCGCTGGTACCTTTGGAATGTAGCATGAATGAGCTTATTGAACTTTGTAGCTTTTTCGTCAGTTGAAAACCATTTAGCCGGATTAGGGTCAATTATTCTAAGCACAGGGATGGTATACCAAGCGCGTAGCCATGACTTTGACAACATACAAGTCTTTGCGGCTTTTTTAAAAGGCAACAACGATTGAATACGATGAATCACTTCCACAGGAAGAACATCTCCCTCAGTTTTATTGTCGTCCGACATCTCAAAGATATGTAAGATTGTTCGTTCTATCAAAAAAACAAAAAAGTAAAAACACGCAATGTAAAAAATTAAAAGCTGCTTCTTTTCGACCTAATTTCAGTATTAAACCATGCACAATAATAACCTTTTGACTAATAAAAAATATAAGTAATAATGCAATGTAAATTTTTTTATAATTACCTTGAAATCCAAAGGCTTTCGTCTGCTAATTTTCTCTTGTAGAACAAAAAAGTGAGAGATTTTAGGGTTTTATGAAAAAACAACCGAGTTCTCAATATATATCGACAATAAATATTGATTTTTGCTTTGTGGGCTAGAGACTAATAGATATCCATCTACGTCAAGTGAAGCCAAAGTACATTTATGTTTTGAAAGTCCAGAGCCCAAGTAATAATTTATTCAAGATTTTGAGTGTAACTAGGATTTTTGCCCGCGCTTCGCTGCGGCGCGAAGGGCGGGCGTTTTTGGAAAGAGTTCTATTATGTCTACAATGTTAGTTGATCCACCTTCTAAAATGTCGAGCAAACCTCACCATTGCTCTAAATGTAAGAGGCCTCCCCATTTTCATGTATGTCCCGACGACCCTCCTGTTTGTAACATCATGAAAAAACGGAATGTTGGCCTCAGTTCACCCTGATAATGTAGTAAGAGTATAAGTAAATATGGTAAAATGATTTGAAAAGAAAAGGTAACCTTGCAACGATGGTCCACTAAAATCAGGCATATTCGGTTCAGGTGTACTTTTGCTAACTTAGTGTCATCTTGCTGACTTTTTTTTATCAAACTTTGATTACCAGCCCATGGTACCAACGCATAATCCCTAACAGGTTGTTGTTTTTTCCCAAGCCATGATCGCCAAGACGTCATAAGCATCTGCAAGCTACGCCAGCAGTAGCAGCAACCTGCAGGACAGCAACAAAACCTGAGTATTATTTTACTCTATATAAATAGATGAATAATAGAACTTATGTATCTTGTATATAAAGTAATAAAGCGTAGAGCGTACCTTTCCAATGAAGGCATGTCCACTAATCGGTCTAACATTGTCGAGAGCCTGCTGCCAACATAAATCACACATATTTAAGAAATCTTAACCAACCTTCAAATCTTTAAAGTCTACAAATTTTGTTAGACACACTTATACGTGGCGTTACCAGCTTATATAAATTCACAAATTTGCCTTTTAACTACAAAATCACGTTTACCCATAATCCTTGATTGGGAGTAGAAAGTTGAGTAGGCTCATACGTTCACCTTCTTCGGTTATAAGTGACACTTAGTCGAATACAAATAAGCCCGCAAGCTAGTAAAATAAGCCGTTCCAAATAAACCTTAATCATTTCCCCCAACCTGTTCCAAAGAACAAACATAATTCAGCATCCGATTCTTTAAATCTCCATGCAACAATCTGTAAATCTTAAAAATTAAAAATTTACATATGAAGTGTTTCAGCTAGAATTGTGTGGGATGTGTTGCATACAATTAGAATTGGAACCGGAGCTGCCGCACACAATTAGAATTGTCTTAATACTGAGTTGGAACCGAAGCTGCTGCACATAATTCTAATTCTATGCACCATATGAAACACGTCGATTGCTAGTTGAACACAAAATCCAACCAATCATATACTTATGTTCAGACTAAACTAACTTCAAACTCATTTAACTACAAAATATGTAACAACAGAAAGGTTTATACATCCCGTAAAACTTAAAGTTCAAAGATACTAATTTGTCAATTTCTATAAATTGATTAGCATGAACATATATAATAAGCTAATCCAAACAGCACTTATAATATTCTATGCAACTCAAGCTAAAATCTAAAGTCGGACTTACATCCAACACCTCAGTTTTTCTAGAATTTCTGTAAAAATATAAATAATCAAAACAAAAAAGATTGATTTTTTACAAAAAAAATATATATAAAAGTTTGATATAAGAGACAATTACCTGCTTTGATAGCGTGTGTGTACCGTCTTGCTTGAACCCGCGGAATCCTTGTACACGGCGACCGCCAATTCCGCCGCCGCTGCATCCCATGACAATCACAAATCGGAGGATACACACAAATACAGACAAACAAAAAGAGCATGAATGACTTACAACCCGAATAAACGGAGCAACAGGTATAAGCAAATTTAACATCTTCCGCAACTTGCGAATATCAAGCGGCCACTCCATCCCCAGCCTAAACCTAGGAGGCTTCCTCTCCTCTCCACCTCTCCCACCTCCAGGACTCCTCCCCACACTCCTCCTCGGCTGAGAAAACACAAATTCAACGAAACTATTAAAATGACAACAAAAACCTAAACCATAAAACCGAAATGAGTAATAATTTGAATAGCTTTAGTGCATTACCGTGCTATCTGATGAAAACGCTCTCGAGACTGTGATTAAAAAATTAGGGAAAAAGTGATATATGAAAAAAAGTAAATTACTACACTTAAAAATCCGATACCAAATTTTGTTAATTGACTGAATTTATTGACGACAACTTCCTATTGTTCTTCATTTTGTATTTCACTGTGGTTCAACGCCCCAAGTATTGCAACTAATGACTTGAACTCAACTAAACAACTACAAAGTTTACAAATTTACCTATCGTACGCATCAGGACCGTCTGAAATGTTGCAAACAGAAACTGATAGCCTCAGATATGATTACTAATATTACACATAATATATGTGTCATATATGATATACTGGTAGTAGGTTTTCCAGAGATGTGTTTGTACAACAGGTGGTAAAAAAACGTGACAAATACAACCCAAATATCTGGGAGTTTCAGCATAGGCTCAGATAGAATGTTATCGTGGAGTAAAAGCAAGAACCCGGCATGGCTGCGACCGTCAGGGGTCGCCCCGCCAAGATCCGGGATATGTCTTCTTTACCCACGGCTGCTTTAAACTCATCACTGCCAAGCATAATCACAAAAGCACACAATTAGTCATGACAACGTGCCACAAATTATCGTACAGGGAGCCAACCAAATATAACTTGCACGTGCACTATTTCAACAAACGGAAGACACCAAGGCGAGTATCAGCCGGTACTTTCCTCATTAAACTAACTTTCTTTCCCCTCTCACATACACTGATTTGCCTCACAAATTACCCACACACATGTGACATCACTACGTTTCCTATTACAACAGTGGCTGTTAAATTGTAACCCAAATAATCAAAACGATTTTCCATAATTAGATCAGAATGATCTTCAGGTTATCGACAACACACCAAACTAAACCAAGCGCAAACAAAGTAACTAACTGTAATCACCAAAATCTGCTTTAAAAGTGGCACAACATTTTTAGAAGGAAAAAGGTAGTCATTTTATTGTTTTGAGGCTCAGATAAGTAAGCAAGCCGGGTATGTCGGATATGAGGGAATGACCGCCATGGCTGCAAACATATGGAGCTTGCCACGCCAAGATGCGCATACTCCAAATTATAACCGAACCCGTCCAGAGACGCACAAATATTATCATCACAGCCATCTAGGATACTTAGCGTAAGCCAGAAATGGTTAACCCCCATAAAGTTATATAACACTGTGTATAAAAGAGAAGAATCATAGTCACTTCAAATCGTTTGTTACTGTGTATAAAACAAATATTCAACCCGTCGCGGCTGCAAATCGAATGACCTGCCACGCCAGGCGGCGGATTATATCAATGCTCTCAAATGATTCATGAACGGGTTCATTCAACCCGATGCAAGCCTGTCAGTGTTCACATCGGCTAAAACATACACTTCACATATGCACAGAAAAGCAAATAAAAAATGAAGAAAACATGAGCTTTCTAGTGCCTATTGAGTACATAAAAACCGTGCCTTGGCAACAGAAACTCGTATTAATTGGTTTTAAAAGTGTGATGTTGCTTGTTTATAAGAACCCCGTCACTTTCTTTCTAAAACTCGTTATCCAAACCTTTTAACACAAAAAAGTACCATCTTAATTTTTTTGACTTTCATGCATCAAAAGATAAAATTTGCTGAACAACCTAAAAAAATAACGAAGATAACATTATAAAATAAGGATATACTTATTCGTCTCTAAATACCCTGAATGTATATGATGGCATGGTATACGGTTGAGCAAAAAAAACATCCCAGACTCTATCAAGTAAAAGAAATAGTATAGAAAATGGTATTTTAAGCGGGATGTGATCCGGGAAAATATGTACCTTAAAAATATTTTCCAAGCAAACGATTTCTTCAGCTTTTAGAACAACAACTGGAAGGTTGAATTTCTATTCTTTGCTCCTCCTTATCGCTGAGGTTTGGATGTCCCTCTAGTTAAAACTCACACGACAACGGTGCTAAGAACCCGCCAAGGCTGCATTCACACACTCAGCGTGACTGCCCAGCCAGGATACGGGGTAGCTTTGGTATGCACCATAAACAGTAAAGCGTCATCATGGCCTGAACATAAGAGACAACAGGCTGAAAAAGAAGTTGGGCATCTTGTAAATGTGCGTCACGATGGCGATCATCTTGTCACTAATTTATATAGATGAACGGGCATCTCCGTTTTACACCCCATCACCGGTCATAGCAACCACTTCAACTAAATCTTTTAGCAGCCTTGCTATCTTTTGCTTATGATGTGGTTCAGTCCTAGAGAATAGAAGTCCCCCTTGTATGATAAGCGACATTTTTTATCACGATGATCCATAAATTCTCTTTCGATTGAACTCCTTGAACTAATGTCCTCATGTTGTCCAAATACACTTATTTCATAACAGATTGCTTATGCTGCATTCTTTTTATCTCCTTTTACGACAATAACTTAAATCTACGGAAGGTAATGATTTTATTGTTTTGACTTTTGAGGCTCAGATAAGAAAGCGACCGGATATGTCGAATAGGAGGATACGATCGCCATGGCTGCAAACTTTGCAAGAATGCCACGCCAAGATGCACGTAATAATCCAAATCCTAATCGAACCCACCTATATACTTTCAAGTACTATCATCACAGCCTCATATAACTGTTATCACAACAATGCAAAACCCCCAATGAAGCATATTTAGTTTCCCTAAACATTTTTGCAAGGTATTCACTGAAATAGTCGGGCCACTTTACCCATACTTGTTACAATCAAGTAACCGGATAGGTACGTCATGGCTGCAACCTTGACTGGTTGCCCCGCCATGATGCGTGTTATCTCAGATTTAACCGCGCCCTTACCACTTATCATAGCCCAAGTTATTAGAGTCACAAACACCTTATAAACCACACCCATTGCACCATGACCCCTGAACCACAAACCCCGACCCCTAACCATACCGTCAACCATAATGAAGCACACATTGTATACCTTATAATAGAGGGGAATGACGTTCCCCCAGGAACAATGATCCCCTCTCATACACCCAATATTTTATTAATACACCTCACATAACCCACCTCACATAAACACATATCACATAAACACATCTCACATACTTATACCCGATCTTTGCCAGCATGTTCGAACCAAAACCTATTGTATGCATCTTAAGTAGGCTCAGATATGGCGCTGGTCTGGGAAAACCGGATAGGCACGCCATGGCTGCAACCTTGACTGGTTGCCCCGCCAAGATGCGTGTTATATCAGATTTAACCGCGCCGTTACCACTCATCATAGCCCAAGTTATGAGAGTCACAAACACCCTATAAACCACACCCATTGCACCATGGTATCTGGCGACGGTGTTCCAAGAAGTTATAATAGAGGGGAATGACGTTCCTCTAGGAATAGTGATCCCCTCTCATACACCCAATATTTTATTAACCCACCTCACATAACCCACCTCACATAAACACATATCACATAAACACATCTCACATACTTATACCCGATCTTTGC
This sequence comes from Glebionis coronaria, assembly GCA_025667525.1. Taxonomy (NCBI): domain Eukaryota; kingdom Viridiplantae; phylum Streptophyta; class Magnoliopsida; order Asterales; family Asteraceae; genus Glebionis; species Glebionis coronaria. Next base: position 313,563 of record JANFOE010000579.1, read on the forward strand.
CAACATTTTTGAACCAAAACATATTGTATGCATCTCAAATAGGCTCAGATATGGCGCTGCTCTGGGAAAACCGGATAGGCACGCCATGGCTGCAACCTTGACTGGTTGCCCCGCCAAGATGCGTGTTATCTCAGCTTTAACCGCGCCGTGACCACTCATCATAGCCCAAGTTATTAGAGTCACAAACACCCTATAAACCACACCCATTGCACCATGGTATCTGGCGACGGTGTTCCAAGAAGATCAGTGATAAGCTCGAACTGATGTACTACGCTTTTGCCAGGAAAGAGTGGCTTTCCGCTCAATATTTCAGCGAATATACATCCAATTCCCCAAATATCAACTGCCGGGGTATACTGCAATTAAGGCAGAAACAGATGTGAGAAAGGTCAGAAGGACAAAAAAAGCAGCATAACAACAAAAACCCACCACAAATTGAACCACACCCTCAAAGATCAGCATAGACATCCGAATCTAAGCAAAGATATGTGAAATCCTTGGTTATGTATAATAAAGCATGTAATTTGGACATTATAGGAGACAACAGACAATATACGCTCGTATGCTATACCTTTATTAAGAAAATCACATAGCAAATCCCGAGTAGTTAATAACCTGTGTGCATATATTTCAAAGCCCGTACCATTTGATAGAGGAAAAAACGCTGGTGCTCGTGGGTCAGATTGGTATCTATCCATTCTCAATGGCTCAAAAGCAAAAGCTAAAACCCGCCAATTTTCCATTTATCATTTACTTCTACTTCTTCAATTCCGTAAATAAACATAACACTGCAAAACTTCACATAACAACAACAATTGTATACATTATAATAGGGTTTCCATCAAAACCCAATTATTTCCTCGATTACAGGCAATAAATTCGATCCGAGACAAAGTTCTCACTTCCCGTTCCTCTTAAACCTAAGTGAAATAATCGGCTTCAACCGACTAATAACCAAACAATTACTCTATTTTCAACAACTAAACCCCCAAAACACCAAAATTTCCAATCTTTACGGCTACGCTACGACACTACCGGAAATATAAAACATCACAAAAGAACCCTAAAAAATTAACAAACTTTATTTCTTTCGGCTTATAATGCCGGCTTATGGCTTTATCTGGTGTTGTGCCTTATTTATGAACTTTTATTTAACAAATTAACCCCCAAAACGCCAAAATTTCCAAACTTTACGCTAGGATACTACCGAAAAAATAAATCCAGTATACAACAACAAAAGATATAATCAAAAACACAAAATCAGATATTAATTTGAAAAAGGGTTTCCATCAAAACCCAATTATTTCCTCGATCACATCGATAATATAGATCGTCATCAAAACCCAATTAGGGTTTCCATCAAAACCCAACATCTAAAACTCAAATAAATCCAGTATACAACAACAAAAGATAAAATCAAATAGAAATAGAGCTAGTTAAAACCTTTTTTATTCGATCCTGCTGCTGCATCTCAATTCTCAAACACAAAATCAAATATTAATTTGAAAAAGGGTTTCCATCAAAACCCAATCGATAATATAGATCGGCATCAAAACCCAATTAGGGTTTTCATCAAAACCCAATTAGGGTTTCCATCAAAACCTAATCATCAAAACCCAATTCCTCGATTACATCGATAATATAGATCGGCATCAAAACCCAATTAGGGTTTTCATCAAAATCAAAACCCAATCATCAAAACCCAATTCCTCGATTACATCGATAATATAGATCGGCATCAAAATCCAATTAGGGTTTTCATCAAAATCAAAACCCAATTAGGGTTTCCATCAAAACCCAATCCTCGATTACATCGCTAACATAGATCGTCTTAGAGAGAGAAAGTTACATAGCGACAGAAAAAAGAGAGAGAGAGGTGTGAGTATGTGAGATGGGTTATGTGAGGTGGGTAGTATGTGAGATGGGTTATGTGAGGTGGGTAATAAAATATTTGATTTGGTGTGAGAGGGGATCACTGTTCCTAGGGGAACGTGATTCCCCTCTATTATAAGGTATACAATTTTTTAAAAAGAAAATCATGCAAGTTAAGACCTTTAACGAATTGCTTCAAATCTTTTTTAAAAAAGAAAATCATGCTACTAGTTATAACACCCGTGCACGCACGGGGTTTTGACAAAAAATACAATTTTTTACGTTTATATTTTCTCTTAATAAATTGTGTGATATATTATGACTAAAATTATAACCAAATAGCTTGTGTCTCAATAATACATCATGTTGTGAGAGAAACTCATTAACAAAATGGTTATGCACTTATGCGTTTAATTCTTGCTTCGAATATGTGACATGAATTTGTGAAAGTATTATAGATAGTTGCCACTAAAAAACGATCGAAATCAAATTAAAAAAACTCCGTAGCTTGACACGAACTAAAGTCTAGATCCATAAATCGATAGTTACATATTTCAAAAACCATTTAACAGCTTCATCACCGGCTTTGCAGTTCGCTTCCAGTAAATGGCATTGCAACTCAAGTTTCTCATTATGAATCCTATTTTCCCTACCCACAGAAAATGAGAAAACTATCATAAGTGAAAACAAAAAACCATATATTAGGTAATTATCTTACCATGTAGGTTGTTTAATTGTATTAGTTACATGAAATACGGTCAAACAAATTAGTTTATAGATCAAATGCTTAAGGGTGTTTTGAACATCAATAATACACATTTTGATGACTTTTCTTAGTGTTGGTAAACATGGTTTTTAACCTTGTGAACCAACTAATGCTAACAATGCATCGAGTCTTGATGCATTTAATGTATTACCGTTTAAACACTAAAACTTCTAGCAACCACTTGAAGTTCATCAAGTCTTTCTAAGATGCTTCTAAAAAACCTTTTTATGCAACGAAAAAAAAAACGTGCAAAACACTTGCTAAAATGGTTAAAACAACTTTTCTCAACTTGACTCATTTTGGGTACTCTAATGTCAAGATAACGTGCGTTAATGATGTAAAAGCATTGTGTAAATATTTGAAATTCAAAATATACATTTTAAAATTTCGTATGCGTTCAAGATAAACTTCGGTAAAATGTTAATCTAGCTGACCCATTTTCAAATAAAACACAACCTAAATCGACTCATTAATAAGCATATGGGTTGACTGGAATTTAATAAAGGCTCTATTGTGGATGGCCTTAGGTTGAGAGTACTACATAAAATAAATAGAAAACAGACCTCAGGAGAGGAGAGTGTCACCAGGAAGTTCACCTATGACCTGCTCTCAACCAAGCGATGTTCAACAGGAAGCTCAAATACGGTGTGCTTCAAATCCACTCTGAATCGGTTAAAGAGAATTAAGACCATAACTACTAAAAAAACCCACTATCAGTAGGAGAAAAAATCAGACTGGATGGGAGATGGATGAAAACAGTGGAAACATCAATGGGTTGATTCGTTATGTTATTTATCAATGCAACCAAATAAAGGAAAAATTAACTGTTGGTTAACCGTTTTGATCAGGAAAAAAGTTACAAAGTCCGTCGTTACACTCGTAAAAAAATGATTGCGGTACCTGGTATATTTAAAGGTTGTTAAGTAGATCAATAATACGTTTGTGGCAGTTGAAGAATTTACTATTAGACGACATATGTATATCTGTGGTTATAACTTTGTATTACGGGCCTAACCCATATTCTAGAATCATCTAAGTGTAGCATATATTTGGTGGTTAGCTGTGGAACGTAATCAATACAATCATAATATTCAATATGGTATCAAAGCCAGCCTTTATCCCCTAATTTATCTCCTCAACCTACGACTTCTTCTCCCTCCCTCCCCATCTCCACCGCGTTCTTTTCCAAACCCTAACTAACAAATACATTCTACCATCATGGTTGTTGAAGATACACCACCACCACCACCATCTAACACCGATAAAATCATCCCCTTTAGCATACCAAACAAGGTACCCATAAAATTGGATCTTGATCGAAAAACACAACTACAATTCTTGGAGCTCTTTCTCCCTTATTCACCTCGGCAGTCTTGGCCTTAAATCTCATGTAGAAACTGAAATCGCATCTACTAGTGCGGAATGGTATCAACTTGATGATCTTATCAAGATGTGTATCCTCGGATCCTTATGTGACTCTCTTCAAGAAAAAGTCGTTACCACACCGGGTAATGCAAAAGCATTATGGGATCATCTCAAAAATCTATTTCATGATAACAAGGATGCTCGAGCAATTAGTCTTGATAATGAGCTTCGTTCTATCAAGATTGGCAAGATGACGGTAAACAAATATTGTACTACAATCCAATCCATGGCAAATCGTATCAAAAACCTAGACTGTAATGTAAACGAGAAGAACTTGGTCATATATGCGGTAAACGGCCTTGATTCCTGTTTTGCTACTCTTTTTGAAATCATCCGACATAGAGATCCGCTCCCCACCTTTGAAATTGTTCGCAACATATTACTTTTAAAAGAATCCTCCTTTCAGGCATATGGCGGCATCATCAACAGTTTTGAAGGTAGTTCTTCATCCCCCACCGCTCTCTTGACATCTAGTCCTTCCAATCAAAAGGGCAACACAACTCAACAGTCAACTCTTCCGCAACTTTGTAATCATTTTAACGAAGGGACATGGAAGTTTGGTGATAGATGCAAGTATATTCATGACCATCGGAATAGGATTGGTTTAACGACTCGGTCAAACAGTGCCACTAAAGGCAGAAACAAGCGTTGGAATGGTCATCAGACCCAAGCCCACCCTTCATGGGCGACTTCCACTCCGCATGGTTACTACTCCTCTCGCATAAGCCACTACAACCCGCAGTCCATCCCTGCTCAGCCCACCAGCCATCCCCGCCCAACCCAGTATGGGCTGGTCCATCAACCTCAGCCGACCCATGGACAGTGTGTTACCCCACAACAATACGTAGGTTCCGAACAACGATATTCTACCTCGAGAATTCTTGGTCCAGCTCTGGTACAACACGGGTCTCAGGCGACTAGTCTTCCGAGTGCGTTTAGTACCATGACATTACAGGACCCAACTTGGCATATGGACACATGTGCTTCATCTCACTTAAATTTTAATACAAGTAATTTAGGTACTATTTTTTATAAACGCTTATATCCATCTGTTTATGTCGGTAATGGTAATTCCATCCCTGTTACAAACACCTACCATAGCATTATTCCTTCCATTCATCGTCTCCTCCATCTTAATAATGTCCTTGTCACCCCCAATATAATTAAAAATCTTATTTATGTTCGTCAATTTACTCGTGGCAATAATTGTACTATTGAAATTGACGCCTTTGGTTTTTCTGTGAAGGATTTCTTGACTCGCCATATCCTCCTCCGATGTAACAGCTCGGGTGATCTCTATCCAGTTACCAAGGCGTCAAATTTCCCTACCGCTTTCGTGTCTACAAGATCGTTCACGTGGCATAAACACCTTGGTCATCCGGGTGATGAAGTACTCCGTTCACTTGCTTCTCGTAATTTTATTTCGTGTAATAAAACAAAGTCTAAACATATTTGTCATGCTTGTCAGCTTGGCAAACATGTGAAACTTCCTTTTCATACCTCAGATTCTATTGTTGAATACTGTTTTGATATTATTCATTCCGATTTATGGACATCTCCTATTGTTAGCTCTAGTGGTTTTAAATATTACTTTCTTTTCCTTGATCATTACACCCATTATCTATGGATTTATCCTCTTCGTTCTAAATCTGACATGTTTGCAAAATTTTTGCATTTTCAAAAGTATATTAAAAATCAATTTAAATGTGACATTAAAACCTTCCAATGTGATCATGGTGGTGAGTTCGATAACAACCAACTACACACCTTTTTTGCCAACAATGGCATCCAATTTCGTTTTTCATGCCCAAAAACTTCCCAACAAAATGGCAAGGCGGAGCGTATGATCCGAACAACTAATAACATCATCAGTACTCTCCTATTTCAAGCACACCTACCCCCCAACTTTTGGGTCGAATCCCTCCATATGGCCGCATACCTTCTAAAACTTCTCCCCTCTACAGCAATCAACAACGACATACCCTACACTCGACTATTAAACAAACTACCCGACCACTCCCGTCTTCGTACATTTGGATGCTTATGCTACCCTCACCTACACTCTCCTCATAAACTTGTACCACGAGTCACTCCCTGCATATTTTTAGGCTATCCCGCCTATCATCGAGGCTTTCGGTGCCTAGACCTTGAGACCAACAAAATTATCTATAGAAACTATGGGGGGTTGAATAGTTTCTTAAATTTGCTTGTTAAAGTTTGGTTTGAAAAATCCTTTTTCAAAAACTTAAGCTTGAATATTTATGTAAAACCGTCTTATACACAATATGAACAAGGTATAGTGCAACTAACTAATAATCACAAGTATAAAGAAGAATGAATGTGACTAAACTAATAATCACAAGTATAAAGAATAAAGAATGTAAAGAGATAAGGGAAAGAAAGATCAAACCAAACACCAAGGATTTATAGTGGTTCGGCAACAAAGCTCACTCCTCGTTCCTACTCCACTCCTAGAGTACTCCTTACTCAAGAGTTCACTAATCAACAAGCTCCTTAAGGTGGAGAAACCATACACAACGTCGCTTAACCAATTTCTGACTCTAAGCTAAAAGTCGAGCCCTAATCTTAGCTAGGACCAATCTACACCAATATACTTTGAGGACTAAGTATTAACCCTAATACATACACAACTTCCAAATAGACACAACTACTTGGATCTTCACAACAATGACACAACAATTAATAAATAAGTTTTGATCTTCAATGGATCTTTGAGGTAGAAACAACACTTCAACAATGATAGTTTTCTTCTCTTTGCACTTTGAGAGGAAAAGATGAGAGGAGAAAGATTCACTTCTAAACAAGTAGTAATCAAACAAATGATCAAGGATTTGAGTGATTTAAGAAGTATGTAAGAATCTAAAAGTTTATGTGCAAAAGAGGTGGAATGAAAGTCTGAGAATGGTCCACTATTTATAAGACAAATGTCCAACGGCTATATCTTCCCGCGGTTCTTTATGCAGCCTGCGGTTCCTTATCGATAAGGAACTGCCGTAGGCGCTAAGGAACCACCGGCGTAGAGTCCGCTCCCTTTTGTCTTTTAGTGGGTTGGATCGAATCTGCGGATTAAAATATCCTGAAAGGATATTCCAAACCAAGATAGAATATGCCATTTTCAAATTTCAAATTTTCAAATAATTAATTTAATAAAACATTTTCTTAAAAAGAAAGTTTAATAATAAAACTTTGTCACACTTAATAAAAAGTTAGTTTTAAGAAAAGATTAAATCCTTGATCACTTAATTAGTATAATTACTTGTTTGTTCATACCTTAAGTGATAATGGTTGAAATGAAAAATACTTGAACTCAAGAATTCGTTTTTCATTGTTTTCGTAAATGTGTCGTAATCAAAACAAAGCGAGATCGAAAAATGCAAGTAACGTTTTTAGGCATCATTGCATTAACAATCTCCCCCTTTTTGATTCTGACAATCCATAAACTCAATCATCTAATAAAACAAGATTTTCGAAGACGAGTTTATCATTTCTCCCCCTTTGTCGAAGCAAAAAGGTTGCAAAAGTCTTTGAAGAAGAAAAGAACCGGACTTTGCAAATGCTCCCCTTTGGTGCTTACTCCCCCTTGCTTGGGGCACCAAGAAATCGAAATAAGGTGACAAGCTACATAGAAGGGTTAGTAGAAGAGAAGAGACACCCAACAAGATATAGCAAACATCACAAAAAAAATAAGAAACAAAAGATCCAAGATAAGTCATGTTAAAAGAAAACATGATAAAAGATACAAGGAAATAAATCATACAAAGATGTATGAGACACAACCACAAGCTAAAATAAAAATCATAAATCTAATCATAGTTAAGCTAGAACTCTAAGATTTGCTTGAACTAGATGTCTTGAAGATAAGCAACCAATGCTTAGATAAAAGACAAGGTAGTGGCAGAAGGAGGTGGTGGTTGCTTGGTAGAGATCTCATAGTTATAAAAAAAGAGGAGGTTTAACTAAGAGACTCTTGATGTAATTCAACTCCTCATAGATGTGAGCCATAGAAAGATGTTGATATTGACAACATTGACAATATGTTCCATGATGCATGACATTATCATGTGAATGAGGTAGAACACTAAAGGCTAGAGGTGGAATATAAAAAGTTCCACAATCACCATTCTTAGAAGGAGAAGAGATGGGATTTTGAGTGTTCTTGGGTGAATTGGGGTTGAAAGCAATTGGAGAGAATGGAAGAGAATCAAAGCTTTCATTTAGGGAATAAGACATTTTGATTTGAGAAAGTATGCAAAATGCTTAAGGTTATATAGAGAAAGTCTAAGATAATTTAGGGGTGGTCAAAGGGTTGAAACAAAAATTCCAAAAAGTGTTGGAACAAATTTGGCGTTTTAGGAATACCCGAAAAATAAGGTACTGGGCGCGGTTCTTTAACTCAGTCGACGGTTCCTTATCACTGGGGAACCTCAGAGTCAATAAAGAACCGCCCACAGTGGGTTGAGTTTGGTGATGAGGGAGGATTTTCTAATTCAAAAAATCATATTTTTCTAGTCTAACTAATCATGGGGATATGCTAGGAAGCAAAGATAGACAAAGAAAACACACAAGAGCTTACCAAACAAGGTTATGACCAAAATACATAGATTTTTTTAATAAAATCAATGTAGGAGGTGTGTAGAACTAGACACAAGGTCATGACACAATGATCCTCCATAGTTCTCTTTTGTTCTTGCTATATTTGAGAGACCCATACATATGAATTATGTAAGCTCATTATGAATAGCAAGAAGCTTTGAAAAACGTTTTTAGATTGAATTAACAATGCAAAAACATTTCTCGACCATTTTTACAAAAGCTTTGAGAAATTTGAAAAAGTATAGAAGTTTTCCAAAAAAAAGTTTATTAAACAAAAAAAAACTCAAAGAAAGAAAAGACTCAAAAGATAAAAGATAATAAGGATGCACAATTAAGGAATATGTTCCATTAAGCCTAGACCTAAGCGTAAGTAATTAAAAGGTTCCCTCTTAAGTGGCTTAGTGAAGATATCGGCTAAGTTTTCTACTGAGGGTACCTTCTCTATCGAAATGTTCCCCTTTTAAACATGATCCCTAATAAAAATGCTGGCGAATTTCTATGTGCTTAGTTCGCGAATGTTGCACGGGATTCTTGCTAAGGTCTATTGCACCCTTGTTGTCGCACATGATGGGAACATCATTAAGAGAAATCCCATAATCAACAAGCGCTTGCTTCATCCATAGAGCTTGTTGACAAGCTTTACTGGCACTCACATACTCGGCTTCCGTGGTGGATATAGCAAGAGCGGTTTGTTTCTTGGAGAACCAAGAAGTTACACAACAACCCATGAAGGTACAAACTCCACTAGTGCTTTTTCGGTCCACATAGTCTCCCGCATGATCCGAGTCCACGTAGACAATGGTTTCTATGCTGGTCCCTTTAGGATACCATAATCCTAAAGGTATAGTGCCCTTAATGTATTAGAAGATACGCTTGACCGCTTCAAGGTGAGAGGTTTTGGGAGCCTCTTGGAAGCAAGCACAAAGGCAAACACTAAACATGATATCCGGTCTACTTGCCGTTAGGTACAACAAACTACCAATCATACCTCTATATTTGGTGTTGTCTACCGACTCACAATCATCATCTACGGTGAGTTTAGTATCCGAGGCCATAGGGGTTTTCATAGGTTTAGAGTCTTCTAATCCAAATTTCTTTAGCATTTCTTTAACATACTTGGATTGATTAAAGAAAATGCCATCGTCTATTTGTTTAATTTGGAGTCCTAAAAAGAAATTAAGTTCTCCCATCATACTCATTTCAAACTCGTCATGCATGATTTTGGCGAAGTCATCACATAAAGATTGACAAGTTGAACCAAATATAATGTCATCAACATATATTTGTACGATAATGAGGTGAGAACCTTTCTTCTTTGTAAAGAGTGTATTGTCTACCATCCCCATGGTATAATCATGTTTTACAAGAAACGCTTTAAGTCTATCATACCAAGCTTTGGGTGCTTGTTTGAGACCATAAAGAGCTTTCTTAAGCTTGTAGACATGATCTGGTTTCTCAAAATCAATGAAGCCGGCAATGAAGCTTGTATATGTCAAAATTGCTTGACGAATTGAGTATTTTTCGCATGTTGAGAAAGAAAGAAGTGCCCGAATGTTCTCTTAATATTAAAGAAAGCTTAACTTTTTTGGGAGCAGTGGTTCCAAAAAGAAGACCAGCAGGTATATTACCAGTATAGGTGAAAGAAAGTAATCTTGGAGCATAAACTTGTACATTGATCATCGGCCTGCTTTCAAACAGTTCTAGGGTCAACCACTTGAGCGAAGCACTAGCGATAGCCATGTTTTCATCCTTCCAATACTCGATTCCAAGGGTCAGACTCTCGAGCACAGAAAACTCCGATTCAACTGTTTTAAAAAAAGAATTGTCTATAATCACACCCTCTAAGCATAATTGTGTCAAACTTGCTAGCGAATCTATTTGAAATGGTATATGCTCGGAATACAGATGGCGGTAACGAAAAGAGCAAAGTCTTGGTACATTATTGATCTCGCAATGATCGTCATTTTCTATTGATAAAATTTCCAATTCGCTAAGATGAAGAAGGTTTATAACCTTAACATTCTTCAAGCCATAACACCACAAAAGTTTAATCTTCTCAAGTAAGATACACGTAGACAACAAGTTATGAAATATGTCTGGACTTATGATGACGAATGATAAGACCTGTAGTAATTATTAATTTTTGGATCAATATTTATAACCCGACTTTTATTTGTCATGTTTGTTTCTATAAAAAAATATTGAATTCTCTGTTAACCGAAAAAGTTTGGGCTAAAATATAATTATTATTTATATACAAAGTTTATGTCCGTCATCGACCGTAAATTATAATAATATTCTCTATTATCGTCGTAATTATTTTTCTTTTTAAGGGCATTCTTCTTAAATTTATGATAAATATTTAAGTGTCGTACGCTTATATACCGCGTTATCATTTATTAAATAATAAGCCCTATTTATTTATCAAAATATCAACATTCTCCGAATATCAAAGTTTCTATTTTATATTAAGCGTTTATTTTTCGTGTTTTACGTGTATCTTTCAAATCGCGTAACTTTTAAAATATCAGACATCGATAATACCCGCTTATTGAAAACTTTAGCAAAGTAATAAATCATGACCATGTTTCTTATCTATCCCCACGTTATTATTTTGAATATTCAACATCTAATATACTCATTTATGTAAATATCATTATTCACTCTAAATTGTCATAAGCCAACAGCCTACATGCGTGGCCACAATAGATTTCGACTTCGCACGCAGCTACTTAACCCACGTGGGATTAATGTTTACATGTAAGCCACGTATGCTAAGAGCTACTATCATTCCTTTCATACTAAGAATTCTCGTCAATATGAGACACATAGACATATTTGATTAAATATGGCATTTCATTTTCATACCCCATTTCTCTTTACAAGTTAGTATGAAATCTAGTTTACTCTTTACGTAAAAATCATTCACTAGCCATTCTTTAAAGATCTCACAACCATGTCATGAAGCTTTATTTGTTCTAGTTCTCGGTGTTAAGATCTAATCAAGTATATATTCTCTACAAAGATGGTTAGATCCTAATGTTAAAAGGACACGTGTTGGTGCACATCGTTAATCATTGCTTCGCCTTAATAGTTTGGGTTCGTACTCGGGTTAGTATTTATGCTCGGATTTGGGGTTTGTTCATGCGTGACTTACGGTTTTAGTTTCAATGATACCTCACTGAATAAAGGTGCTCGTATAAAGATTGGTGGTCACACTAACCAGGGGTGGACCCAGGGGGGTTCCCGGGGGTTCACGGGAACCTGATGACAGTTTGTCGTGTAGTGAAAATTTTTGCTAAAAATCTTGATTTTTTCAAAATGAACCCGGTGCGAATATGTGTATTACGTAAATACTTAATTTATTTTATCAGCCATATGTCAAAAAAAAAATTATAATCAAAGCCCAATATTACTAAAAGCCCAACAAATTTAAATGAAAAAGTTTAATTAAATAAAAATGTTTCAGTTAAAAAAAGATACCCTAATCTATACCCTAAGAAACCAAGTCAAAAAATACTATGGCGGCACTCAGGTCTCAGGCACAATTGTGAAAGACATGAAACAGGTATGTTGCTCCTCATTGTTTAATATATTTATTTTTTTCACCGTATAGAATGTGTTAGAATGTGAATGGGAATTGTGACTGAATGTTGCATTAGATTCAAATGTTTCATTAGACATAGAATAAATCCAAAATGAACTTTGATTGAATGAATTCAATGGTGTTTTGCTAATAAATCCAAATTATGATTTAAGATCTTTTTTTTTTGCTTTCGTTTCTTATGTTTCATTAGATATAAATGTTTGTTTAGTCAATAACGAACCAAAATTTACGAATTGTAGGCTAAGATTGGAAGTTATCTGAAAAGAAAAGTTTCATCAGATAATGATAATATTTGTGGAGAGTCTTCAAAACGAAATGTATGTAATAACGATATTCCACAAGAATCACAACGTGAACCTACAATCGACATTCCTTTAAATACCTTACCGATTAGAATTGATTTGGATAGTCTACCTTGGGATCCCGTTGATAGACCTCGAATATTTGATTATGACCCTAACCAAAGAGAAGAAATAAGACGATTATATTATGATAGAGGACCTTGTCAACCAACTGGTCATGTCTTTCCGGAAAGAAGTATAGGGGGTAAAGTTAGACGTTTTGTTATGAATTGGTTTAGTGAATTTGGTTGGTTAGAGTATAGCAGAAAAGCGGACAGGGCGTTTTGTTTGTGTTGTTACTTATTTAGGGATAATGTTGAGAAACAAGGTGGCAATGATGCTTTTGTGATTAAAGGTTTTAGGAGTTGGCATAAAAAGCCATACTTGTATGCGCATGTGGGTAATGTGGATAGCTATCACAATAAGGCGTTTCAAAAGTGTGAAAATCTACTAAAAGAAAATCAATCAATTGCCGATGCCTTTAACAAGAAAAGCGAGATTGAGAAGGTTAATTATATGATCCGATTAAATGCTAAAATTTCTTGCGTGAGATTATGTTTGAAAACCGAAAATCCAATGCGTGGTCATGATGAATCTGAGACTTCACTATTTAAAGGAATGTTTTTAGAAGTATATCACTTTCTTAGAGATCATAATGAGGCTATTCGTGCGGTTACATTAGAAAACGCTCCAAAGAACTGTACATTGACTTCTCCGAAGATTCAGAAAGACGTTGTTGATTGTTTTGCTAAAGAGATAGTTAAGTCCATTTGTTTAGAGATTGGTGATGATGTGTTTTCGTTGTTAGATGACGAGTCTAGTGATGTATCAAAGAAGGAACAAATGGCTATTGTTTTGAGATATGTTGATAAATATGGACTTGTAAAGGAGAGATTTTTTGGTATTGTTAAAGTGAGTGATACATCTTCTTCAACTCTCAAAGCTGGAATTGATTATTTATTTAGCAAACATGGATTAAGCTTGAAACAGGTAAAATGCAAAATTATTCGATTATCCGTTTTACACTTTATAATTGTTTATCAAATTACTATTTCTAATATGTTTTAATTAAATCTTTGAACCAGTTAAGAGGACAAGGTTATGATGGAGCAAGTAATATGCGCGGTGAGTTTAATGGCTTGAAAGCTTTAATTCTAAAAGAGAACGAGTCAGCATATTATATTCATTGTTTTGCACATCAACTTCAGTTAGTGGTTGTGGCTGTTGCAAAAAACCACGATGGTGTCGGTAACTTTTTTGATATTTTATCTACTGTCACAAATGTGGTTTGTGGTTCTTATAAACGGAAAGATATTATGAGAGAAAGTCACAAAGAAAGATTAGATAAAGAAATTTCTAGAGGAGAACTTGAAACTGGGAGAGGGAAAAATCAAGAGGTTACTCTTGCACGAGCTGGAGATACACGATGGGGTTCTCATCATAGAACTATAACGAGTTTGATAAAGTTGTTTCCGGAAGTTCTTGAGGTTCTTCGTTATGTTAAAGAAGATGGCAATACTTTGGTTAATCGAGAAACTGCATCCGGCCTAATAACATATTTCAAAACAATAGATTTTGTGTTCTACTTGTACATGTTGTTGCATATCTTGGGAATCATTGATGTATTGTCACGACATTTTCAGAAGAAAGATCAAACTATTTTGGAAGCTGTTTCACTAGTGAAAGGAACCATAAGAGCACTCAAGGAGACAAGGGCATCAGGTTTTCCTTCAATTCTAAATAATGTAACTGTGTTTTGCGAATTACATGATATTCAGATGGTAAATATGAATGAATGTCATTCAAAAAGCAGAAGAAATAAGATTACCAATCGACATCATTTTGAGGTTGATATTTTCAATACAGTATTGGATATGCAAATTCAAGAGTTTGGTGATCGTTTTAGTGAGGTAAGTACCGAAATACTGGAAAATATGGCAGCGTTGAGTCCACATAATTCATTTTCTGACTTCAACGTATCAAAGTTGGTCAAACTTAGTGAAATGTATCCCCGTGATTTTACTTATATGGAGAGGTCAAGGCTCCCTACTGATCTTGCTGTTTACTATCAGATCATGAGTAACGATAAAGAATTTGCTGAGTTGTCTAATATTTCTGAACTTTCTAGTTTGATGGTAAAGAAGAATAAACACACCTCTCATCCTTTGGTCTATCGCTTGTTGAAGTTGGCTTTGATTTTGCCCGTTGCAACCGCTACAATTGAAAGATGTTTTTCTAAAATGAAGCTTGTGAAGACAGATTTACGTAATAGGATGGGTGAAGAATATTTTAATGGTGCGTTAATTTGTGCCGTAGAGAAAGAAGAACTTATGAAAGTTACTAGTGAGGTTGTATGTAAGAGATTTTTCGGTATGAAAGATCGTAGAGGAACAAATTAGGAGATATGTTCTTAATTTATTTACTACTTTGAATGAAATTATATCTTTTAGTTTATTTTTATTTTTTTTACTTTTGAAAAAAAATTGTGCACCTGATGACTTAATGTTCTGGGTCCGCCCCTGACACTAACGTTCAACTTGGGTTTCGGTTTTCTTTCGGTATGATCTGGTGTAACAATTTTGAGGTATAGCTTCACTATGATTATGAAAATGATATATACGAATATGAAATTCATTTTTTAAATATGTAATATAACAGATTAGCATGAATGGTTTGATAAAGGTTTTATATGAAGAACTAATAATCTTTACGTCATTTTTAGGAAAACAATTGTATATTCCAACTTTTGGTCCTTTAATTATTATGCTAAATACAAATGAATATTATAGATTTTTAAAATAAAATTTTTGGTCCTTGAGCTATAAGCTATATACAAAATACATATGATGGATTTGAAAACTAACACTTTTTATCTTTTTCCATTTTATTCTTTTCAAAATTAATCCAAACTATATTTGAGGAAACCCCTTTATAAAATTTGTTTATTCTGTTACGTTGTCGTCTATTTTTCTAAGACACGCCACTTTATTTTAGGTCGTCGTTAGGAGCTTGTGGTTTCTCGGCTTATCTTATTTCATCGTATCACTCACGTCACTATTATCGAGATCGTTATCCTTGTTTGATATCGTTATCGCTAAGGTGAGTTCATAGCCTCGCTTTTACTTATTTAATTGTTTTATTAAACCCGCGAGGGGGATACATGCTACTTTTTACGAATGGACGCAAGTGCTTGAACTGTTTGAACTGTATGCTTATTTTATCCCTTTTAGTCATGAACCGTTAATTACTTGGACCGACTGTACTGGTCGAGTAAACGTGAATGTTGTGAATAGATCTATTGGGATTGACCTCTCCGTCCGGGTTTAACGGAAAACCGACTGGACGCACTGTATTTGAAACTTGAACGGAATAACGGATGTTAATGTTCGGTTTCATGAGCTAAATGCGATAACTGATGCTATCTGACTTTTGTAATCTGAATACTGAAATCTTGTGGTCCACTGCTTTTACTTACAAACCTATGAATTCACTCAACCGTTGTGTTGATGTTTTAGCATGTATTTCTCAGGTACTCAGGTTTAATAGCAGCTGGAGCATGGAGTCGCACTGGATATTTTAAAGGCAATAAAATAATGATTACCATTCGATAAACTGTTTATTATTAAAATATTGTTGGTACCTGTTTCTGTCTGTAAACTCTTATTTTACATTACTGAATGGATTAAACTTTTTAAACGCCTCTTTTTGAGTCGTTCTCTGTAACTTGTGTGTTGTGCTATGAAGTAATACTCCCAGTGACCCTTCCGCTGCTATCCGAAATTTGGGAGTGTTACAGATTGGTATCAGAGCACTTGTTATAGAGAACTGGGTCATTTTTATGAAACCTAGACTATAACAGCTCTATTGATAAAACAATTTTATTGCCTTGAAGATCATCCGTGCGAACTCATGCTACCCGAAAGTTTGATAAATATGTATACTGCTATATATTTCTTTCTCGTTATTACGTTTATATAAAAGGATTATATAAATATTGAGCTCTTTCAAGACATTGCCAGTGAAGCAATGGTCTTGGTAAAGTTATTCATGACTTTTATGATATCTATTTTATGTAAGCGTGAACTCACCATCTAGTGCCGATTCCATCGTTTCTTTATCTTCTAGATTTGAGTTTGAATACTCATCTTGCTCTTTGAAATCATACATGATTATTTCACAGACCACCATTGTATAGTCTGGAGTAAGACTTTGACTTATCACCTTGTGATGTGCCAATTTGGGACACCTATTTTTTTAAAACACGATTTATTGTGTTCCTTGATTTTTTTATCACTCCGGATGAGTTAAATAAATCATGACACGAATGAGATTATTTCGTTCTATGGAAAATTTGATTTACTCTTCATCTCGTGCTCTGTGCAAACAATGCTTAGGTAGGCTAATTTATAATGATCTTGTTGAAACGAATTCGTCACTCGTTTGAACAAGCAAATTATAAATTACCGAACCATGAGTTTCTAAATCTTAATTAGATGGACGTGACGAATCCATGTAATTAATGATTTGTAAATGAGTAGGCTTAAGCGTGTGGCATTCAAACATTGTTTCTTTTCGACTCATCGTTCAATTGAACGGCTCATCCGTTGTGTATCGCTATTCTAACTCGTATCGTTATTATCTTGTACGAATGACTCTTTAAATTTTTTTTATATTTTTGAAACATTTATGTGGATTATTCTGAGCGTGTATCGACTCTTGTGAACTTAAAAGTACTCTCACCTTTTCTCGAACTTATCGTGAGCATGTAAAACAACTGAACTCTGGGACAGAGTTCTTTTAAGGTAGATAGACTGTAGTAATTATTAATTTTTGGATCAATATTTATAACCCGACTTTTATTTGTCATGTTTGTTTCTATAAAAAAATATTGAATTCTCTGTTAACCGAAAAAGTTTGGGCTAAAATATAATTATTATTTATATACAAAGTTTATGTCCGTCATCGACCGTAAATTATAATAATATTCTCTATTGTCGTCGTAATTATTTTTCTTTTTAAGGGCATTCTTCTTAAATTTATGATAAATATTTAAGTGTCGTACGCTTATATACCGCGTTATCATTTATTAAATAATAAGCCCTATTTATTTATCAAAATATCAACATTCTCCGAATATCAAAGTTTCTATTTTATATTAAGCGTTTATTTTTCGTGTTTTACGTGTATCTTTCAAATCGCGTAACTTTTAAAATATCAGACATCGATAATACCCGCTTATTGAAAACTTTAGCAAAGTAATAAATCATGACCATGTTTCTTATCTATCCCCACGTTATTATTTTGAATATTCAACATCTAATATACTCATTTATGTAAATATCATTATTCACTCTAAATTGTCATAAGCCAACAGCCTACATGCGTGGCCACAATAGATTTCGACTTCGCACGCAGCTACTTAACCCACGTGGGATTAATGTTTACATGTAAGCCACGTATGCTAAGAGCTACTATCATTCCTTTCATACTAAGAATTCTCGTCAATATGAGACACATAGACATATTTGATTAAATATGGCATTTCATTTTCATACCCCATTTCTCTTTACAAGTTAGTATGAAATCTAGTTTACTCTTTACGTAAAAATCATTCACTAGCCATTCTTTAAAGATCTCACAACCATGTCATGAAGCTTTATTTGTTCTAGTTCTCGGTGTTAAGATCTAATCAAGTATATATTCTCTACAAAGATGGTTAGATCCTAATGTTAAAAGGACACGTGTTGGTGCACATCGTTAATCATTGCTTCGCCTTAATAGTTTGGGTTCGTACTCGGGTTAGTATTTATGCTCGGATTTGGGGTTTGTTCATGCGTGACTTACGGTTTTAGTTTCAATGATACCTCACTGAATAAAGGTGCTCGTATAAAGATTGGTGGTCACACTAACGTTCAACTTGGGTTTCGGTTTTCTTTCGGTATGATCTGGTGTAACAATTTTGAGGTATAGCTTCACTATGATTATGAAAATGATATATACGAATATGAAATTCATTTTTTAAATATGTAATATAACAGATTAGCATGAATGGTTTGATAAAGGTTTTATATGAAGAACTAATAATCTTTACGTCATTTTTAGGAAAACAATTGTATATTCCAACTTTTGGTCCTTTAATTATTATGCTAAATACAAATGAATATTATAGATTTTTAAAATAAAATTTTTGGTCCTTGAGCTATAAGCTATATACAAAATACATATGATGGATTTGAAAACTAACACTTTTTATCTTTTTCCATTTTATTCTTTTCAAAATTAATCCAAACTATATTTGAGGAAACCCCTTTATAAAATTTGTTTATTCTGTTACGTTGTCGTCTATTTTTCTAAGACACGCCACTTTATTTTAGGTCGTCGTTAGGAGCTTGTGGTTTCTCGGCTTATCTTATTTCATCGTATCACTCACGTCACTATTATCGAGATCGTTATCCTTGTTTGATATCGTTATCGCTAAGGTGAGTTCATAGCCTCGCTTTTACTTATTTAATTGTTTTATTAAACCCGCGAGGGGGATACATGCTACTTTTTACGAATGGACGCAAGTGCTTGAACTGTTTGAACTGTATGCTTATTTTATCCCTTTTAGTCATGAACCGTTAATTACTTGGACCGAGTGTACTGGTCGAGTAAACGTGAATGCTGTGAATAGATCTATTGGGATTGACCTCTCCGTCCGGGTTTAACGGAAAACCGACTGGACGCACTGTATTTGAAACTTGAACGGAATAACGGATGTTAATGTTCGGTTTCATGAGCTAAATGCGATAACTGATGCTATCTGACTTTTGTAATCTGAATACTGAAATCTTGTGGTCCACTGCTTTTACTTACAAACCTATGAATTCACTCAACCGTTGTGTTGATGTTTTAGCATGTATTTCTCAGGTACTCAGGTTTAATAGCAGCTGGAGCATGGAGTCGCACTGGATATTTTAAAGGCAATAAAATAATGATTACCATTCGATAAACTGTTTATTATTAAAATATTGTTGGTACATGTTTCTGTCTGTAAACTCTTATTTTACATTACTGAATGGATTAAACTTTTTAAACGCCTCTTTTTGAGTCGTTCTCTGTAACTTGTGTGTTGTGCTATGAAGTAATACTCCCAGTGACCCTTCCGCTGCTATCCGAAATTTGGGAGTGTTACAAGACCAGTATACGCAAAAACACACAATTGATGACAGGAGGATTGGTACATATTTGAAGATGACCAGATCCACGCTGAGCTTGTGTTACACTGATTATATGTAGGTTTTCGCTAGATAAATCTCATTTGGTAATGTAAGAGTACTGTCATTACGGAAAACCCCAACATCAAGTGAAAGCTCTTTGAGACAACTTGTGGAAACTGCAAGTCGTATCCAGTTTTTGACGTCCTCTAGGTTCAGGTAGTTTTCTTCAATGTTCAGGCGAAGATGAAAAGACTCGATAGGAATGTTGTCTCGGTGGTACCTTTGCAAAGTGGTACGAATGAGCTTATTGTACTTTGTTGCGTCTTCCATGGATGAAAACAATTTATCCGGTTTAAAAGGATTTATTCTAAGAGTAGGGATGGTATTCCAAGCGTGCAGCCATGACTTTGACAGGATACGAGTGTTTGCGGCTTTATTTAAAGGCAAAAACATTTGAATACGATGAATCAATTCTACAGGAAGAACATCTTCCTTAACTTTACTTTTTTCAGACATCTCAAAGAAAATTATGCTTCTTTTCGACCTAATTTCAATATTAAACTATGCACAACAATAACCGTTTAATTAATTAAAAAATAAATAAGTAGGCAATGTAAATTTTGTCCTTTGAAATCGGAAGTCGATAAAAAGCGAGAGATTTAAGCTTTTATAAAAAAACAATAGACTTTTAAATTTTAGGATAAACTGCAAATTTTGTCCCTCGACTATATTAAAAATGCGAAAAGAACCCTTAAGACGAAAGGTTATGCAAAAACACCCATGAACTTTGTATTCTCATGCGAAAAAGCCATTAAGACGTTAAATCCCACCTTTCGAACGTTATCACAAACCATGCACGTGAGGGCAACTTTGTCATTTCACATCCTCCCCTTAACAACTAAGAGGGCTGGGAACCATGGCGCCGTGGGGTGCCAAACCCACGGCGCGGTGCGCGTGATGACTCCCCTAAGCCACAAAACCCACGGCGTGTAGCCCCGGCGCGACTCAACTCACGGGGCGTGAGTGATTTATTAAAAAAAAATTGAAATTTTTTTAAATACAACGGCTAGTAGCCGTTTTTTTTGAAAAAAAGTTTTTTTTTGTTTTAAATGCCTAACGGCTAGTTTCTTAAAAAAAAATTTAAAATTAAATGCCAAGCGGCTAGTTTTTAAAAAAATATATATATTTTTTTTCAATTTTAATCTCTATATATACTACATTTCCTATATCATTTTTTACACACACACAAATCATTCTCTCCTTTATCATTCTCTCATTCACAAACACAATATTTATAATATTTATTTATATTTATGAAATGAATAAAAATGAATTAATTTTTCTATTTTTTTAGGATTGTAATATTTATTTTTATTTATGAAATGAATTAATTTAATTTGAAAATGTGAGAAATAAAAAAAAAAAGTGGGACCCACAAAGGGGAGTCACTTAGAGTGATGACTTCCCTGATTTTTCCAAGTGAGTGGGTTTCGCTGACGTGACACCCCAAAACACCCTGTGATGACTCCCAGCCCTCTAAACAACCGTGCCTTTACTTTGTGCAAATCTTGTCACAATAACTTCTTCCCCACTTTAATTTTCGGGAAACATCACCGCCATCACCACCATCGCCACCAACCAACACCATCGTCCTCGCGCCACCGCATTCATTTTTACTTTTTCGAAAGATAATTGCATATTTTGGGTGGTTTTTATGTTGTAAAGCAATATAAAGATGACAAAATAGATACTTCATTAAAGTTAGATAAAGTTCTACCATTGCAGCAATCAACAAAATAAGTCGACATAGAGAAAACCAAAGTTACTTAGATTCAGCTGCAAAATCGACTGGAGCAACAGCCTTAACTGTGATTCTTTGTTTCTTCTCATTATTGTACTCTCTTTGTTACAGGTTTTGCATGCTCGATAAGACATGTTTTTCTCACCTCTGATCATACTCATGCAAGCTCGTGTGTTTAAGAACACCGGCGGCTGCCACAAAACAAATGTTCAGTATATCTAACCAATGAGAAATTTTATAGCATATTTTTACTAAGAAAATTATCAAATTTATTATCTGCTTATTTATGTCTGATATACCTTGTCTTCACCCAAAGACGGTTGATCGTTATATAGTCAAGTGTCACACGGTCAGTATACATGGGTCGACCACCATTTCTCATTGAGGGACTCAAGCTAGCACCCACGGTTTCTAAGGAGATTTCTTTGCCTTCAGTAACATACCATGATTTTAACTTTTGAGAATCTAGGGTATCAGGATTTATTTCGATGATATTTTTGCGCGCCCACAGTTGACAAATATATACTTGAAGGAATAACATCAAAACAGATTTAGTTAAAACCGACAGATTCAAATTCAGGTGTAATTACTTGAGATGTCTGATACACGTAGAGATTTGATCGCAGCTACAAGTCATGACTCATCAGTCATATCCATTAGCTTTTGACCCAGATGAGTAGCAAGAGTGTTCCACAAAGACACACCTTGATACAGGTCATAATTTGTTTGTGAGTTTATAAAACATAATCCAAGAATATGGCACATCTTGAGACGAAATGCATACAAAGTTACAAACTTACTGTAACAATGTATTTGTAATTATATTTAATCATTGAGTAATCAGAAGCAAATAAGTGTTTGCGGGTATATTGTTATTACTTGATAGTGGTGGTGGGTTTTGTGGGTGGCCGGTGGTGGCAAGGGTAAGGGTGGTGTTGTTTTTAGAAAATCAAAGGGGGAAGAAGTGGGTTTTAAGGGTTTTTTCGCACAAATTAAAAGGTTAGGTGATTTTGTCAAGAAGAAACAAGGAAATGATGAAAATTCCTCGCAATAGTGGCACGCGAGGGAAATAACGCTCAGAAAGTGAGAGTTAACGTCTCAAGGCCATTTTCGCATGAAAATACAGAGTTCTTGAGCATTTTTAAACGACCTTTCGTCTCAAAAAAATTTTGGGTATATTTTAGTATATTAAGCAAGTACTCTCAGTTTTACTATTGTTGTCATTGCATATTTTCATTGTAGACCAGCTGTGACTCCTTTAAGTGATGGTTATTGGCTTTGTTAGCATTGCCCGTTGTCCGTTGAGTCGAATAAGCATTGACACTGTCCAATTTCGTTTGTGTGCATCCACTTACCAGCTACTGATGTAATTGCAGTGCATGGAACTGCCCAAATTTACAGAAATCGGCATAAACCTTAAACCAATCACAAGTGTAAGACTTAAAGAAATAGGGAAAAACTTTAAACCAAATCAGAAACTTAAGAACTGGAAAAGAACATAGTTTAAAGAAACTTTCTTTAGGGGAGGTATAAAATGGGATATTCAGGAATATCAGAAAACAAGAGTTGATAAACTAATTTTCCAACGCTAAATATGCCAGAAACCAAATTATGTGTAAATATCTAACAAATCAAAGCAAAATAAAAGTGTAGCAGAATGAGAACAGGAGCTTAAACAAAATATTGCAAATGTTCTATTGAGGAAACCAAATTAGTTTGCACTCATTAAGGAATTCGCGAAGATCTCCTATGGAAGAACTTGTTAGAGGTTCCCATTTTTCATTATGAGGATTTTTTAATAAAATTTCCTTTAGGTCAGTCGTTTTTCCTTCCATCATCGTCCTTTGCATCTTCCTTATCACCTGGCAAGAGGACTGTATGTAACTCGGATGGCAAATCAAGAATAATGCATCAAAGAATCGTGATTGTTTCCACATGCGTTCATCTAAGCCTGTTTCAAGTGTAAATCGGACGTTCCCAACCGGATATTTGACCCTTCTTCTGATATTCTCAACATCAATGTTCTTCAAAGGCACTACTGAATCAAGGTTATCACTTCTTATTTTGATGTCAAACTTGCTTGATGAATTGAGTGCTTCCCTCATCTTGACAAAGTACGACGAATTGTCCACATTTTCCCAATTATTGAAAGTAAGCTTCACTTGATCTGGAGTAGTGGATCGGGAAAGGATCCTAGGTATATAACCACTATAGCCGAAAGAAAGTAATCTTGGAGCATCAACTTATACATTGATCACCGAGCATCGTCCAAATAGGTCTAGGTTCAACCACTTGAGCGAAGTGCTAGTTATAACTATCTGTTCCTCTCTCCAAAAGTTGATTCTAAGGCTCAGACTCTCAAGCACAGAAAACTTTGATTCGACTTTTTTAAAAAACAAACTGTCTCTAATTACACCCTCTATACATAATCGTGTCGTACGTGCTAACGAATCTATTTGAAATGGTATAGGCTTCGTCCAGTTAGTAAGCTCCAGGTCGCGGTAACGAAAAGAGCAAAGTCTTGGTACATTATTGATCTCCCAAAGATCCTTCGTTTCCATGGATACAATTTCCAATTCGCTAAGATGAAGAAGGTTATTAACCTTAAGCTTCTTGAAGCCTTTACAGCAATAAAGTTTAATCTTCTCAAGTAAGGTGCACGTAGACAGCAAGTTATGAAACATGTCTGGAGTTATAATGACGTAAGACAAGTACAGCACTGATTATATGTAGGTTTTGGCTAGAGAAAATCTCATTTGGCAATGTAAGAAGAGTGCCATCATTTGGGTCTCCAATAACAAGTGAAAGCTCTTTGAGACAACTTCTGGAAACTGCAAGTCTTATCCAGTTTATGACGTCCAGTCGGCGCGACCCCATGAACTAGTGACCAGCCGGAGATGAAAAGACTCGATAGGCATGTTGTCTCTGTGGTACCTTCGCAAAGTGTCATGAATGCACGTGTCGAACTTTGTTGCCATTTCGTCGGTTGTAAACCATTTATGGGGATCGGGATCAATTATTCTAAGAGTAGGGATGGTATACCAAGCGTGTAGCCAAGACTTTGACACCATACACGTCTTTGCGGCTTTTTTAAAAGGCAACAACGATTGAATACGATGAATCAATTCCACAGGAAGAACATCTTCGTTAGTTCTAACTTTTTCCGACATCTCAAAGATACCTAAGATTGTTGTATCATAAAAGAAAAAGTAAGCATGCAATGTAAGGCAATTCTGCTTTGTTTCGACCTAATTTCAATATTGTACCATGCACAATAGTATACGAATGCAATGTAAAAGAATTATCTTAATGACCTTGAAATCCAATGTTGTCTCGGTGGTACGAATGAGCTTATTGTACTCTATCACTTTTTCAGGATAAAGATCAATAATTAAACGCAACAACGATTGAATTCGATCAAAAAGAAAAGTAAGGATGAAATTTTTTCTACCCCAAAAACTAATACAAATTATCCTTTTTAAATGGTATAGAAATATTTTATAAACTTGTATAGATTTGTGCTATATTCTTTATATTTTTGTAATTGTTTTTACATAATTAATAAACACATAATCTCCAAATGCATTTACTTTGATGGTATTAGTTGCTCAAAATCATGAAATTTCGGACTTCAGTCAAAGAATTATCTTTCTTATATTTATCAAAATTCTTGACATACTTGAATCCATCTATAATCCTTAAACCTTTTCACTATAAAAAATAAAAGAAACTTCATGACACGTTAAATTCATAACCTAAATACACTTGATATGTATCGAGCACAATTTGTTTCTCAAATCTCAAAGAAGTCACCTTAAAAAGGAATTGTGTAGAAAAGTATTAAAAATCACAAACTCATACTATCACCCTCCTAATTATTATTATTAAATGCTTTAAGCTGTCACTTTAAATTTAAAATTTAGATCTTGATTAGTGCAATTATGAAAGAAAAAAAATACATATTACAACTTAAACCAAACTATATGTCTCTCTGGTCCTTTTAGTTTAGCACTAACCATTGTGTCACAACAAGTCTCTGTAGTTTATAAACACACACAAAAATAGTACAAAGTACTTAGCAACCATTACATTGAGGTTAAACCTGTTTCACCAGTGGTTTTTAAGTGACTTTCGGATTAACCAACATGGGCTTATTATTCTCAATATTCCCCCTTAAGCCTATTATGTAAAGATCATGCATGTCAAGATCATCACAAAACTTATTGTTCAACAACACTTAGGTGCCGTTTGGTTTAGGAATATTCAAGGATATTGGGGGATATTCAAAATTTTTACATTTTAATATCCCCAAATATTGTCTTTGGTATAACCAAAGAAGGAATTTAAAATTCCTTGAATTCCCAAAATGAGGGATATTAAAATTCCTCCAAAAAGTGAGGAATTTTAATTTACTTGAAAATTATTTTTCATAAACTTTTTTTCTTGTCGTTATTATTTCGGTTTTTATGTTTAAATAAAAAATTATAAAATTTTAAAAATTTATATAATATTTATAAATTCTTATAATATTTATATATATATTTTTATAAATTTTAAATAAAATTATTATATATTTTTTATAAAATTTATATAATTTTTTTTAAAATTTATATAAAATGTGAAAATACGAATTTTAATTTTTTAAATAGAAAATATATATAAAAAAATATTTATTCATTAATTGGTTCAACCTAAAATCAAGATTTCAAAAAATTATAAATTAACCAAACAGGCTTAGGCATTTTAAATTCTAGAATTTTAAATTCTGAGAAATTTTAATATATTAGAATTTAGAAGTCCAAAATTTTAATATCTTAAACCAAACGGCCCCTTAATCATTTTGTAACGATATGTAACATTGTCAAGAGATTTAACCTTTATAGTTTTAACCACACCTGAAGCCACTTTTACCTTTAAGAAAAATAACCCAATCTTAATATGCTTAGTCCTTTCATGCAATACAGGGTTAGTAGTAATTTAAATTACTAAAATGTTATCACATTCAATAAGTACTGGGGGAGATGATTTAACATTAACTTCATACAAAACCATTAATATCACATAACTTCACAAGTAACACTAGCAAAAGATTTGCATAACACATATTGATTTTTACTTTTCTACGGAATCAAAGTTTTCCACACTGTAATCAGTTCAGACCTTCTACTAGCTTTGCATTCGCGTAGTCTGAGTCAACAATACACCTGGTTCAAGATTAACACTTTTATTAAAGTATATACCTTTGCTCGAAGCATTTTTTGAGTATCTTAAGACCCTAAATGCAAGTATAAATTAAGACTCAACTGGAGCATGCATATGTTTACTACGAACATGAACTGCATAACCAATGTCAGGTATATGTTAAGTAGATCAGTTTAACAACAAGTTTTTTGATAGTTGTTAACACCAGTTAAGAACTTATCAACTACCACTCTACTACCTTTAGTAGTTTTAACAACACTGCCTCCTTAGACTCTTTTTTTGTTTACCTTTTTAATATAATATTGTGAGCCGACTAGTCCCAGGGCGGCTACCTTTTTTTATAGCCCGGTTTCAGCGTTGGTGAACCTTTGTTTCCACCCCCAAATGTACACATCTAATGAGGTTTGAACCCTTAACCTCTTATTTGAAGTCAAGGACCATACAACTTGGCCGTTTAGTGATGATTATCTCTTAGACTCTATAGAGTCTCACACGGTTTGCAAGCAAGCATATCAAACTCAGATAAAAGCTCAAGACAAAATTTTGTTTATGTTAAAAACAAAGAACCACTAAAACTTCAATACCCAATAAGTACTTTAACTACTCAAGTTCTTTATCATAAATTTGGAACTTAGAAATATTTTAACTCTTGTCACGATGAATATGTTTAGCGGGCCTTATAAAAAGTTTGGGTTGCGGCATCATATCACTTTGCTATCACTTCTCTAACCTCTATTCTTACACATCATTGTTGCTCATTAGATCACAATAATTGTACCGTTAGGGATGGAGCTAGTAGGGGGTTGGCAGGTGCTCCACCCCCCACCCCCCGGCCTAACACATCTACTATGTAGTTGATATTTCGGTCATGTTTCCTTAAGTTTTTTATTTGGCCCCTGCTAATAGATGGTATCATTTAACAACGTTGTTGTTGAAGAACATAACAAGAACACAAAAGCTACACAAAGTGCAAGAAATTGTAACTACATAACACAATGCACATAACAGTATGTGTACTCTTGTAAAAATAAGTACGCGCTAGCCCCCTCTAACGTTAAATCCTGGCTCCGTCTATACATATCGTTAGTTGCAGCAATTATGCATTGTTCTTCTATAGCTTGAGTAATGAGTCAAGAATGATCAAAGGTATAGAGAAGCTATCATCCACTCACACAATGTTTTCAATGTTGTAGTAAATTAGTATATTATACGCTATATCTCATTTTATGGAAAGGTTATATCGATGGATTTGGGTTACGTGACGTGCAAAAGTATTGAGCTATGTTGTAAAAGATATAAACCATGCATGTAAACACGATTTTTCATATGAAAAGTTTTTAATACCAATAGCTAAACTTAAACCACTTATTTACAAAAAGATTAAGCGACGTGCATCCATATGATTTCAAATTTACCTATTTTTTAGAAACTTTTACCAATTCAATAGCACATCTACCCTTTTTGTACGTAATAAATGTTTGGTTTGCTTAAGAAAGCTCGATAGCAATGGCGTAATGGGGTGGAGCTGGAGCTTGGGTTGAGTATATTTATAAGCTCAAAGAGCGAACTTATATTTTTATAAAGTTTTTTAGCATATTATTTGGAACTAAAGATTATTCATGTAAATTTGAATAAATATACATAAAATTAAATTCAGATATATTTATATTTTTAATGTAATAATTTATTATAATTTTATAAGTATTTAAACAATTTGACTACTCCGTCAACCTTTGTTTACAAACTTGACTATAAAAATTTATAACTTAAAACCTGAATAGTAGACGAAACTTATTTTAAAAACAGTAATTAAGGGTGGCAATAAATGGATCGTGTTTGAGTTGAGTAAGTATTAAATAGGTTGACACGTGAAATTGTTTAAAAACAGTAATTAAGGGTGGCAATAATAATCGGTTAAAATAACATATTATACGCTATGCGGTGCTCGAACTCGGGGTGCTCGTTGAAATATTACGAGTAGGCGTCCGTTGAATTATTTGCCGTTTCCAAAAAAAAAGAATATATAATCATCTAAAAATAAAATATATAACCTTAATTTTATTTTGTATTTGGGTTAAATGTATTTTATATATAGTTAACTGAAATGAATTTATAACTCATATATCATTAAAAATGTTTCGTTTGTATGTTATGTTTATCATTTTTACATCTTTATATCATTTTTCACATAATGCAGTTTAATCGACGATCAATTAATTTTTTTAACCGCTTGACCTATTTACTTAAACATCTTAAATGGGTTACACGTGTTATACAAGTCTGGGTTAAGGTTGATCAGTTTCGTAACACGATTATTAAATGAAACATGTTTAAGTAAAAATTATAATAACATGTTAACCCACAAAACCGAACAAGTCAACACGAAAACAACTCGATTGCCACCCTAACCGTAACATATAATACCAAAAGGTCACAATACATGCTTTTGACCAATGGATTTTAGATTTTGCACACTAGAAAAATAACTCTAGTTTGTCTTTTTGCGTTCGGAATACTCATAATTATACGTTCTCGTAATATTCGTTTTTACATATTTAAATCAACTAACGTTTTGAGATTGAATGTTATTAGCAGAAAAAGCACGCAAATTATCAAATACTACAAAAGAACACGCATTAGTAATTTACTAGGATGATACCCGCAAAATGCAGCACGGGTATTCGATTACTATTTTATGACAATCAAATTAATGTAAAAATAAACAATTGAAATTAAAATAAATAAAATCATTAAAAATGAAAAAACAAACAAACAAATTATAAATATATTATAAATGTTGAATTACAGACAACAAAATTTTAAAAATATAATGAAATACGTTCTAAAAAAACTAAATCAATTAAAAGTAATCTCAATTTAAAAATAAAGTTGTTTTTTCAATAAGTTGCTACGAGAGAACTGAATAGTTAAGATTACACATTTGGTTTGGAATAAAAAATATAATGGTTAAGATTTGATATGCTTGAGCTAAATTTTTTGTTTAGTTAGTTTTGAGTTATGATGTATATATATACACCTTTTATATACTAGTACGTATAATACTACTGAGGAAACAACTGATTTTCATCTAACTAGTTTTGATTTGTTAAGATCGAAGGTAACGAGGGTCGACCGTTCGGTCGATCCCCTCCATTTTGCAATATAAGACGATCTCCCCCGTTACTAAGCAAAAAGTGAATACATTACATGTAGACTTTTTAATTGCTCAGTCGCCTAACAGACCGAGTAAATAAAACGTGTGTTTTTTTTATTAATTTATGTGAAATTATTTTTATTATACGTGCGATCTTCTTGTTACGAAAATTTGATCTTAATGTAATTAAAAAAAATTGACATTAAAGTGACAATTACATGTGCGGTCAGCACTACTTTCGGCTTAATCAACCCTCTTGGTTTGCATTTTACGGACCAAATGGTCTTGTATGGTAACTTGGTGCGAGCATATGCAATACATAGCTTTTGCAAAAGCTTTTTATTGTGTTAAAAAGTCATTTGAAAACTTTTATGCATTGCAAACTTGAACTTTTTCGAAGACTTTTCAAAATGACTTTATGTATCAAAAGCGTTTGAAGCATTGGTTTTATAATTAATGCCTTAGTGTGATAGCCTTACTTTGGTGTTTTTTTTTGTCTAAAAGCTTTTGTAGAAATTTTTGGCATTGGAGAACAATAGTTTGGTGCCATTAATGTTTTAATGAAAAATATGATGTGGCAAAAACTAAAAAATTTTGCATTACATATGCCCTAAGAGCATGAGCAATGGGAAAAATCATTCAAAGACTTTTTAATATTGTGTCAAGTTTTTTGATTTTTTACCATTACAACTAAAGCTTTTTGATAAAGCTTTTAACAAAGACTTAGTAGTCTTTGATACAAGTGATAGCCTTTTAATACTTTGGTAATATGACATTAAATACATCAAGTCTTTAAGACTTGATGCATTGTAGATGCTATAAGTAGTCCCCAAAATTATAGTACGTCCTTGTCCATTGGCCTAAAATTACTTTATAGATGTACTTGCATGTTAGGTATAAAAATTAAAGATTAAAGAGGACAAATATTTTATCTGTCTCAATAATTATAGATAAAGATGTACTTGCATGTTACTTCTTTGCTCACATAAAAGATATTTTATTTGTCTTAAAATTATTGTTTTTAACAAAAAAAAACTTTTAATATAAATATATTTAGATTTAAGTTCATTTGCATACCAAACTTTATTTTGGATACCAAGGGATTAATCTCCATCCTTCATCTCAATCTTAATCCAATGGATAAGATTAAACTAAAAACTTATTTTCCACCTTTTTTTTCAAACATTAATATCTTTTAAACCGTTAATCGTTATGCAAAAAAAAATATACCGTTACGACGGGCATTTAATTATCTTTCTACAGATATGCTATATGATATACTTTCGACAAAAAAAAAAATTTCGTTTTTTTCACGTTTTTTTTTCATTGTCGAAAATTATCATATATGATACTAAATATCATATGTGATAATAACACTAGTATCATACATGATATAACTTATCATATATGATATAAACCAATATCATATATGATTCAATAATAATTTGTAACCTAAGACTGATATCATATATGATAAAACACTATTATCATATATGATATTTTACACAAATTTTA
The DNA here is from genome assembly GCA_025667525.1 of Glebionis coronaria. Classification (NCBI taxonomy): domain Eukaryota; kingdom Viridiplantae; phylum Streptophyta; class Magnoliopsida; order Asterales; family Asteraceae; genus Glebionis; species Glebionis coronaria. Next base: position 345,059 of record JANFOE010000579.1, read on the forward strand.
AAAAACGAAAAAAAGACGAAATTTTTTTTTCTTCAAAAGTATATCATAATGTATATCTGTAGAAAGCTTATTAAATGCTCGTCGCGATGGTATATTTTTTTTTGTTTAACGCTTAACGGTTTAAAAGATATTTAAATTATAAGAATAAGTGAAATAATAAAATACTTTTAATCTTATCCATTAGATGAGATGTAGATGGATGGTAGGGATGAGTCCCTTAGTATCCAAGATTAATATGGTATCCAAAATAACTTTACTCATATATTTATTATAATGTTTTATTTTTATTTTTATAGAATGACACTTTTAATCATATCTAACTAATTAACTCTTCTTTATATTTTGTAAGAATAATCTTAAATAAAGGTAATCTAGTAAATTGATTAAACTATTCTATATATTTTTGTAGTGGACAACTAAATGACGACGTCTCAAAAATAAAACATGAACAATAAACATAAGATGGAAGGAGTATAAAAAAATACCGTTCATTTATGTTTGTCCTCCAGTTTACAGTGCAATGCCAATTTTTATTTGTTTCTTTTTCGTAATTTTTGTCAGTTTAATATTTTTGACTTATTATACATTACTAGGATTAATGCCCGCGCTCCGCCGCGGGGTATTTTCAAAAGATGTTTATAAAGTCAGAGGGTGGATGAGGTAATAAGTGGCTCGATTTAGTATATTTGTCTAAAGGAATAGATGACAACTAACCAATATAGTAAAAGCTAAGAAGTAATGAAACTACATATACCATGTTACAACAAAAAACATGTGATTAACTCACCTATAAGGATTATAAGGATCCACAAAACTTCACATAACCTATCAATAAGAATTAGTGAAAAGAAATAAGCATAGCTTGAGCATGATTAGATACAATTATGAAGAATCAAGAATTATAACAATAAAAGATTTCTTCTTTTTTGCTTCAGTTTTTTTTGCCTAGAAAGTGCTCCCTTCACTGATTTGCTGGTAGCTTCCTCCACTAATATTTCTTTTCATATTCTTGGCTGGCAGTAGAACCTAGTGGTGGTGGGGTTGCTGAAAGTATTATAGACAATTTCAATCTGTATGATTTCGACCCGCTAATTAATTTTCCTGTTTGACAGGTCTAATAATATTAAAGGACAATTTTATTGAGCATACCTGGACTCCCTGATCAAGAATCAATAAATGCGATGAGCGTTAACCCTTTATATTCACTTGATATTGCATCCTTCAGGTTTGCAGCAGTTTAACGAAAAATATAGTATAGTACATGGCTCCAATAACTATGCTCAATACATCACTAAAGACTTGTTTCTCTAGTTGTTATTCGTATGCACACACATATTTAGCAGTTATTACAATCATCTTTGAAGTGGCAGATTTAAGCCGTTTATGAGTAAAAAGGTATGTTCACACTGTTTCTAATGAGACCAATGAGACAAATAGAAACTTGGCTAGGCGTTGAATTGAATATTTGAACGACACCTATAGTTTGTTTAAAATACATTCTGAATGTACAGTTTTTGGATTGATAAACATTGTAATTATATTGTTTTTAGACTCTTGTTTTTAACACGTTAACTAATTTTATCGGACCAGAATTATACACAACAATAGGATGATCACATTAACATAATCCTTTTTTAACAAATTTAGTTTTCCATTACTACACTAAAATGGTAGAGTATTACGTACCATCTGATCTTGCACCAAGGTGAAATAATAAACATGAACCGAGCAATCATTTGGTCTACTCGTCCTCTCTTCTGTCTGAATCTGAGATATGAAAACAAACATTATATCAAGCACATCAGTTATGAGAACCATTCAATATGTACCATCCATCAACATTATATATAATAATAATAACTATCGTTAATGAGGGAGTTCTTAGTGGGTGAAGGATAGTGTGTACCATACATCTCCGGAAGCGGTTGATGATTTCTCGGAGGAGGACGCATAAATAGTGTTATAATTCCTGCAACATTCTCTAGATAGAAAAGTGCAAACCTGTAAGCTACCATGGCTCTAAAATGTTAAACACATGAAATGTGCGGAAAAGTTAACATGATCTAGTCAGTCGGCGTCCAATATCAGCATCCATAACGTTTAAATACAATATGAATAACACGCAAGGAAGGCACACGGCAAACATTCTGTGAATTTTTTAAAGTATTTCCCAATATCCAAATCCTCTTTGTCGATGTTTTTTTATTCATGTTTTGGTATATATGAAATTTTTGAAAAAAAAAGGGTATGTATAAAGTTGCCCCTTTGGCTAAAAAAGCACAAATCATCTGAGAATCTAATAACTAAAATTGTTCAAAAATCTTCAATACCAAATGCCACTCGATTCCCCGCTCATGCTTTAGGTATTAAACACTGATTAAAAGAAAAAATCAAACCTGTCGATCTTCTATCGAGCCAGCACCATGTTAAAAAGAACCTTTCTTTTAGTAACATTTGTTCAAAAGATAGCAACAACGGCGTGCGAACATGTATTACAGTTTTAATGGCACAATAAATAAACCAGGTGCATAACAAAACTTACACTATGATGTCGACTATATGGTCATCATACCGAAAACAATGAATTGACAGACTTGGTCAAAACGTCGAATATATAAATAGGTTAATGGTGCTTCTGCACAATTGTTTACAAAAGGTAAATATACAATTCTAATGTAGTACAACTGGATGCAATAATATAATTTCAGTATACCTTGTAAGGTACGTATGAATGGTTTGATTTTCTGAGATGTGTAAACGGTTAATAGAACTGATAGAAGCCATGCACAGGAGTCCATTAGATTGACAATATCTACCATACCCTTGGTCAAGATATCATGGGATACGCATATGTATCTTTCTTTTTTTCACATCTTCCCCAGCCAGCTGACAGAAGATAAAGATCAAAAGTCGACTACAAAACCTCCTAGATTGTATACTACTTTCACAAAAAACCTCAGTTTAAGCTTAATTTAAGATTATTAGCTTCATAAGATCTGAAAAAAGCCAATAAGCAGACGCTATGAACACCTAAGCTTTTCACTCTATAGCAAAAAATAAGCCATAAACTCGCCTTAATAAGCTTAGATGCCCCAATAAGCCTATAGTGGTAAGCTTATCAGCTTATCAAGTTTAACAATCTAATATCAAATAATAGGAGGTGCTTGTTTAAGGTTAGATGGGCTTATGAGCATATTTGATTCACATTGATATTTCATATAAAGGCCACTTTTTTTGCCACAAATCTCAAAATAAGAAAGGAAAAAATGGGACTTATGAAATGTAACCAGAATCATATAACATCAGCGGCTCAGATTCGCGAGTGTTGACATGGATAAAAGAGGAGCCGATCCGCCATGGCTGCAAACACCATGCACATGGTGTTGCCCCGCCAACACGGGTCGTTTTCACTCACCATGATCAATAGTAAATGCAATATCATCATTGCCTATAATTCACAATCTTAAATTACCATGAGATTATAAAAGCAGTCGTAAGCAAGCGAACGAAGGCCAACATGAGCAAAGAAACACGACCAAGGCTACACACCCGTCAAGATCGTCGCACACAACAGGCAGCGGCAACGAAAACAACGGGGGCAACGTAGGGACATTCGAGCCTATTGGCTTAGCAAACATAAAGCAACTAACAACAAAGCATCTTCTAATCGATACCCAGTTTTCTTTTCTGTTGCGTTAAAACATGAGCACAAAGCATATGCAACGCAAAAGCCGGAAGCATAAGCAATGCGAAATTGATCCAATAGCATCAGTTAACCAACAGGACGATCCTTATCGTACTCACAATAGTGCAAATCTGAGTATGTGAGTGAAGAGGGTTAAAACATTACACAGCAAACACGTAAACTATTTTTTACGCATTTGTTTATCAGAGAAAGGGACTACAAAAAAAGGAATACGATTGGCCATTTCCATAATCATATAACATCAGCGGCTCAGATTCGCGAGTGTTGACATGGATAAAAGAGGAGCCGATCCGCCATGGCTGCAAACACCATGCACATGGTGCTGCCCCGCCAAGACAGGGGTCGTTTTCACTCACCATGATCAATAGTAAATGTAATATCATCATTGCCTATAATTCACAATCTTAAATTACCATGAGATTATAAAAGCAGCCGTAAGCAAGCGAACGAAGGCCAACATGAGCAAAGAAACACGACCAAGGCTACACACCCGTCAAGATCGTCGCACACAGCAGGCAGCGGCAACGAAAACAACGGGGGCAACGTAGGCACATTCGAGCCTATTGGCTTAGCAAACATAAAGCAACTAACAACAAAGCATCTTCTAATCGATACCCAGTTTTTGTTTCCATTGCGTTAAAATATGAGCACAAAGCATATGCAACGCAAAAGCCGGAAGCATAAGCAACCCAAAATTGATCCGTTTGTGCTGCGTGACCACTTAAGAGTAACCACAACCTGTTAAAACCAATATCGCTAACAAAGTCATCTGATAAGTATACTTTTTTAGGCACAAATCGCACCATCAATCTGTGGGCAAACAAAATGACACATTTCCATTTGTAGTAGCTAATAAACTTGTGGTATCTAATATGTAGCATGTTGATAGGTGTGTAAACACCCATCTTTTCTACCACTTAACTACAATAATAACCGGACCAAAACGTGTATCTTATGTCTTTTATGTCGGAATTATGCGTGGTTTGTGTTTTTGTTGTGATTTAGGATGAAAAGGTGAATAATGGATAAAACACGGACATTCACGGGCATTTATGGACTTTTATTGAAGAAAAGGATAAAAGACGAAGTCAAGAAGTCAAGAGTGCAAAAAGAACGGAAGTCCACGACCAATTCTGAAGATTTATCGAAGAAAAAGTCAAAAGACGGAGGTTTATCAAAAGCCGAAGAATTCAAGTCTATTTTATTGAAGAATTTAAAGACGAGTTCAAAGAAATCCCGAAGCTAAAAGTCCTTTAAGTCTACATTTAATGAAGATTAAAGAAGAAGGGACTTAATCTCGCAATTAAGAAGAAGATTAAAGAAGGAGGGACTAAGTATGCAATTAAGGAAGCTTCCTAAGCAAGCTTTAGTCTTCCCTATAAATAGACTAGATTAGTTATCATTTCACTCTTGTTGGCTAGGGTGACACTAGTTCTTCCACCATTTAAATACTTGTCATTTACATTAATTGTCAATTTAATTACCTTGTCTCGCACCTTAAATTCATTTAATTTCAAGTAAGTTTTCATTTAATTATTGTCAATCTTTACTTTATCTTGTCAATCTCTTATCTACCTTTCTTAATCTTTGATTTGTGGTGTTTATGTTTATGTTCATGCTTTTATTTTGATCCAAAGTGGTTTTTGATTATTGTGGTAAAAGTTGTTTAATTTCATGTTTTTAATTGTTTGTTGATGCTTATTCATTGAATCGTTACTGTTTATATTCATACGTGTGTTGATTTTGGTTACTTTTTATTGTTTATATCTGCTACTGTTTCCTTGTTCTTCGGGGATATTTGCTTGTTTCTGATCTTTCCAGATAAGTTCCGAACCAAGAAGGTTGAAAGTGTTCATTCGGAACTTCTAAAGTTCCGAATCAAGGCTTCATTCGGAAGATTAAACTTGTTCATTCGGAAGTCAAAACTTCCGAACCAAGACTCTTCATCCGGAAGTCAAAACTTCCGAACCAAACATACTCATTCAGAACTTCCAAAGTTCCGAACCAAGGGTTTCATCCGGAACTTTTCAAAAGTTCCGAATCAACTCAAAGTTCCGAATCAAGGACCTAAGTTCCGAATTAGGGTTGTTCATTCGGAAGTCAAAAACTTCCGAGTCAAGAGAAATCTTCCGACTCAAGGTAGGTTCATTCGGAAGTTATAAACTTCCGAATCAAGGGGTTTCATCCGGAACATTCCGAATCAAGGAGTGACCAAAAAAACTTCCGAATCAAGGCAAGATTTACAAGATTCCGAATCAGCAAGTTCCGAATGAACGATTGTTTTGGATAAGTGACATATTGAGACAAATTTGTTCCGGATCAAGGATTTTGGTAATATTCCAAGTAAAGAAGAGTCATTTCAACCAAAGGTGACATTTAGGTCGAGTGATTATTCCAAACGAAGGTTTATTCCGAATGAGCTGTATTCAGGTTCTTATTAGCTTTTGCTTTTGACTTTTATTTTCAAGCTTTATTTTTCTTACCTTTTATTTAATTGCACTTTTAGATTAATTGCCTTAGTTTTAGTCGCACTTTAAGTTGCCTTAGATAGATTTAAGTTTACGTCAATTTACTTTAGTGCCCTTTAATTTTAGTCACGTTTTTAAATACTCGCCCTTTACTTTAATTAGACTTTGATTTACTTTAAGAGCACTTTTACTTTTAAGTCTTTGCATTTAAATTTAAAATCACCCAAAAATATTCTTTTTCACTAAAGATCAACTAAGTCACACATAGAGAGCTAAGATCAATTCGTTAAGATACCGAGAACACGAACTTAATCTTTAATTTTTATACGGGCAAAAGCCTTGTATCACATGTGTATGGCTTACTTGATTAATAAGCCATACTGCGATAATATAAGCGTAAACAAACACCCCCGAAGCCATCATTATGCAATGACAGCAACTCACACTCATAACAACAAATACCATTACCTAATATGAAAAAAAATGTATTGAGACACAAATCGAACCCCTCAAAACCTGCAAACAGAGATGGATAACAACAAAGTAGCAAACATTCTTTCTAAAAGGTAAAAAATACATTATTGTCAAAAAACAACATATATCTGATTTAAAGGTTAGATAAGCACAAACTCATCACATAACCTCATTTAAGAGACAGATGAGATCAACATTTAGATGCGGTGGTTCAGAATTAACAAAAACTTAGATTCATAGTTTTATTGGTGGGAAGTTTCAGCTTATCTCATATAAGCCAAAATCATATAAGCTGAAAAGGCCACAAATAAGGTTAAACAAATACAATCACTGCTATTACCACCAAAATCCTAATTAGGATTTATATAATCAGTCTTAAATAAAAAACATACCTTAATAACCAATAGAAATTATGACAATTAAAGGATTGGAAAAGCCCCAAATGTCAAACTTCAAATCGAATCGAACCGAATGTGTGAGGTGTGTGTTTTTAGATGGGAATTAGATAGGATGGGAATTAGATAGGATTGAGAGAGAATTATTGGTGATATATGTGTGTATGTAACAGATGTGTAAATCAAGAGCCATACCGGTGAACAGCGAAGATGTTGAATTTCTTGGCAAGGCCATACCAATGAACAGCATATTGGAAAATCGAACGCCAGCTAGACAATGTAAAGATGCCTCCCACTGACATCGAACGGCATAAAATGGTTTCCTCTCACAGACTTTTATATATTTGTTTAATAATGTATTTCCCAATTCCCCTTATTGTATTAAGGGGGTAATAACTTTTGTTTCATACTTTAAGTTTCTTAGTTTTTAAAACATATATATTAAATTATAAAAAAAATAAAAAAAAAAATATAACAAATTTGATGTGCCAGTTTTTATAACATCTGAAGAGCCAGTTTCCCGCCATATAATTTTCTCAATCTCCCGCCAAAAGCAAAGTAGGTCTTATGAGCTTTTATTACTTTGCCCTACCTACTACTACTACATCTTTTTCTTCTATATATATTAAGTCCAACAACTCATACTCCAGAATATAACATATTGTAGCATGTTTATTTGTGTGATTATGGTAAATTCGCGCCTTAGGACATCCATGGGCATTAGATCATATGCATCTCATGACGAAAAGTTTAGTATCAAGCTTCTGACATGAAGCTGTTAAACTAGATGCATATGATGTAATGCTCATGGGTGTCCTCAGGCGCGACTTTACCATAATCACACAAATAAACATGCATGCTTCAGTATGTCGAGGTTGCTTTCACGGCCTCTTTGGTATTTTCGTTGTTTGAATCAAATTTTGCAGTTTATGAGTTAACACATATCCGTAAAGCCATGAGAACTGGTAGCTTCAGAAATGTCTTGTTAAGAAGGATAAGGGTTGCTCTTTTGAAGCCAAGCAGCAAAGTTGGTTTGTTCAGATCAGGCATTATTGTACCTAAAATTAGCGATGATGAACTATTTTGTACAGTAACTTATTATGAGACGTACTGTATTAGTTGGTGTAATAAAGTGTTCTTTCAGTGTTTGTGCCAATTAAAAACTATCTGCTGCAACTATATTGATTTGTTGTTTATTTTAAGAATTGTCTACATAATGAGGAAATCAGCCTGAAACTCAAATGTCTTTATAGATGTACATGTAATGATGTAAGAAAATCCACCATTCAGTGATTTGTGCCGGGTCATTAATTACGAAACATATGTAGTTTCATTATACTAGACGATTACCCGCGCATAGCGACGGAATTGTCTAACAAAATATAATTAACGATATGTTAATTGACCTGGATGGTCAAACCCGTGACCCGAAAATTGCCTACCGACTAATAGTTAACGATATTCTAATTGACCAGTTGGTCAAACCGGTAACTCGGTGACTTGGTCGAATTGAGTCGGTGGTCGAACCAGTGACTCAACCGTTGGTCGAACCTGTAACCCGATGACTCAATCGGATTAACCCGGTGGTCAAACCCGTGGCCCGATGACTCGACCGGATTGACCCGATGGTCGAACCCGTGACCCGATGGTCGAACCAGTGACCTGATGGTCGAACCCGGACCCGGTGACTTGACCAAGTTGACCTGATGGTAGAACTCATGACCTGATATGACACCCGGATTAACCCGGTGGTTCAACCCGTGACCATGTATTAAATGTTTAACTTTATATTTATTGCATTCTAATTTAAGTTTATCACTATTTCCTTAATTATCATATTTTCACTTTCAAGAATTGGGCATACACCCTTTATATATTAGTATAGATATAGATTAGTATAAATATTTTATGTCTTTCTTACTAAACCGTAAGCTCGGGATCGTCCAAGCTCGACTTGTTTGAGTTTTCTACCGATCCGATCGCTAGCTTATCGTGAACGTCTTGGCACGTTTTCACCCTAGCCCCTAGTCCTTGTCCTTTGGTCGAAACTTGATTAGGACACTTAATGGATGTGCTTTCATAGTTGCATGTTAGGTACGAATATTAAAGATGAAAAGGACAATGAGAAATGCTATCACATGGCTAGCCAGCTTCCCGCCATATAGTTCTCTCAGTCTCCCGCCAAATGAAAAGCTAGGTCTTGTGAAATTGCTAGTACTTTGCAGTTTACCCTTTCAAGTTTCAATATCATCTCTTCTTCAAAAGAACTTTTAGTTCTCATGATGTTTTAATAGTTTCAATCTACTACGTATCTCCGATGACAAAATTGTGATGGTCGGGTGCTCACTGCTTTCTTCATAGGTTAAACAAGAACAGTTTATTAGCTTATGAGGCGTCAAAACAGAATTCATGAAATAGTGTTTGAAGCAGCTTATTAGCTGAAACTGTTTAATATAAGCCGGTCCCAAACAGCTTACTAAAATAATTTGAGCTAGCTAATAATCCTAAGCTATATAGCCATTCATACACTCAGCCACTCAGGTTATGTTTGAGATTGGTGTTTGTAAAATTGATTATGCGTTTTCAAATAGCGGTTACCTTGCTTTTACAAAACTGTGATGTTTTGATGATTACTTTTTTTCATATGGTTTTTCAAACACATATTTCTAGCTACTACTTATGGCAAACACAATGGTAAGAAGATAATCCCCCGAAACGCTATCCCAAACACCCCCTAAGAGTGCTTGTAAAAGGAAGTTCGGGTTTTGCTTGTGCTTATCTTTTACATAAGCACTCAAATTAAAGCAGATACTAACATACTCATTTTTTAAGCATTTAGCAGTCTAAGTTTAGTAATCCGAAACGCCTCATTCTCAGCTGTTTACATGAACTCCCAAACTCCCTGTAAAAGTATTGAATAAGCTTTCTAGTCCTTATTATAATTTACATATTAGGAGAAGGCAAACGGACAACAAGCTACGCCGCTAGTCTTTTTTATATAGCAAAACCAAGTCCTTATTAAATACCACTAAGTATGAATGAACTGCATAATCCATGACTATCACCAGTGTTATTTATATAAGCTGGAATTTGTAATTTTTTTTGAACGGTAAATTTTAGTGGTTAGTGGGTCGAGTCGTGCAATAACATTCAAGCGATAGAATGTTATGTTAGACTCCTTATTCAGTTCGCCTGAAAGGGCCTTTAGAAAGCCTTGAACTTAAGATCTCCACGAAACCTCTCAAATAAACCACGTAATCCAACATTGGTGGTCAAATGAGTAAGCTAGTTGGGTAATGAATAACCCGTAAATGCATTAGTAATTTAATACGCTTGGTTTGCATTTTACAAACTGTAGTACCTCTAAATTATAGATGTACTTTCATGTTAGCATTTTCTGACTAAAAGATTAATTAAATTGTTCAAATATAACCATTTAATTCAGTAAACACATCCGAATTCAAATTGGATAGATTCCTATGAAGCTTCCTCCGAAGAACGTGCGCGTCTCCCTGAAGTAGCGTTGTGAACATACAATATTGTCATATTACACAAGTATATACGTAAATTAGAGTAATGTTTTTCACGCATTACCCCGATAAGCGTACTTTTTATTCTCTTCAAGTTTATCAATTTTGATATATTTACAACCTTTTTGTAATATATCGCAAAATTCTCAATGTAGTCCTAATAAACCCCCTCTTTGTTTTTGCAATATATGATTATTATATTTATCTTTTATATCTGGATATAGACGCTTGTTTAATATTTTCATTGTTTCAACCAATATTATAATGGCATGAGCTCAATGTTTGTTTTGTGAATGGTTATGTTGATTTATAATCCCACATAGTCCAATGAAAGAAACTTTTCATACTTTATATATTTGTTGTAAACAAATTGTGATAATTTGTGATTGATGCTATCTTGTTGGATATGATTTTGCACTAAGATGAAAACATGTTTCTTCATCTTAAAGTTTGAAATCATAGCCAAGAACTAACACAAGTTCTCATTTTGATTAGTGTGATACTTTAGAAACTTGTACGGGTTTATGTCAGATTGGGTATAAATGTTTTTACATAATTAACATATATATAAAGATCATGACATCAAGGTTGTCAAGATCCCGATCTTAATCTTAGGATCTTACGATTTTACGATGATGCAAAGTAAAAACGATCTGGATCTTACGTAGGATCTTTGCATGCTTAAGATCTTATAGGATCCCGATCTTGATCATAGGATCTTAGGATCTACTACGATCCGATCTTACTTTTTCTCGAGCGACAAACTAATACAAATTTATATGTTCTATTTTGTATAATGTAAAAAACAACATGTAAATCTTATTATACATTTCATAATCATAATTTAGGACCACATTTTTATAAATATTCGTATAATTTTGTGTTTACATGTATGTTAATTTGTAAATTTGTAAAATATTGCAAAAACTACTAAAAAAATTACATTATAGTAGGATCTTACGATCTCGATCCTACTTTACGATCTCGATCTTACAAAGACAAAAACGATTCTAGGTAAGATCTCGATCTTGAAAACCTTGCATGACATACATGAATCAATCTTAAATCCTTAAAGGGCTCTTCATTAAACTGTCCAGTAGCCCAGTAAGCCCAATAATAACCGATCCATGTAAAATTCATTAATTGCTTAACTTTAAACTATACAATAATCAAATTTTTTTAGAACGGAAAAGATTAGTTGTTAGTGAGTCGAGTCATGCAATGACATCGGTCTTGAACTCAAAATCTCTAGGGAAACTCCTCAAAAAAAAACTAATTAGTAAAACTTTAATAACCAACTAAGCTAAACAAGTTGATTAACTATACAATAATCAATTACACTATTTATATGTTGATCAGGTTATATTACACAGTAAATAAAAATCGTGAGTATCCAATCAATTCCAATACATGTCTGCAATTGAATTACTGCTATGTATTTCGGGCTGGCATTTAAAAGAAAACCAAGCTTCACGGCGTTCGAGTTAAAAAAAGAAAAAAATGTTAATTTTAAAAAACGCGTACTCGAATTATTTAAATAAAGTTACTTAAATGATCTTGGATTTCTATCTATTTATTGTTTTTTTTAAATAAAACTTTTTTTTATTAAATATGGAACGTATGTCTATCAGTCATAAAAATATATTATTAAAAAATCGTCGAATTACGGTAAGAAAAAAAGCCCAACATTATAATACTTATGAAATTTGTACGATATTAAAAAAAAGGTCGAAGTTTAATAAATGTTTTAATTTTTTTATAGAAGTATTCTTTTCAGAGTAATTGTAAAATGCATGAAAATAGTGTGGAAAGTGGTGCGTTGTAAAATTCTACTTTTAAATAATAACTTTGCGACGAAACAATAACTTAGAAACTATGATGTAACAATTTTCGTAAAAAATTAAAAAAAAATACTACTTAATAAGTTCTTTCGTTTTAAAGTTAGTTAGGGGTGTAATCAAGTCAAACTTTTATCGAGCAACTCGAGTTTGATCTCGAGCTTGGCTCGATCAAGCAAAGTTTTTATCAAGCTCAAGCTCAAAAAATAACTCAAAACTAAATCAAGCTCAAGCTCAAGCTTTTGATAGCTCGGCTCGAGTTTTTATCAAGCTTTTTTAAGCTCTATCAAAAATATGTTTTTATGATGAATTTATATAAACAACTAATTGTTAATTTGAGCCTAATTTTCAAGGTTAATTTTATAAATAAATAATATATATTAGAAAGACTTTTAACTCTGATTACATATATATTTTAGTTCTTTGTGTTTTATATGATTCTTTATTTTTGTAAATTTAATTATTGCATTTACTCGATACTTGGTGGAATACAATATATGTATAAATACTTTTTTTCCTCTTATTAATATTAAACGTAATGTGTCTAAATTGTGCTCGGATTCACATCATGCAATGGCCTTTAGGACCTTAATCGTATTGGAGTGCAAAACACATTTTGAAACCAAGATTGTACGATAGTTTTGTTATTGGTTTTATTAATGTAAAATAAATCAAATTTATTTTAAGTAATAATTTTTGTTTTTTTATTTTCTGTTGATCCCAAACTTAGATCGATTTAGCTTTATGTATACGAGATTAGATCAAGTAATACACGTAGAGAAACCTTTGTATATGTAATTGATAATCTAAGTGTTATGCGGAATTAACACTTAAACAAGAACACACAAAGACGTAAACAAACTTTCACTTGATTAATGATAACAAACTTGCTTACAATGAAAGTGTTTAACGTATGAAAAACTTATATTGAACAATAACCTAAAGGTCTTCTTTTATAGACATAAGAAGCCTTGTACAAGAGTCTACGTATCAACTATTCTAGGTAAAGATAATTATAGAAAATACAATGTTGAACTTATCCTTACTAGAAACAAACTAGAAACAATATACGCGTATACTAAATCTTTCCATCAGTGCTTGTCTTCAATGTATCAACGCTTGACTTCTTCTTGTCAACGCTTGATCTGTCAGCGTTTGTTTCCTATCAACGCTTGTTTTACTCTTGTCAGCGCTCAAGTAGACTGGCTATATTTTATTCCCAACAATCCTCCCCTAAACTTGATATTTACTCTAATAATCAAGTTTCTGAATAAACATTAGGAACTAGGAGGAATCTTACAAACTTTCTCATATTGGTAATAAATATGTCTGATCAAATCTTTGGCCACGTCACTTGAATAATCAATTTCCAGCTGTGTAGTCTTCATCTTCTCCAAGATTTCCTTGGACATGGAATACTGAGCATCTACAAGAAGATACTCAGTAAACTTTGTAGAACTCAAGTAATATACACCAGCAGCTGAATACAAACACCATTGAAGACCACTGAGGTCATCTTCAAGATCCTTCCAAATAGCAGGATCTTCATCTCTTGGTCCACACATTCTCTTGAATGTTGACCACAGTTTTATTGCATTGACTGAAGTGGGAGCTTCAGTCTCATACTTGGCCTCTAACAATCTCCATAGGTCTACCAAGTCTTCTCTATCAAAACTTGCAAACAAAGATATAAGAGTGGTAAAAGTGTGAACCTCTTTTCCATACCTGCCAATCTTCCAAAACCCACATTCATCTTCTTCATAGCTTATAATAGGGTTTCTGGAATCAAGTGGTAACACTTGTATCATATCTGAAGCTTCCAATGGTGAGAGCTTGAGGCTCCTTCTTATAACAGCTTCACTTGGATTCAACCTATCCATATCTTTGGGAAACTCAAGAGGGACTCCCTTCTTCACAGGTCTGGGAACAATCATTGCCTTCTTAAGCTCCATTTCTTCTGCAAGTTCTTCTTTTCTTTCATCAGAAAGAAGTCTTAGAGTGTTTTCTTCCTACACTCTTACCCAAATGGGATAAGCTTTGAACTCCAACTCTTCAAATGTCAATCCAATCAATTTCTTATAAGTCCATCCTGTTCCATGACATCTGAGTAGCATGTAGTACAACTCCCTTCTATCCCTTCTCAATAATGAGAGAATATTGCTAGCTCTGTGTCTTAGAATTACCTTGCAGTCCTTTTGTACTCTTAGAAGAATCTCCAAACCCCATATCTGATCTGAAATAGTCAAATGTGGATTCTCTATACACCTATCTTCCCAAGCATGGTACAACTGAACAACTTCTGGCATATCAAAATCAACTTGAAATTTCAACTCATTCAACTTCTCTCTCGCCAATTCATCTCTATACTCAAGTCTTTCTAGTTGTTCTATTATCATTACCTTTGAATCAGAACTGGCTTCATCACTTCCTTCTTGTTCTTCTGAAGTGACAACAAAAGGTGATTCACCCATATTCTTTCTTTCTTGTTCCACAATTTGTGCAGCCAACCTTCTATCAAACTCAATCTGTGCTGCATTCTTTGGAATATCTACTTCTACCATAATACCCTTACCCTTATCTAATGGATCAACTGTGGGTAAGGTAGATGGTAATACTTATGAAGAAACTTCTTTGATGATGGATGATGACTAGAATACATCAACCTCATCTGCAGGTCTGTCAACGCTCAAATTTGCTCTGTCAGCGCCCAAGATACTTATGTCAGCGTTCAAATCTTGCTTGTCAACGCCCAAATTACCTGTCTCAGCGCCTCTTGTAATTTCCTCCAACATAGCTGTAAAAGACACATTTAAGTTTGTAGGAGTGACTAGAGACGTATCAAAACCTGATTGTTTCTTCAAACTTGTTAGGACCTCAGCAACACCCAAAGATTCACCATCATGTGAGCCCATATCACTCACATTTATCTGTTCATCCTCCCCTTTGGAAGATTCCTCCATCCCACGCCTGGTGCTAGCAGTCTCCAAATAACAATCCTCTCCCTCAATTGCTTGAGTTCAAGGCCTTGTGTACTGACAACTTGTACCAAGTCTGCATTTTGCTTTTGCAAGCTAATGCAGACTGCCGTCAATTCTATTAAAGTCATTGGTTCCAATCTGCCCTCCTCTAAAATGGGTATTTGACCTCCCAAGTTAGATTCATTGGGCATGGATGAGGTCTTAATGATGGTAGGACTTTCTTGGCCAGCTTCTAAGCCAGAACCAATAGTCCCAGCCTCATCCATAGCACCAACCACACTTGTGGTGGTGGTTCTCTCTGCTACATGGCTAGGACCACTAGAGGAGAACACTCCAGTAGTCCTTTGGCGTTTTTGTAACCTATATTGTGTTGGTGGAGAAGATGATGTGGATTGGGTGGATGTGGGTTGGTTAAGGGGTGTTTGGGTCTGTGAAGGATTGGTGTCAACGTTTGGAATAGGCATGTCAACGCCAACATTTAATGTGTCAGCGTCGAAGGGTTCTTGGTCAAGTTGCATGTGTTGTGGTGAAGGTAAAGGTTCAGGTATTGGATCAAGCTGGGGTTGTGGGTCTGGTTGGGGTTGTGTTGCTTCAATGACAGCAATCATAGCTGGGGTTAAGGGTAAGTCACGATGTGGGGGTGAGTTCATCTTTGTAAAAATTGCTTTCTTTTGCACAGGGATCTCATAAAAATCATCATGATCCCTAGTGCAGTAACTTTGGACATCAAAAACCATTTGTAAAAATCTGGGATAAGCTAAAGTCATTTTATTCCCTTTATTTTTACACATGCCCTCAAAAATCAATTTGGAATAATTAAACTTTTACCCAGTAGCAATGCACACAATAGCACTAGCAATAGATCTATTGATCACATTGTGTGCAGTACACTTGGGACTCAAACATTGCAAGAGGACATGTATTAGGTACTTCCAGGCTGGGGAAACTCCTGTTTATGATATTTGTTTAAAGTTCCCTCATCAGGGAAAGGATAACCCAAAGCCCTTAGTCCTTGTTCTATTTCATTAATGGAGAGGGTGGTTATACCATCTGCATCATCAAGATGCAAAGCTTGGCGAACCAAAGCTTCAGTAACCACCCATGTGCGCCCATGAACAATAGATGATAATGTAGTCACTCTATTAACTGTTGAGGAACTAACATTGTTCCAAGACTGTTTAATATGTGTGACAGGAATGAGTGGAGCATGAGAAAGAGCATACCTAATAGGGGATGCATTCAAATACGCCACCATTTGGGTGTATTGAGGAAACAGAGTATCATCAGCGTTCAGATATGCTATCATGTTGTGTTGACTCCTGAATCCCAATTCCAAATCGCTTGGTTTAAATTTTGGTGCCATTGTTGAAAGCTGTTTGAAGAATTGATAAAGATGAAGTATAGGAGAAAATATTGTTAGACAAGAATGATAAGTACCCTGTTTAAAATAGGAGCCAAATATATAGGAGAGAAAGATGCATGTGATTGGTCAAAAATTAGGCAACTATTTTCAAAATACAATCATGAAAATATTGAAAAGAAATAAGTTATCTCATGCATTAAATGAAAGTTATCTGCTCCCAAAATTACGGTCAAAAAATATGTCAAAAAGTAACAACTGGGTAGGTCCCATTGAGTGTCAACGGTTAAAAATAACCCATCAACGCCCAACGGCTATATTCTTGTCAATGTTTGCCAAAACCATGTCAGCGTCTAAATTGGTCACAACAACGCTTGGAAAAATACTTGTCAGCGTTCAAAAATAAAAATATTTAAAAAATGAAAAATGACCTTAACAAAGTAATTTATCCTAGAGAAGATAACCTATAAGTTGATAATTATTATAGGGCGGCAAGCACTGTCCAGTTATGCACACTTGCTTATGCAAGATAGACATAACAGTCCTCTAGTGTCCCTTGCTAACCAAAACTCTTAACAACTAAGTTACCTCATAAAATTCCTTGTTACTCCCAGGTAAAACCCATGATAAAATCATTCCCAAGTCTCCCAATAGACCACAACCAATTCTAGGCCAAAAATGTCTTGGCAGCATGCATAGTATATCAACTTTGCATGCTACAGTGCCTCATGATTTAGTAAAACTAACTTATACTCACTTGTGGACACAATCTAGAATTGTGATAAGATTATCATAAGGATACCCAAAAATCCTAAAGGTTCCTAAAACCTCCCCTTAAACTGTGATACATATGTTGCTGAAAATATGTATTAACATAAAAAATTTATGTCAAGATAGGAATAGAAAATTCCAACCATCATCCATAAATAAAAACATGCTCAAATGATTCTCCAAGGATCCATAAGCAAATCTGTATCCAACGGTATAAGGCTAACACCACCTGCACATTTAGATTAAAAACCACAAAAACTAACATTGTTGCTGACAACGCCCCGATAACACTTGTCAGTGTTAAGAAAAGCTTTGTCAGCGTTAGACAAATATATTGCTGACAACGTCACAATAACACTTATCAGCGTTAAAGCAACCTTTGTCAGTGTTAGAAAAATATAGTGGAAAATCTAAATTCTCAAAAAGACCAATAACAATGCATTATCCTGTACATACTTTTACAGAAAGACTCCAAAACACATATTATGTGAGATTGATCATTCCAATACTTGTTACCAAGTATTGAAATCTTCCAGCATCAAAAGGTTTAGTTAGTAAATCAGACACATTTTCTTCTGTGTCAACCCTATCTGGTTGTATTAAACCCTTTTCAAAACAATCTCTTATAAAATGGTGTCTAATTTCTATGTGTTTAGTTTTAGAATGATGTACAGGATTCTTAAAATGCATAAAGTGCTGTTATTGTCAACAAATATCTTGGTATGCATGAAATTATACCCATAGTCCAAAAAGCTATTGGGAAATGAGCATCAGCCAACATAGTTCTGGCTGCTTCAATTAGGGTTCTATTCTTTCTCTCAGCAACCCCATTTTGCTGTGGGGTTCTGGCAACACTAAACTGCCTAGTAATCCCTTTCTTGACACAAAAATTATCTAAAAGTTTATTTCTAAACTCACCACCATTATCACTCCTAAGAGTGCTGGGAGCCATTGGCACCAGAAGGTGGTGCCAAAGGCGCCACGTAGGATTCTGGGCCTTTGGCACCAGAATCCTGTTGGCACCACATTTCTGAGGTAACCGTTGGCACCAGAATTTCTGGTGCCAACGGAATTAATTTTTTTATTTTTTTTTTCACAAAAATTAACTTAAAATAAAACTTTTATTAATAAAAAAAAACATTACAATAAAAAAAAACATTACGAAAAACTTAAAATAAAGAAAATACATAACGGAAATAAATAAACTAGTTATCGGGAGGGGCATACGATGCGCGAATCGCATCCTTTCGGCTCTCGATGATTGCCCGGTCCGAGGCACTCATGTTCCTTGTGTCGATTTGAAGGATTGCGAATTCTTGAGCGACCATGTGCGTGGTGAAATATTTTATTTTCGCGTTTGACTCACGCTCCATGATTTCCAACTTGGCTTGTCTCTCTATCTCGTATTGTTCTTTCATCATTTGTTGATAAGCTTCCGGGTTTGAACCAGAAGTAGCCGACGAGTTGGTTGATCTTTGACTTTTGGCAATACGATACGACCCGGGCGGCCTCGGGATGGCGTCGGGACCAAAAAACTCAGGACCTTCTTCGGTAACACGGAGACGGTTTCGCCTTTCAAGAGTAGAATCGGGGTTCTTCCACTTGTGCTTGTCCTTCAAAAAATTCCAAGCCGACTTGTGCTTAAATGCTACACCCCCCGTGGCTCGTTTGTACGCTAGCTCAACACGTTCCATAAAACCCTCATCATTCTCCCCACTCATCATTTGCATCTCGTCATAAAGACTATTCCACTTCTTAACCGCCCGATTCAACGTACTCCATTTTCCCGTTAACATGTTTTTGGTGCGTTTTGGGAATTTTTTTGATTTCGCCACATCATTGTATACTTGATCAACCCGCCACCAAAAAGTATCCTTTGTTTGACTCACACCAACCCTAGCATCCTCCGAAATCTCTATGAAGCATTCGGCTAAAAGCAACTCCTCGTCATCGGTCCACAAATGCCGAGTCGCATCATCTTCATCGTCGTCCTCCACCTCAACCACCTTTTTCGCCTTCCTAGTAGTCTTAGCCTTACTAGACTTAGTCTTAACCTTACGACGACCTTTCTTTGATGTTGGTGTCGGGATTTGTTCTTCGTCTACGTCTTCGTCGATTAGGTGATGGGATTGTTGGTCGGATTGTGGTGTAGGTTGTGGTTGTGATTGAGTTTGTGGTTGTGAACCCATTTGTGATTGTTGAAATTGTTGAAACTTCGCCCATTGTTCTTGTTGGTATTTTATGTAAGCTTCATTTTGTTGTGGTGGGAAAAACGGAGAATAGAAGTGTTGGGGTTGAGAAGACGAACCCGGATTCGAAGATGAACCGGGATTGTAGTTTTGGAATTGATTGGAGGGATCGTTAAGCATGTTGTTAGTCCAATTAGGATCCATTTTTTGTAAAGAAATTAGGATAGGAAGTAATAGATTGGATTGGAAAAAATGGATGAAATGAGGTATAATATATAGGGATTTGTAGAATGTTTTTTGAAAAAAAAATTTTTTTTTTTAAACCCAACGGCTAGTTTTTAAATTTTTTTTTATTTTTTTTAATAAGCCTAGCCAACGGCTATTTTTTTTAAAAATTTAATTTTTTTTTTCAAAAACACCCCTCCCAACGGCTAGAAACTAAAAAAAGAAAAAAAAAAGGGGGGGGTGTTGGCGCTGGCTGTTGGGGTTGGCGCGAGGTCCGTTGGCGCGAGCCACGGTACCGTGCGCCAACGGTGGGGTGGCGCCAAAGGCTTAACAGCCAGCCTTGGCACCACCACTCCCCCCACTCTAAGCATTTTAACTTCATTACCAGTCTTCTTCTTTATTTGAGTGATAAAGTCAATTAAAGTGTCAGCAGTGTCACTCTTCATAGCTAAAAAGAAAGTCCAAGTAAACCTAGAAAAGTCATATGTGATGACAAAGCAGTATGATTTACCATTCAAACTTTCTATATTAGTTGGACCAAAGAGGTCCATATACAGCAAGTGAAGTGGTCTAGTACTAGAGTGCACCTGTTTAGATTTGAATGAGACCTTGTGCTGCTTGCCTTTAAGACATGCAACACAAGAGTGGTCATTATGGAAAGCCTTTTCAGGCAAGCCATCAACCAAGCCAAGTCTCGCAATCCTGTTTATATTTTTAAAGTTTATGTGCCCTAGTCTCCTGTGCCATAGATTACTCTCATCTACTGAAGCTTTAGCATAAAAACATGACATATTATTATTCATCCTAATACCATTAAGATTCACATTATAGATGTCTTTATGTCTAGGTGTTCTATAGTCAATATACTTCTCATCTGGGATCTTATAATCCTTGCTTAACACCAAGCATTCAGTATCAGTAAACAGAACTTTATTTTTGTTATCACAGACTTGTGATACACTAAAAAGATTGTAATAAAGTTCCTTTACCAGAAACACATTTTCAAAACGCAAGTTCTTGGTGAGAAGAGTTCCTTTGCCTGTGATAGTTCCATATCCACCTTCAAAGTAAACCTTATCACCATCCTTAATGGGAGTGAAGTTAGTAAGATAATCTTTGATAGGTGTGTAAACACCCATCCTTTTTACCACTTAACTACAATAATAACCGAGCCA
The DNA here is from genome assembly GCA_025667525.1 of Glebionis coronaria. Classification (NCBI taxonomy): domain Eukaryota; kingdom Viridiplantae; phylum Streptophyta; class Magnoliopsida; order Asterales; family Asteraceae; genus Glebionis; species Glebionis coronaria. The sequence goes on from JANFOE010000579.1 coordinate 366,168, forward strand.
AAACGTGTATTTTATGTCATTTATGTCGGAATTATGCTTGGTTTGTGTTTTTGTTGTGATTTAGGACGAAGAGGTGAAAAGTGGAGAAAACACGGGCATTCACGGGCTTTTATCGAAGAAAAAGACGAAAGACGAAGTCGAAAGATCAAGAGCGCAAAAAGAACGGAAGTCCAAGACCAATTCTGAAGATTTATCGAAGAAAAAGTCAAAAGACGGAAGTTTACTAAAAACCGAAGAACTCAAGTCTAATTTATTGAAGAATTACAAGACGAGTTCAAAGAAATCCCGAGACAAAGTTATTAAAGTCCAAGATTAACAAAAGATTATGAAGACAAGGACTTAAGTGTGCAATTAAGGAAAAGAAGAAAGAGGGAGGAAGCTTCCTAAGCACTCCTTAATCTCCCCTATAAATAGATTAGGATTTCATTTCATTAGTTTTTGTTGGCTAGTTTGACAAACTATGCTCTTCCACTTTAATTTTTGCACATTTAAATTCATGTTATTTACTTTATTGTCAAATTTAAATACATGTCTTGCACCTTAAATTCCTTTAATTTCAAGTAAGTTTTCTTTTAATTTTTGTCAATCTTTATTTTTATTGTTTGATCTCCTATCTACCTTTCTTGTTTGATTTTAATCTTTGTGCTTTATTGTTCATGTTTATGTTTTTGTTTTTTTATTAAATTGATTAAGTGGGTTTTGATTAGTTTGATTAGTTTTGTTAGTTTTATTGTTTTGGGTTGTTTGTTTATGATTAATAGATGTTTATTGATTAGTTAGATTTAATCTTGTGGTTGATTTTGTTTAGATTTTATTAGATCCGTATTATTTTTGGTTCTTCCTTGTTCTTCGCTGCATATTTCTGTTCCCAGGAAACATTCCGGATCAAAGCTCAGGTTGTTCCTAGTGAAGGTGTTTGTTGTTGAATATTCCGAGTCAAAGGCCTCCATCCGGAATAAGTGACATATTCCGGATCAAGTCCACATTCCGGATCAACAGAACATTCTGGATCAAGGAGACATTCCGGATCAAGGATCTTTATTCGGAATAATTAATTATTCCGGATCAAAGACATCATCCGGAATCTTTTACATTCCGGATCAAGGATCTTTATTCGGAATAATTAATTATTCCGGATCAAAGACATCATCCGGAATATATTACATTCCGGATCAAGGAATATATTCCGGATCAACTTGTTCATTCGGAATATTTTAAATATTCCGGATCAAGGTTCGTTCGGAATATATTCCGAACGAAGGGCATCATTCCGGATCAAGGCTTTTATTCCGAATCAAGACTTTATTCTGGATAAGTGACATATTCCGGATAAAGGATTTATTCCGGATCAAGGTTTTTGGTTAATATTCCGAGTGAAGAAGAACATTCCGAACGAAGGTGACATTCCGGATGAATGTTTATTCCGAACGAAGGATTATTCCGGATGAGCTGTTTTCAGGTTCTTTTAAGTTACTGTTTTTAACTTTTTGTTTTTAATTTTCAAGCTTTATTTTTCCCGCTTTTTTACTTAGTTGCACTTTATGTTTATTTGCCTTAGATTTATTTTAGCCTTACCTTAGTTTTAAGTTTTAGTTGCGTTTTAAGTTTGCCTTAGTTAGATTTAAGTTTGCGTCATTTACTTTTAGTGCCCTTTAACTTTTCGTCACGCTTTTAAATACTTGTCTTTTATTTTAAACTAGACTTAGATTTACTTTAACGCCTTTTACTTTTAAGTCTTTGCACATTTATTTTTAAAAAAAAAACAACCAAAATATTTGTTTCACCAAAAACAATTGAGTCGTACTTTGAACCGGAAATCAATTCGTTAAGATACCGAGAAACGAACTTTTCAACTAGCAAAATCTCTACATTAAAATGGCGCCGCTGCCGGCTCTTTTCGTAAAGATTGACGGTTTTCTGTGAGAGACGCGTTGTTTTTTGGGATCCGTTCACTCGTGAACGTTATTTTTCGTGTCAAAAATTTTCAAAAAAAAAAATCCCAAAAACATTTAAAAAATCATAAAAAACATTTCTTTTTCAAAGTTTTGCACCAAAAATATTCCTCTTTATCCTCTATTATTTTTATTCTTTTCTTTACCCCTCTTATTTATAATTCTTCATGGATTCGTCTTGTGTACGGTGTGGGAGACCATGGCGTGGTTTTCAAACATGTCAATGGTGTACTTGTGAGCGGTGTGGTTTTGATATTGACGTTACCCAATTTGGATTTTGTCCATTTTGCAATTCAACAAATTCATACTTCTCCTCTTACAATACTTTCTCACCTTCTCCCGTCTATGACAATCCTTATCCTCAAGATGCACCGGGTTTTTCTCCATACCCGTGGTGCTATATTTGTGGGGGCCCTCACGATGCTTCTTCTTGTGATCCGTCGAAGGTCTTTGAGAAAGTTCCGTGCTATCATCCCAGTGTATATAACTTTGAGCCCCCACGTCACACCGTCAATCATCAACCCTTGTGTGCACTTCCTCCTGAGCAAATGGCCACACTTTTTGACACCTTTCAAAAAGTTCAAGAAGCTTGCAACAAGATGATGGAGAAATGTCAAGCGGATCAGCAACAAGAGCAGGTATCTAACCTTAATGCTTATACTCCTCCTCTTGTGCCTCCATATTATTATGACAGTGATGACGATGAGAGTCCTATTTCTTGGAACGATGAGAATTCTATTCCTTCTCCCGACTTGCCGGCTCTGGAGCCTACGGATTCACCCATCCTAGGGGATGAGGATCTTAGCACAATTCCTGCAAAAGAATCTGACGCATTCAATAAGTCTAGTGCTGATAACCTTGTCCCATTTCCAAGTGAATCTGAGTTGACATCCGACAGTGACGATGAATATGATGCACTTTCTTCTGATGATGTTCCTTCCACCAACACTTTGGGAGAGGATTCTTTGGCTTTCTCTAATCCTCTTTTTGATCATGATGGTGATTTTACTTCTAGTGATGACGAGTCACTATCCGATGAAGACGTTCCGAAGGAAATTTTTAAGATTTATGCGAACCCTTTATTTTATTTTGATGACGATTACATATCTAGTGAGGTGAATCCTCTCATTGACGAAGGGATTGAGGACATTGATAGCTCTGATTCTCCTACTATTGATGAGCATACTTTGTTAGCTATGCCCCCTTCTATCACAGAGGTGGAGAAATTTGACTCTACTGGAAAGGTGACGCAGGTGGAAGGTAATTGTTCTCATACTTCTCATATTATATTACCACCTCCTCCTACCGCGAGCACACCCCAGCGGGTGATGTATCGCTTTTACTCTCCTCGTTTCGTACCGGGAAATGAGGATGAGTGCTTTGACCCGGGAGGTGACAATGACCATTCTATGATTGATAACCTTACGGCTTTGCCAATTGGTCCGCATCCATTGTATTTGGAGGATGACAATGTGACTCCGTTACCCACCCCACCTCCCGCGGATCAAGATTTCACATACTTCTCGTATGTTGAAAGGACCTTCCTACCATTCAAGACTTATGCTCCTGCCTCTTCTTTATTATATTCCTCCGGGAACAAGGACAAGGTCTTTGATCCCGATATTACATTCGAGGCTTCCCCATGGACCATTTAATTCAGGGACGAGTCAGGCTCGTGACTCGGTTAACAAAAACAAGCGCTTTTTGGGAGGCAACCCAATTATCTATCTATCTTTTTCTTTGTTTTTATCCTAAGTTTAGGGGGGGAGACCCGTTGGTGTTTGCTATTTCCTCTCTTCTTATATTCAGGGATTCGAGCGCTCAATGATCCACTCTTGATGATTTTTGACGACCCGTGATTCTGTGTTTCCTTCTTCCCGGTTCTATCCTAAACTCTTTTCGATTCACTATTTTATATTTTCCAATATTAAAATAGGAATCTCGTTAGTTGTCTTTTCCTTAGCAAGATTTAAACAAGGTACACAATGTCCTAAGTGTAGGGGAGTTTACTCCCACATGCTTAAACATTGAGGACAATGTTTATATTAAGTGTAGGGGGGACTTCTATCGAAGTTAAGTGGTCTTTTCCTTGTATTTGTCCTCATTTTAATCGGAAAATCAATTTTTCGACATTTTTCAAAATTTTTGATCTATTTTGGCCCATTAGTTTTTACCTTTGTATAGTTATTTTCTTCCTTTACTAGAATAAATTTTAATAAAGTGGTTTTAATTTTCAAACGTTGTGAATCTTTTGACTCAACCCGAGTTTTCTTATCTAAGTTTACTCTAGCTAGTATCCTTAACGTGTTTAAGTCAAGTTTTGCTAGGCTTTTATATAGGGAGCTATAAAACGCGAAAGTCTTAACTCTCACGGGTTAAGAACAAGAACTTTTCGCAAGTTCCTATAATTGATCCTAGAGAGTTGTTTATCAAGGGAACTTTAAAATGCGATTTCTAAACATGAAAAAGTCTAAGAGTTTGCAAGATCCTATAGACGACTCGAAAACCCAAAAATTTGATTTAATAGGCTAAGCATCCACGAGTCTCATTCCTTGAGATTTTAAACTGTGGAGAACGAGAGATGATAGAGTCAATTATAAGTTTGGTATTCTTTCGTGAATTTATGTGAGTTAATTATAAGCCTATTCTCCCATCGCTTGTTAATAAATTTATCTGCAATAAATAAGTTTGTACGATTTGAAAATTTACTTAGCTTCTAGCCCAAGATCGTTTAAAAGTTGCTCGGTATGGATTAGAGTTCATAGCCAAGGCATAACTTATTGAAGCGGGATGCGAAGATTGGCGAGTCCAAAAAAGTCCTAACAAGGCATGAGGGCTACATTTTGTTGCTAAAGATCCAAAAGTGATGTGAAGAATCATTTATCAAAGATCAATATGAAGGATCGAGACACACGACGAAAAGCAAATACTCCCCAAAAGTCATGGAGAAGTCTATCCGAAAAGGCCCTAACAAGGTATGAGGATAAATAAAGCCAAGTCCAAAAAGGAGGCGGATCGTTGTATATCAAAGTCCAAAATAAAGATTGGAGAAAAATGAAGAAGTCATGGTCCATTTATGAAGAATCTCTCAAAACTTCAAGTGAAGAAATTCCTATTATGAAGAGAAGGCCATTATTTCATGAACGTCTCTCAAGGTTTGAAGTATGAAGTCGCTACCAAATATCGGTCCGAGAAAGGTCTCAAATCGCGAAGCGAGTTATACCAAGATATGAACTTTATGAGGTCCCGAGAAGCAGTTTTAAAAGATTTTGTCCTTTAGCTAACTATTGATTAAATCGTCCGACTTTATTTTCAGCCTTAATAACTATCGAAATAAGTCAACAATGCATCCTCGTGATCATTCAAGACAACAATAAAATATAAGAGATACACCTAGGAATAAGGGAGTCTAAGTGAATAATTGGCCCACATGAGTTCGTGTTAGTTTGCTAACTTATAATAACAATGATCTCGTTTTTAAGCTTGGTTTGAAGAAAGTGAAAACTTGAGGATGATGATCATTCATTACATTTTCAAAACCCTAAGGTATGCTTTTAATTTCTTTACTTGTTTTGTTATTTTCTATCTCTTTAATAAAGGCCAACGTGGATTGATTTTGATGAAAAATGTAATCTTGCTTTGTAACTAATGCATTGCATGAGGACATTGCAATGGTCAAGTGTAGGGGATTTGATAGGTGTGTAAACACCCATCCTTTTTACCACTTAACTACAATAATAACCGAGCCAAAACGTGTATTTTATGTCATTTATGTCGGAATTATGCGTGGTTTGTGTTTTTGTTGTGATTTAGGACGAAGAGGTGAAAAGTGGAGAAAACACGGGCATTCACGGGCTTTTATCAAAGAAAAAGACGAAAGACGAAGTCGAAAGATCAAGAGTGCAAAAAGAACGGAAGTCCAAGACCAATTTTAAAGATTTATCGAAGAAAAAGTCAAAAGACGGAAGTTTACTAAAAGCCGAAGAACTCAAGTCTAATTTATTGAAGAATTACAAGACGAGTTCAAAGAAATCCTGATACAAAGTCATTAAAGTCCAAGATTAACAAAAGATTAAGAAGACAAGGACTTAAGTGTGCAATTAAGGAAAAGAAGAAAGATGGAGGAAGCTTCCTAAGCACTCCTTAATCTCCCCTATAAATAGATTAGGATTTCATTTCATTAGTTTTTGTTGGCTAGTTTGACAGACTATGCTCTTCCACTTTAATTTTTGCACATTTAAATTCATGTCATTTACTTTATTGTCAAATTTAAATACATGTCTTGCACCTTAAATTCCTTTAATTTCAAGTAAGTTTTCTTTTAATTTTTGTCAATCTTTATTTTTATTGTTTGATCTCCTATCTACCTTTCTTGTTTGATTTAATCTTTGTGATTTATTGTTCATGTTTATGTTTTTATGTTTTTATTAAATTGATTAAGTGGGTTTTGATTAGTTTGATTAGTTTTGTTAGTTTTATTGTTTTGGATTGTTTGTTTATGATTAATAGATGTTTATTGATTAGTTAGATTTAATCTTGTGGTTGATTTTGTTTAGATTTTATTAGATCCGTATTATTTTTTTGTTCTTCCTTGTTCTTCGCTGCATATTTCTGTTCCCAGGAAACATTCCGGATCAAAGCTCAGTTTGTTCCAAGTGAAGGTGTTTGTTGTTGAATATTTCTGTTCCCAGGAAACATTCCGGATCAAAGCTCAGGTTGTTTCAAGTGAAGGTGTTTGTTGTTGAATATTCCGAGTCAAAGGCCTCCATCCGGAATAAGTGACATATTCCGGATCAAGTCCACATTCCGGATCAACAGTACATTCCGGATCAACAGAACATTCCGGATCAAGGAGACATTCCGGATCAAGGATCTTTATTCGGAATAATTAATTATTCCGGATCAAAGACATCATCCGGAATCTTTTACATTCCGGATCAAGGATCTTTATTCGGAATAATTAATTATTCCGGATCAAAGACATCATCCGGAATATATTACATTCCGGATCAAGGAAGATATTCCGGATCAACTTGTTCATTCGGAATATTTTAAATATTCCGGATCAAGGTTCATTCGGAATATATTCCGAACGAAGGGCATCATTCCGGATCAAGGCTTTTATTCCGAATCAAGACTTTATTCCGGATAAGTGACATATTCCGGATAAAGGATTTATTCCGGATCAAGGTTTTTGGTTAATATTCCGAGTGAAGAAGAACATTCCGAACGAAGGTGACATTCCGGATGAATGTTTATTCCGAACGAAGGATTATTCCGGATGAGCTGTTTTCAGGTTCTTTTAAGTTACTGTTTTTAACTTTTTGTTTTTAATTTTCAAGCTTTATTTTTCCCGCCTTTTTACTTAGTTGTACTTTAAGTTTATTTGCCTTAGATTTATTTTAGCCTTGCCTTAGTTTTAAGTTTTAGTTGCGTTTTAAGTTTGCCTTAGTTAGATTTAAGTTTGCGTCATTTACTTTTAGTGCCCTTTAACTTTTCGTCACGCTTTTAAATACTCGTCTTTTATTTTAAACTAGACTTAGATTTACTTTAACGCCTTAAGTCTTTGCACATTTATTTTAAAAAAAAAACAACCAAAATATTTGTTTCACCAAAAACAATTGAGTCGTACTTTGAACCGGAAATCAATTCGTTAAGATACCGAGAAACGAACTTTTCAACTAGCAAAATCTCTACATTAACCTTCCTTCCCTGTCATGTGCCTTGAGCATCCACTGTCCCAATATCCATAATCATTGACCTGTTTTTGAACGCCCTGCACATAAAGAAAACAAGTTAGTTTTTTTTGGGAACCCAAGCCTTAGAAGACTTGGATTCATCTGGTTGTTCAACAAGAACAGACTTAGTTCTCATAACAACCCCTTGTTCATCCCTCTTTGGATGAAATACCCAGTTAACCCCAATAGGTTTTGTAATGACCTTTGAAATGTAATTAAATCTGTTGCAGGTCATAGAAATCCCATTATCATTAGGATTTTGATCATTCTTAGGTCTCCATGTCAAGCTTGAAGAAGCTTTAGACCCCTTACCCTGTGGTTGCAAATATTTAGGTCTGGTCACATTTCTCTCAGCGTTGGATTTGGTCTTTTCAACGCTGAAATTACCCTTGTCAGCGTTGAAGTTAGGGTTTGCTACAGAATCCCATTGCCTATTAGACCAAGTATTTGTCTTTTGAAATGGTCTTTGTCCATGAGTGTTAGACCCCCTAGTGAAGAATGGGGTTGGTCTAACAACTTGTGGACTTTGCTCCACACGAGTTTTGGGTCTGACAACGTTTGATTTTTTAACAGCGTTGACCTTGGAAGCGTTGACACACTTATATGCTAAATGTGAAAAGCTACCACAAGTATAACAGGCTTTTCTAGACACAACCCTAGGTCTAGAAGAGAAGAAGCCTGTTCCATCATTACTAACTTGGCTTTTAGGTGACCTAGTATTCCTATACATTTCTGCATACTTGATGCTAGGTTTTCTAACAGTGTTTGAGCCAAGGTCATCAGCCTTACCAGTGATTGGGTTTTTTTACCTTAATAGGGGTTGACTCATTAGGACTTTCACATAACAAGCCACCCTTAACAAATAAGGTAGGGTTGGCTTTCTTCCATTCATTCAAGTCAGTCAACTTCTGTTGATACTCTTCAACTAGGGTAATGACTCTTGGTGGAGGAATGAATTCCTCCTCTTGGAGTTCTGGTAAACCAGTCCAAGATAGGTCCTTTCTTTGGACACCATAGAAGTCACCAACTGGTGGTGGAACCACAGAGTAGTCTTTCATCCCAATCCCAGTCATGTCCTTAGGATCCCTTTGTGTATTAACACATTCTCCTAGGGTTTGTGTGGCCTTATCAAATCTCTGAATTTTAAGGCCAATATTATCTTTATTCTTAATGGCCTCATCTAACTTAGCCTGTAACTCACCATTAACCCTTTCCATGATGCTTCTAACATCATCACTAGCATTTAACTCATGTTTTAAGATATTTATTTTGTCTTTTAAGTCAAATTCCATTTTCTTGTACTCAGAAACTGTCTTCTCAGTTTGAGTGAGAGCAAGTTGATAATTAGACAGTTTGCATCTTTCAGTACTCACATCATCTAATAATCTTAACACCTCTTTGTTAAGTTTCTCAGTATTTAACCTACAACCCTTACTACAAAAAGCATCATCGTATACCTCATTATCTGATGAAGAGGAGGAGTGTGCCATGAGAGCATATTGAACATGCTCTTCTTCTTCTATCTCAGCAACCAAAGCTTTATCCTCTTCCCCATCTTTAGCCAAATAGCTCCAGTCCCATCCCATATCATCAATTTCTTGCATTGCAACCATGGCCTTAGGATCCTGAGCCTTAACAATTTGGGTTGAGGGTTTGCCAGCATCAGATCTTCTTGGAGATCTGTATTCCCTCATGAAGTGCCCCATACGATGACAGTTGTAGCACTCAACTTTGGATTTATCAAATCCAGCAGTGTCCTTTGCATTAAAGGTCATCTTCTTCTTAAACCTTCTATTCCACCTGTTTGCTCTTATACTAGCAAGAGCCATGCTCCACTTAATATCCATCTCTTCCAAGTGTTCATCACTTATTTGCTCAAGGTCCTCATATGTAATCACTGAACCATTAGGCAAAGAAGCAATATAAGCACATACAGTATCCAGATCCAAACCAGCAGGTTTAACTCTTGGCGAGTCACTTTTATATGTGTCAGCGTCTGAATATGAGGCGTTGACAGGACATGTTCCAGCGTTGACACATGTTGATCCAGTAACTGGATGCATGTAAGAGTCCTTCTGATTAAATTGACCTTCACTATGTGAGAAGAAGGCCATGTTACTGTTGGTAGACTTACTTCCATGCTCCAAAAGAGTTTCATTCTCCAACAGACTTAGTTTGTTGTAGATGTCATCAAAAGTAGAACTTTTGTGAGTGTTATTGGCAAGTATAGATCTTGCCTCAATCTTCCACGCTTCACCAAGGCTTTTAAGAAAAGTGGCAATAGTGTCAACATCACCAACATGTGTCCCCATGAAGGACAGCTTACTAGTAATGTCAAGCAGTATGCTTCTAACACTGCTAAGCTTCTCATTAGGTTGAGCTTTGAAAACAGCGTACTCATGCATGAGTTGCTTCTTCTTCTCTTCCTTAGTATCATCATTGCCACCATATGCAACTTCAAGAGATGCCCAAAGATCCTTTGCAGATTCATAACCTCTGTATTTATGCTGGTTCTCTTGTCCCAAAGAGAGTTTCAGAATGTTTAGGGTTTTCATATCAACCATTTTCTTTGATATGTCTTCAGCAGACACAGCTCTACCATGATCAGGTTTTTCTTTCTTATCTGCTTCTGAACATCCAGCAACAGCTGCTCTTGCAACAATGGCATCAGTAATCTTTTGAGCTTTATTGAATGTGTTTCCATATTCAATAATTTCCCAGAGAGTGTAGTCATAGATCCCCAAATATTGCTCAAAGTTGAATTTCCACAACTCAAAGTTGGTTGCATCAAGCATGGGAATCTTGATGTTTGGTAAAGGTGAGGAGGAGGAGGTTACTTCTGGATTTGACATGATGTTTTGAGGGTTTTGTGAAAATTAGGGTTTTGGTGATTTTAGGTTACTTGAGTTCTTTAAGATCAAAAGTTCCTCAACAAGCTCTGATACCACTTGTTGATCCCAAACTTAGATCGATTTAGCTTTATGTATACGAGATTAGATCAAGTAATACACGTAGAGAAACCTTTGTATATGTAATTGATAATCTAAGTGTTATGCGGAATTAACACTTAAACAAGAACACACAAAGACGTAAACAAACTTTCACTTGATTAATGATAACAAACTTGCTTACAATGAAAGTGTTTAACGTATGAAAAACTTATATTGAACAATAACCTAAAGGTCTTCTTTTATAGACATAAGAAGCCTTGTACAAGAGTCTACGTATCAACTATTCTAGGTAAAGATAATTATAGAAAATACAATGTTGAACTTATCCTTACTAGAAACAAACTAGAAACAATATACGCGTAGACTAAATCTTTCCATCAGTGCTTGTCTTCAATGTATCAACGCTTGACTTCTTCTTGTCAACGCTTGATCTGTCAGCGTTTGTTTTCTTCCTATCAACGCTTGTTTTACTCTTGTCAGCGCTCAAGTAGACTGGCTATATTTTATTCCCAACATTTTCTACATATGTTTTTTTAACAAATTTTCTACATATGTTTATTGATGAATTTTATTATAAAAAATTTAATTTATACACATTTAAGTTTTTCAAGTCAAACTTAAACTTTTATCAAGTCTTATCAAGTCAAGCTCAGGCCTGAATTAGTAAAGCTTGACAAGCTATCAAGCCAACTCAAGCCTACAATTTTAGTATTAAGTCAAGCTCAAGCCCTACTAAGCTTGAGCTCGGCTCGACTCGATTACACCCCTAAGGTTAGCCTCTCACTTTTGTTCAAAAAATTAGGTTAGCCTCCCACGCACTCCGTGGCAAAGCACGAATTTCAAATCTTTTTTAAACCATTTCGGTCTATGATCCGGTCCGGTCCAAACCCGATGCTCAACTTTAAGTATAGAAGAGAAAAAGTTGATTTGTCATTAACGTGAAAGATGTAAAAAGTGTTTTTAGTATAACTGATAAATTCAGCCTTAGCTTCAAAACTTTTTTAATAAAAGAGCATGTGAAATTTCTTTTCACAAACCATCAAAAACAGGTTGCTGAAAGGCCCATCATTAGTGTTCAAAAAAGGGTCCATCATTAGACTGCTAAGTAGCCCAATAACTCGTCCATGTTTTAAATTCATAAGTTGCTTGAACAATGGTGCATTGGTCTAGACTTAACTAGACAAATGAAATGTATCCTTAATAAACTAGCCCGAGTGAAAATATGAAATGATTTGCGTACTTCAAACTATCCAATAATCAATTACACATATATTTTTGGTGTCTTACTAAAAAAAACGTCGAATTGCGAATAAAATGAACCTAACATTATAATACTTGTAAAATACGTGCGATTTTTAAAAGGGCCCATTTTTAAAAAAATGTTAAAGTTGAATAAATGTTTTTTTACAGAAAAAGAGAAACGTAAAATGCATAAAAACAGATCAGGTAAATATTGATCGTCGCAAAGTTTGATTTTTATATAATAACTTTGCGACGATTAATATCTACAGTTTTCGTAAATATTTTATAAAAATACTACTCCCTCCATTTCATAATAAATGTCCACTATTAAATATTTCAAATTTTTGTTACTAAACTTTGACCATAAATATTTGTACTTGTGCTATATAATACTTGATAAAAATTATACCAATTAATATTTTTTAAAACCGAATCTATTCGTATGATTTTTGTCAAGTATTATATAAAATAAATACAAATATTTATAGTCAAAGTTTAATAACATAGACTTTGAATATTTAATAATGGACACTTATTATAAGACGAATGTAATACTTAAAATAATCGGTTCCTTTTAAGGTTTCCTCTATAAGGGTTATTTTTTTTACCTTTAAGAGAAATGATTTATCCTCCTACAAAAATAATATACAAATCTTCCTACTCATAGGATCGTGACAAGTGTTAGAACGGACGGTTTATATGCGGAAAGAGAATTAATGGAAAAAATATTTAATATTATTATGTATGTAAAAGGATATATAGGCATATGTTGTAGCAGGATATAGCAATGCTCTACCTTAATTATTTTGGCAATAATTAAATGCTACAGTTGTTAGTTAGGCTGGGGGAGTGGGGGATTTATCCCACGGGTGAGTCCAATGTGGCAAAACTCACCTTAAGAACCTCACCAAAGCCACGCGTGGGTTTTATAAAAAATAACCCACTACTTGTCACTTACTCACCCCTGTGAGATTTATAAGTGGTGGGGCCCAGTTTTTTTTTAGTTTTTTAATAGATTGTGAGTGGGGTTTTATTAGTGGGGTATTTAATGGGGTATATTTTATATAAAATGAGGGTGAGGTAGAGGTGAGTTTTTTTTTCTTTAAGAACCTTGAAAGGTAAGTTGTTGATGAGTTGAGGTGGCGATGGGTTTTTTTTGTTACCACTCCCCCAGCCTTAGAAGCTAATGCCATCAGCCTTCTATGTACACGTGGCTTTTATAATTCCCTTTATTTGAGTGTCCTTGAATACATTCACGTGAGGTGTCCTGGTATTTCTTCTTCTCACTCACTCTCACACTGAAATTATATTCTTTCAATTCCAACACATACTGATTTTTATTTAGACAAGAAAAAGTATCTCATCATCTTTCATTAACACTCATTTCTCGCATTAAAATTTAAATAAAAGAGAAAAGAATTAAAAAAAAAAAGAAAAACTAAACTAAAAGAAATCTTGTCTATATGTTTTTGAAACAGAAAAAAAGATAATAAAAAAAATCATAAGAAAAATAATAACTTATTAAATTATATATATACTCATTAGTTTTTATAATTAAATATTATAAAAAATACTTTGATCTTTATATAATAACTTAATATACATAGTAAAATTTACACTTTTTTTTCTCCCAAAAGTGAAAAGGAAAGTTTATAACCAAAACTTTCTTTCATATTAAAGATGAAACCAACATATTTTCGCAGTTACTAAAAACCTTATAAATATTTTTAATATATTGTTGATTTTTTTAGTTATTTATTGTAAACTTTCATTAAGTAACTTTTTTACAAAAATAATAATATATTATATTTCTAAAGAACATGAACATTAAAAAGAGAAACCATATCTTATCACCTAACCATCCACCCATTGGTGATTTATTAATTCAAGATTCAAATACAAACTACAAATATGATTAGTCCCCAGACAGATGTTAATCAAGAATACAAAAGAAATAAATGAAATCGTCCCAACTAGGTTGATCCGGTTTTCCTCTACATGAACACTCACACTCAATCTAATCTAACATAAGATAAGATAGATGAAGATCCTCCCATGGTAGAAGCCTCAGACGGCTGGAAGAAGAGAGAGCAACCACACACTTTTGTGTATGTGTGTGTTACGAGTGATAAGTGAGAACCCTAGCAGCTGCTAGGGTTATAACACGCTCCAAGACAACATGGGCTCCAACGGATAACCCACCAACAAGTCCAATAGGAGAAACAGTAAATGACAACTCTAGTCCCTGCACAAACAAGTAAATACAAAATAGACACAAAACATTAAAGTAATAAGTTTGACATTTTAACATCCTCCCTCAAATATATCAAGATAGCAGAGTTATCTTTTGAACATATCCACCATTCCCAACTGTTTAAACAGATTAGAATGTTGATGAGAACCATGTCCTTTGGTACACAAATATGTTGTTTGATAAACAGAAGTCACTTTAATTGTTTTGATTATGCCACTCTACACCTTTTCCCTTATAAGATGGACATCAACTTCAAAATGCTTAGTCCTTTCATGAAATACAGGATTGACAGCAATTTGAATGGCTGAAGAGCTGTCACTATACATGTTTATAGGGAACACACAAGAGATGTTCAGATTGTTAAGCAAGTTGGAAATCCAAATAATTTCACAAGTGGCACTAGCCATGCATCTATACTCTGCTTCAGCAGAAGACCTAGATACAGTAGGCTGTTTTTTACTTTTCCAAGAGACAAGAGTGTTACCTAAAAACACACAATAGCCAGAAATAGACCTTCTGGTCTTCAAACATTTAGCCTAATCAGAATCAGTAAAGCAAGACAAGTTAGTTGTTTATCCTTGTAAATTTGGATACCTGTGCTAGGGGAACCTTTAAGGTATCTGATGACCCTTAGAGCAACCTTAAGGTGAGATTGCAATGGGGCATGCATGTGTTGACTTAAACATTGCACAGCATAAGAGATGTTAGGTCTAGTGTGGGTCAAACAGATGAGCTTGCCAATAAGTTTTTGATAATTAAAAACCTTAATAAGGAACTTATCAAAGTCACTCTCTTCCACAGCAAGGACACAATTCTCAGGTAAGGGTGTGGTAACAGGTTTGGCAGCAAGAAGGCCAAATTCATGAATAAGGTCAAGACAATACTTTCTTTGAGTCATACACACACCAGATTTGTTGTGTAGGACCTCAATACCAAGGAAATACTTCATAAGACCAAGATCTTTGATCATAAATTTGTTCTTAAGAAAGCACTTAAACTTCTCTATTTCAGCTAAATCATTCCCAGTGACAACAAGGTAATCAACATACACAAGAATAACAATAAAGGTGTTCCCAGAATGTTTAATGTAGAGGGGGTAATCAAATTTGCTTTGAAAAAATTCATGCTCAGCCAAAGCAGTGGTATGCTTGGCATTACACTGCCTTGGGGCTTGCTTTAGTCTATAAAGGGACTTGTTCAATTTACAAACTTTTGAAGGATTGGGATTATCAAATCCAGGGGTAAGGTCATATAGACATCCTAATCCAAATCCTCATAAAGAAAAGCATTGTTAACATCCATTTGAAACAAGGCCCAATCATTAGACATAGCAAGACACATAATACATCTAAGAGTGACCATCTTAACAACAGGACTACAAGTTTCATGAAAGTAAATACCCTCCTTTTGGCTAAAGCCTTTGGCCACCACCCTAGCCTTGTACTTATGAATTAAACCAGAAGCCCCATACTTGATTTTATACAACCATTTGCAACCAAGATCCTTTCTCCCCAAAGGGAGATCAGTAATGGTCCAAGTGTTTTTTCTAATGAGAGTCTCAATTTCATTATTCATGGCTTCAATCCAGTTAGGGTCCTTACTAGCTTCATTAAAGGAATTGGGTTCAACAGACTTATTAAGGGTAGTAGCAAAGCAAAAATTCACAAAGTTAAGCCTATAGTAGTTGACATGTTTTCAATCCCATATTTAAGTTTGTTGTCAATAACATAATCATTTAACTTAGCAGACAACTTAATACTTCTAACAGACTTCCTAGTAGGGATATTGTAACACCCCACCATGACGGAATATGGGGTGCGACGTATGGATATCATCACAACAAACGGTGTCTCTATAGAGAAAACTAAAATGCAAATATAATGTCATAAATGGCGACACAAATGTCATGACAATATCTCAACAACGCAGGAGTCTAGGTAAGTAGGTAACAGTCCTACCTCTTACCCAAGACAAACAACTACTACTAACAATCACATATAGGTGCCAACAATATCACTAACAAAACAATCAGAAAGAAAATAAACTAAGAAGGAACGAGGATCTCCTTCTAATTGCATTCCTACTCGACTCCAATCCTAGCCACATATGTTCTCACGCTTAATCATGTTATCACCTGAAAGAGACACTAAGACACGTCAACATAAAGTTGGTGAGAGTCATAGGTTTAGACTCCAATGCTAAATCAGTTATAAGCTGTGAATAACAAACACCAATACAATAACATATGGACAATGTGTTACAAGTATGCATTAACAACTAAAAATTCAAGATCAAACATTTCAAACCAAATCCAAGGCCCTCAGCCTTACCAAACATCATGGTACCATAGATGATCACACTATGTACCTATCCCAAGGCCACTACCTTGTCATTAACCATTGGTCCCATAGACGATCACGCTATGTACCTATCCCAAGGCCACTACCTTGTCATTAACCATTGGTCCCATAGACGATCACTCTATGTACCTATCCCAAGGCCACTACCTTGTCATTAACCATTGGTCCCATAGGCGCCCATACACCTATGTACCTTTCCAATCCAGATCATACACAAACAAGAATCACATAGCAATTAATCACATAATATACACACAAGTCCATCTCAAACCTTAAAAACATTCACAGCATCAATTTATAAACAACTCAACATAGTGCCTCTCCCATCCCATCTGGAAGTCAAAATCAATAGTAAACATGGGACTATGAAACTCACCTGATTGCTTCTTCACGAGTCCTCGCACTAGCAACAAGCTAACAAACCAAAAACACGTAATCAATACATGAACCAATCACAAAGATGGCTCATCAACCTATGATGGACATCTAGCCTATTCCCATATAAATACCTCATTGATAAGCTCTAATCACCCATTACCCTCCCCTAACAAGTCCTTAACTTGGTTAAGTTTAATAACTATCCCGTTCATATTTTACACAAAACAGTCCCAGTTTTTAGGTCTCAAAACTTCAAGTCAAACGTCCACTTAAACATGCCCATGGTTTCTGTAAAAGGAATATTCATACTTTTACATATGTTAGCTAAAACCTCCTACTTGGCCTAACCTTAAAGCTACTGTTAAGGCCCCGATATATGTATATATATTGCTACGTATGAAAAGTTTGTTACAATTAGAGGGTGTTACCCTAAACCACAATTTTATCCCAAGTGCAGATACTTACTACAATATATAAGCCATCTCTCATATTCGTTAGAAGATCCCAATGTAACCCTAAGTACCCCAAACAACCCAAAACTTAAAAAGAAAACAGGCTGAATTCAAAACTGTTTGGACCGCCGACTGTTGTAACCTGTTTTTGACCCACTTCCCTACCTCCATTTTAGTTCTCGTTTCTTGATTTAGAAAGCCAACTCAAATACCAATCCAGGGCTAGCTTGATCGCATCTTGAATGTTCCTAGAACTCTAGATATGATCAAAACAATAGACTCAAAATTATGTCCAGTTTTTAAAAACGGGTTTAATCAAATTAATCTAATTAATTAACCCTAACCCCACTAATTACAAACCCTAAATTATTTAATCATTAAAATATGATTAATATACTGTTTTTAATTAAATCCTAACCTAAATCCATCATAAGATGATCATAGAACATTAAAAACAATTAATGTGAAAAGGGTTCTGAAGATTTACCTTTAAATTAATGGAAGATGAGAAAAACCCAATTTTTGAAGAACCCTAATTAGCCACCATTGTTTAAATTCGGCTAGGAGATGTTATGGGGGTGAAAAATCTGATTATGTTGGTTATGGGATGGGTTTGGTTAAGTCCTAAAGGCCTCCTAATCCCATTACAAGTCCATTGGGTCTGTTTTTGGGCTTTTTGGTTATTTTCTTCCTTCCTTTTCTTTTAATCATAATAACCAACACTCCCCTCTTAAATTTCGTTTTTTTTATCTTTTTATTATTAATATATGTATTAATAATATTACCTTAATTTTCCTTAATTTAGTTCAGCTCCTAAAGCCTCCAAAAACTAAAAACCGTAAAACTAGTCAAATTTAAGCGTTTACCGTAAAAGACGTAAAATATACAGATTTATAAAAAAATCTCAAATTTTTAAATAAAATTTATAACTAAGTCCTAAATGACTTAAAACCATCCCGAAAAATACTCACATGACTAAGTACCTCTTCCGAGACCTCTAAATGCAAAACCCTAAATCGTAAAAATACGATTTTCTATAATACATATACGTATACGTAAAACCACTCAATACCACCATCTCACTTCATAGTCACTACCATGTGAACTCATGGACATGAAATCATCACACATCGTTTCACTCACAAGGTACCCCGTACCAGAAACGATATCCAAACCACAATCTATGCACACCAATAAGCACATAAACACGTAAAGACACGTAACTAGCTCAAAATAAAACTAAGTGACGAACCTCAAAACCAGGGTTGTCACATCACTCCCTCCTAATAGAAATCTCGTCCCGAGATTTACTCCTTAGGATCAAACACACAAACAACAAATCACACGAGGATACTTGTTCTAAACGAACTCCTCTCATTTCCACATGAACTTTAGTTCAATTTTCAAAATATCCCATATACAAACCAAAAATAATTAAACTCATAGCCAAACTCTTGACTGCACAATCAATAAATCTCACAAATGACTCTTCGATAAAACAAAGACTCTTATTAGCACAAATCCTGAATAACCGGACATGTAAATATGCATCCTCAACAACATTTACTAATCTTAATACATGAAATATATCATATATACCAATCATTTTCCCCCAGGTAATTCTATGCTCATAAGCTACTGGTCCGATCTTTCCAAAGGTCATAAATGGACCTACCAAACTCTACATCAACACTTCCCTTTTACCAAATCATACCATACATCACGATGTGATGCTTCCTATTGTTTCTTCCCTTGCCATAATCCTTCATAAGGCATTCCATACATATTAGGCTAACTTTTACATAAAACCCTCTATTCCATCACATCTGTACGCAATCCTTCCAACTTCTCAACCACGTGACTTCTCATTCCTCTTGAAATATGAGACGAATTAGTCAGTCTATCGACTATCACCCAACTCTCGCTGTACTTATTCCTCCACCGCATTATGTATCCCTTCTACCAACTTCGTCCTTACACCGCCGCTTTCTAAGCTACTCCTATCTATGTAGGAAGTATAGTCTACGTCCCTTTTCTCCATATGATTGTCCAAGCCACGCAACATACAGGTTGACGCGTTCTCCGCTTTAGACAACTCAACTCGTGCAACCTATACCCTTCATCCAAATCACCCTAATATGTCATCCATATTGTTCAAGTTCGTCTCTGCTTCACTTCATTCTTCTTATTCCATGTCTCATCAACCATACTTGCCTTTCCTAGATGGTACTTGGCCTTGCAATTTTCTTTCATCATTTAACTCCACTCATCACCTTTTCCAAATGTTCAATCAAGATGATTAAATATGTGTTGGAGACGTTCATGATCCGTATAGATCATTCTCTACGTCTCGTACACCAAATGCCTCTAGCATTCTAGGCAGATATAACAATCCAGCTCCACTAACTAAGTCTTATCTAGTTCTTCCAAATCTTCAGTTCCCGCAACGTATAAGCGATCGCCTTTCTTTGTCGTCCTCGTACGCGTCCAAGTCCTTTGCTCCACGTATCGTCATGCTTCGCGAATTCATCCAGTCCTTCCGATAATTCCAAGATCTGCTCATCATCAAATCCACCCCTTCAGCCTCCAAAATGCTTCCTCGTCCTTCTTCACTTTTCCCCTTGCTGGTTCCACGATATGCCATCATCTCTGACTACTAGTCCTGGCCAACTTAATCCTAAAACTCGCACTTGAAAATCTCACGTTTAATTCCCTTTACTAACAACTCCAAAACCAACTCATGATTCGCCTCACTCTCCTTCTTAGATTTGAGTAGATCAAGATGTCGTCGATGCTCCCGATGACAACTCATTTATACACGTTCATGCACACTCGGTTCATTGACTCCATGAAAACCGCTAGTGCTTTGGCGAAGCCAAATGCATAACCGTAAACCCAAGACGTTCCTACAACATCCTTAGCAATTTCAACTATGTCCTCCTCACACCATCTCTTAGCGGCAATACGAATAAATTCCTTGCAATTTCTAACAGTTCTTGTTTTTAAATCACTCCATCAACGATTTGCCTTGAAATTTTCAGAAAACATGTATGCCTTACGAACAATATCCCCTTCCAACACTCTCTATGGCGCGTTACTGGTGCTAGTATCCCACAAATCTCTATTCATCTCCTTGGTACTCCTAAGAGACCTCATGACCACATTAGTTCGTCTACGAACTTCTTTCCTCCCCACTAAGGGTATTCCGACCATTCTCTCATGGTCACCTACTTAAGCCTGTAGGCGCGACCAAGTCTTTCATACGACTACCTCAACGCTCCCGAATAATACGTAACCAAAACTACATCCTGAATCCACCAGATACGATCGACGAATCAAACCCACGGATAACTAACGACATTTTCACGTGCACTAGTTAAAACAAGTCAAAATCATGAGACTCAATAGAAAACTCAAACTCAAAACGTGTATCAATTCAAAATGACCAATGTCAACTAAAAATAATCCAAGAAACACCCAATGGCAACCAAAACATATTACGCCCCGCAACATATTATTTAAACCATGCAAAAGATCGACTTTTCCCAAAAGAATATATTTTTTATTTATTTGTTTATTTATTTTTTACCTCCCCACATCTGTGTGACTCAAACCATTTACAAACAACCTTCTAGACGATCTCAAAACTCAACTCAAAGACTAGGTATCCCGTGCACCCCAAATAAAAATAAACTAATATTCAAAACTTAACCTTGAACCCGACACTTGTACAACAATTCCGACCAGTCCACTTACCTCCCATGACTATACATTCTGAATATTTGAAAAGTACGTTCCGAGTACATAATTTTTGGCTTTTGAATCACTCAAAAAGCTCTAAAAACGAACAAGTTATGACCAAAACAGTTTTTAATGAAAGATAAAATTGTATGTAAAATCTTCCTAAACTCAATTTAACCTAGTATTAGTAATTATAAATGACGTGAATCGGTTAAACCCAATTATATAAACTATGTAAGTGGAAAGAAATTTTACTCCGCTTTATTTTAAGAAAGTCTTTTAGAATTTGAAATAAATAAGTGTTGATTAAAAAGAAATCTTATGTTACATCTTGTTTCAAACACAACCCCAACACCTTACCCTTATTTTACCGAATACGACCAACTATCTAACCATATACTAGATTTCCAAGTCCCCTTTTTTCATATACCAACCAAAAGAAATGTAAGACTCAACACAAAAGATTTCATTATCTCAAAAGAAATCCCAAGTTATTTCAATAGACTTAAAACCAAGAACATCGTTTTAAAATGTACACGTGAAATACGAAACTCAAAGAATACGCTACAAGACACAGTTCAAAAGATTCAAAACGTCATTGAAACTCCACCAAACTCCAGCACCATAAAACACGAACAAACACAAGGTACGTTCAAGTTATAATAACTAGTGAACGACCATATACCATAACTTAACACATAGTAGTATATATACATCCGCATATGTATACCTATTAAATCCCCCAAACATACTCGTTATCATACACGTAAGTCAATCAATCGCTTTATACGCTCGTTTTTCCATACGAGTAATCACCATCTCACCGTGCCACAATAAGGCATAAAGCCCACCTCTAAAACCAAACCATATCGTGTGACCCCAAAATCACACAACACAACTATAACCCAAAACATATAACACAACAAGAACATCATATAAGATAACATTGTTGGATAGTCTCAAGTGACTCACATGACTTATGGTGGCACTGGTCCCATTAGGATGCCCCACAGTGAGATTGAGATTGCCAACATCAACAACATTAAACATACCAACAGTGGAGACTGTCAAGTGTTGGTTACACCCAGAGTTTATAATCTACCCAAGAGTGATAGTACTAACCAACCCTTTTAAGTTTCCACAGATTTATCTAGAAAAACTAATATTGAACAAGACATTGAAGTTATAGAAGGAGCATCTACCTGGCATGTTGGCATGAATGTTCCCAGAAGAAGAGTCATTGATCAAATGCAGAAGTTTCTTCATTTGATCAAAAGTGAAGGAGGAAGGGACATCACAAGCAGTAGGTTTCTCAATAATCTTAGCATCATTCAACTTAGTATCACAATTAGCATTGAAATTAGGTTTAGACACATAAGATTTAACATTAGAGGGTCTCTTGTATCCAGGGGTACCCAATAATCTCATAACATCTATCCACAGTGTAACCAATCATCCATAGTTGGAACAATTAAGATTAGGATTGGGACCCCTATTAGGATAAGATTGATTGCTACATTTGGAGTTATTCTTGTTAAAATTAGAAAAAATTCCTTTCTTTTGCTGACCAAAAGTCTTGGCACCAAAGGAGGTGGCATTGAGCTTGGGATCAGTCACACCAGAGCGTTCAGGGATACCCCTTTGTGACTCCTCCCTAGAAACCATCACATAAGCATCCTTCACATCAGGGAGAGGGTACCTAGTGAGAAGGGCAGTTCTAACAGTTTGATAACAATCATTAAGACCCATTAGAAACCACATAAGCTTCATAAGCTGCTGATGTAAGACATATTCAGTGCTAGCAGGGCAAGAGCATTTATTGGATCAAACACATTTAGATAATTTGATCAAAGCATCAAATTCTCTCCACAAAGAATTAAGTCTGTGATAGTATTCAGCAACAGATGTGCCTCCTTGCTTCACAGAGTTAATCCTTTGGGGAAGATTGTAAACAAAAGAGCCATCTACCTTATCATAAGTTTCAGATAATTCATTCCAAACAACAGAAGCATTTTCAGATTAAACCAGCCCCATATAAACATCTTGAGACACAGAGTTCATAAGCCAAGTCAAAACCATAGCATTACATCTATCCTATTGAGCAGATAACACACTACTATGAGCATAAGTATCCTTTAAACAAGTACCATTAATAAATCCAATTTTATTTCTAGCTTGAAGAGCAAGTTTCATGGAATTATTCCACATTCTATAATTAGCAGTACCAAGCAGTTTAAACATTAAAGCAGAAGTAGTACTATCATTGTTCTGAACATGTAAAGGATCACCATCATCAAGACTACTAATCAAAATAGGTTCAGTTACACCACCACCCCCTGTGTTAATAGGGGGATCAGTAACAACACCAGCACTCATGATAAAAGAGACAGAAAACTAAACAAACAAAACGGATAGAACACAAACAAAAAAGGTATAAAGCAAGAACAAGAGAACAAGCCAAAGAAGCACAAAAGTATAAAAAAACAGGTATGAAGTATCAAAAAACCAACAAGTAAGATAAGCAAAATCACCCAGAATATGAGTTACCAGAAATGCCAGTTGTGGGTTGGGATTGGATAGAGCAGGTATCCACACCAGTCAAGGCTAGAGGATCAAAGTATCAACCAATCCGTTTGCACCCACAGAACAAGCAACAGTAACCCAAGCAGTAACCAAGAAAGGAGAGAGTATAGTAAGAATGAGAAGGAGTTACAGTGCTAAACAGCAACCAGCAAAAGGACACAATCTCTAGATTCACTTAGTCTAGAGGATGGGTGAGTCAAAGAACCAAGAACCCCCCAAGTAAAAAGAAATTAGGGTTTCAAAACCCTAATTTTAATTAACCCTGAGAATCACTTAATTAGGCAACGACACCACCAGATTGATCAACGACAACACCTATAACAGCTTCCAGGACCTCAAGAAGTAAAGATCCCCAAAATATAATTAGGGTTTCACGAAACCCTAACTCTATTTAGCAAGGAAACTTACGGCACCACCAAAAAGATCAACGGCAACACAAGGAAGCCTCCAAAGACCACAGAATCGAGAACCCCCAAAAAATAAATTAGGGTTTCAAGAAACCCTAATTTAATTTTTTTCGAGAAACCAACAAACAACCACGAGATAGCAAGATTGGTGATAGGATCTAAGTTCTTATGGCTATGATACCATGTAAAAAAACTGAACATCAAAGAGAGACACCAAATCTTATCATCCAACCATCCACCCCTTGGTGATTTATTAATTCAAGATTCAAATACAAACTACAAATAAAAGAATAGTCCCCAACGGATGCTAATCAACAATACAAAAGAAATAAATAAAATCGTCCCAACTAGGATGATCTGATTTCCCTCACTACATGAACACTCACACTCAATCTAATCTAACATAAGATAAGATAGATGAATATCCTCCCATGGTAGAAGCCTCAGACGGCTGGAAGAAGAGAGAGTAACCAGACACTTTTGTGTGTGTATGTGTGTTATGAGTGATAAGTGAGAACCCTAGCAGCTGCTAGGGTTATAACACGCTCCAAGACAACATGGGCTCATGGGCTCCAACGGATAACCCACCAACAGTCCAATAGGAGAAACAGAAAATGACAACTCCAGTCCTTGCACAAACAAGTAAATACAAAATAGAAACAAAACATTAAAGTGATAAATTTGACATTTTAACAATATTGTTTTGCGCCATATAAAGTCAAGGAAAAACGATTAAGTATTAAATCACAGAAAAAATAATATATAATTAACATAAAAAATTTATGAATGTCAGAAATAAAGAACTTATTATTAGTACGTTTTAATGGTCCCTTTACCTACAAGTTAAGTTTATTTGACTTTTAGACGGATAAAAGATTCGTTGAAATTATTTATTGGTAAGTAGTAGGGTCTAACAAAAAATTATTTATTGAGTGGAATCGTGATGTCGATTCCAATGAAGTAACTCGCGATTAACCCTTTGTATTCGGAATCTTTTCTAACATAATTTTAAGAGAGAAGTGCATTCTAATTCTAATTGTGATACGTAAAAAAATCAAATTATATTTTTGTTAGTGTTTTGGATAAGTTTTTTAGACATCAATTATTCTTTCTTCATACGTGCACCATGCATTTATGTGAACGAATGATGCAAATAGTGTTTAAGATAATTATTAATATGATCTAAAAGAAAAAGTATTTTTATATTTTTTTTTCTTATACATGGATGTATAGCAGACCCTTTTGTTTTTTTAAATAAATTCAATTTTTTAGTAATTTTTAAGAAGCAACTTTTATTGAGACCCTTTTGTTTTTTTAAATAAATTCAATTTTTTAGTAATTTTAAGAAGCAACTTTTATTGAGAAAAAAAGTAATTTTCTTTTTTTAAAAAAATGTTTAATTTCATAATTAATAAGTTAAGAAAGTTTAAATACTCCCTCCGTCCCATAATAATAGTTAATTGACAAAAAACAAACAGTTTAATAAAAATCACTTTTTCAGGTTTCTCTCTTACTTTTTATAAAATAACAATTTTAACCTTAACCAATTAATTTACAAATATTTTATTATTTATAATAATACATTGAAGTGATGGTAATATTGTAAACTTAATCTATATTTTTTATTTATTTTTAGACTGAACTATTAATATGCAAACTAAAAAAAAAGTAATCTGAACTGTTAATATGGCACATGGCACGAAAAAAATAACATCTAATAGGAATAGTAAACATACATTTTTAGAGTAATGAATAATATGTCATGATAATACCACATATTGTTTTTTAAACCTTTTCTTTTATTAGAATCTACTCCCTCCGTCCCAAAATTATAATCCATGTTTTCTTTTCGGGTTGTCCCAAATTAATTGTCTACTTCTAAAACTTCTAAAAATAGATAGGAATTTTAAATCGAGATTACTAGATTACTTTTAATTGAAATCATAATTACAAACTTTAAAAAGGTTTTAAATTAATTGGTTAAGGGTAAAACTGTCTTTCTGCAAAAAGTAAGAGAGAGATAGCTGAAAAAATAATATTTTTCTTAAACTGTATGTTTTTCGTCGTGGGACAATAATTTTGGGACGAAAGGAGTATAAATTTTGTGTGAAAATTCTGTTACAAAGCTGGAGGGTTTGAAGGTCACGTGCAACGCATGCGGGCGGCTAGAGGACACATCAAAGAAGCCAAATGGCAAAGATGATAAAAGACGTCAAATAGATGGGTCCCACAGATAAATATAGATAAAATAAAAGTTAAAGTGGCCCCCGCTAAATATAATTATAAAATGTTGAGATGGCCCTAACTAAAAATAGTGTCGGTGGTATAGTGTCTCTTGCTCAAAGTTGTTTGACAATAATAAAATCTTGTTAAATTGTTACTATGTGCGTGTGTTATTTTGAGGTGAACACCGGGCGTTTTGTGGCGGTTTTATGTTAAAATCAAAAACTAAACCGTAAATTTTTTGCTTTTATATATCACAAACCATTTATTTCGGTTTTTTTGGTTTCAGATTTTTAGGTTTTTTCATTATAGCGGTTCGGTTTCGGTTTTTACTATTTTGATTTTACGCATTGGGCTTCATATTTACAAAAAACCTCATCATCAATAGTGAATCACTTTCGACACAAATTAAACTTATCATATTTCAAGTTGCAACCAACAATAATAGTTTCAATCAGTTACATACGTTACAATAATAGCTCGAATTATATAAAATCTAAAAATATAATAAAATAATAAAATTTTTATATAGCAATCACAAATCAAATAAAATTTCGATGAAAAAATTATAATCAATTATTTTAATATCTTATATAAATGTGTATATAAAAAAAACAACCAAACATATTAGAAATATCACATATATAATTATTTAAATATATAAAAATATATTAATTTTGTAGACCTAAGTGGGGTGGATTGATTTTTTCGGTTCGATTTTATACATTCAACCAAAAACCGCCCCAAACATTCGGTTTTCAAATATGTACAAACCATCCTTTCGGTTTTTCAATTGGGGCGGGTTTTTTGGTGCGATTTTTTTTGTTTTTCGGTTTTTGATTCGGTTTTTCGATTTTATGCTCACCCCAAGTTATTGTGATAATTTATAAAGATTTTGAAATAAACCTTCTAAGGACTTTAACCTCACATGACCTTACTAACCTATTAGGCTGGTGGGAGTGGAAGGAAACACTTAACCGTCATCTCAGCGACAACTCAGCTTTTTAACAAACTTACCAAATATCATCCAAACTCCCCACAAGAGGTAATGACACTCACCCAAACTCACTCCACATCACCCTATTTTTTTAAATATTTTTTATTCATACAATTAAAATATTTACTCATAAATTTTATTAAAACACGGGTACATAGAAAATTAAAACACAGTACGAAAATAAAAATAAAAACATAGAAAATTAAAAACAACATTTAAAAAAAAACTAAAAAGGGATATTATAGGCCACCTTGACTTGGGTATTGGCTTGGGTATTGGCTAGGGTATTGACTTGGGTCCGGGCAACGGTAAGGTGTGTTTTGGAAAGATTGTGGGTGATAGAATGATGCTGGTCGTATGGTGTTAACGTGACCGGGTGACGGGTTTTCTAGGTCAAAAGTTCCTCGCGGTGTGGGTGGTGAGTTTTGGGTATTTGGCCTACCTCGACGTTTGTTGGTGGATCGGAGTGTGTTTTCTTGAGACATGATTTGGAGGAGATGGAGATGAGAGGTTTGATTTTTTTGTGTGTGAAAATTGAAGAAGATGATAGAGGTATTTATTAGTAAATTTTGGGTTAATTTTTTTTTACAAAACCAACGGTCAAAAAATAACGGTGAGGCCCATTTGTATAAACTCACCCAGGGTAAGTGTGGCAATGTTTTTTCTTGCCAGGGAAAAAGTCGCGCGCGAGTTTCTGGTAGAGAGATGGGGGCCGCGCGCGAGTTAGCTTAAGTTGCGCGTGGCTTTTCTTCCATTCCCACCGGCCTTAGAATAAGCATATGAGGCCAGGTTTAGGATATTTGTTTGGTATTTTTAGGAGCCAGAGCCAATTATCAGATCATGTTGTTGGAGTTGGATGCTGGAACATGTATCTAGAGTTTATTTTGAACAAGCTCCTTCAAACTCTGTTAGCTAAACGATATTAATTAAATAGTAGTTTATTTTTAAAAAAAACAATAAAGCTTATATTACAATAAGTTCTGATAAGCTCATGCGCTAAACATAACCTTAATAAGTACCAAAACCTTAATGCATCACCGCAAATTAACGTCACGTTAACTTTCTCTTTTTAAAAGTACTTTTATTATCAACTTATTTATTAAATAATCAAAATTTATCACTAAAACACACTTTATTTAAACGCAAATATACTTTACTTAACCCTAAAATGATTCAGTTTTGAGTAAGATCTTGTCTAGTATTCTTATCCATTGGAGACATGTTCGTGAGGAGGGATGTAACAAGGAGAACTCGGTCTTGACCAAGACAGAGTCATGCATTCTTATTCTATTCAAGACAAAGTTATGCATTCTCGAATGATTCAGTATTGGGTATTTCTGGTAAATTTGGATTTTTATAACGAATTTTAAGTATTTTTAACAATATTATTCTTAAAATTTAACTTATAATACATATAAATAGTTATTATAACATATAAGTGATAAACACACGTTTGTTAAGATTTACAAATTTTCAGCAAGTTTGACCTCTTATAACTATCTTTGACCATATTTGACCGACATTAATCGTATTTTATATAAATAAGCAAGCTCGATAGTCTTGTAGTGATTAAATGACGATTAACCGGTTTTGTAGAATTTTTTTTGTAACACTGCTTAATCCACAGAATTTCAACCTACATATTCGCCAAGGTACACCCTTATGCTGAATGAGGCGTATAATTTGTTGATGAAAGATGATCTACGAAAAGATTATGATGCTTCTATCGGCCATGTGAGAGTCGGGTTTAAGGGAGATAAACTGGTGGATATGGGTTATAGTTGATAAAATGGCCCCTTTCGACCCCAAGCACTCTTTGTCGATGAGAATGCTTACCTCATTCTTGTAGCAGCACTGGCATGGGCACGGAGGACTTTCTTGAAATTATTTTAAAAGTAGTTATAGTCAAGATTTTAATTCTTATCCTCTATAACCATGGCTCTGAGTACCAATCTGTAACACCCCTATTTTACCTTTACGCAGCGAAACATTGAACTGGGGTATACTCTTACGATATTACGAAGAGACAATCATATCTATAGTACTTTGTGTTTTTATATATTCTACATTGTAATTTATCAATTATTTTATTAAATCATATCGTAGTGAAATGCAACACGTTATACTTTGACTAAATTACACGGATGGTCCCTGTGGTTTGTACGAAATTACAATTTTCGTCCCTCGATTTTCAAAGTTTCATGGGTCGTCCTTAACTTGAAAACTAATAACACACTCAGTCCGTCCACTAACTGACCGTTAGTTAGTCAAACAAAAACACCCATGTGCCGTGCATGTGATGGGCAGTTTGGTATATTGACACACATGCAGGGACTACCTATTACCCCCTTTATTCATTCAGCATAATGAAAAATTGTAATTAAAATAATATATAGTTTTGTGAGAGAGGGCAAATATGGGCCGTTTAAATTACCTTCGCCCATTCCTTCCCTTCACCAAACAATCACATCTCACCGTTCATTTATTTGAGAATTGGGTTTCAGGTATGGCTCCATCATCTCTCTCATAAATAATACATATTATCACATATTTACTCTCTCTCTCACAAATTTTACTCTCTCTCTCAGATATACTTTTATTCTCTTAAATAATACATATCATACATCTATTTCTGATCGAGTTTGATGCTTTAGATCTATTCATTGTTAAAGACGAATCAGAATACCTTTTGTTGCCCCGATCTCTTTATTTCCGCCGTTTGGTGTGTGGTGTTGTTGATCGGTTGGTGATGATGGGTTGACTTTCTTACCTTCGTTCTCAAATGATCATCATAAGGTAAATGATTGCTGTTATCTTTTAATTTGTGAATATTATTAATTTTTAATTATGGATAATTCATGTTAGAAACTTTTGCTTTCGATCCGTATACTAACTGTCTGTTTTATGAGTTAGTGAAAAAAATGCTGATTTTTTTTTACACAGGAATGCTGGGATTTAACATTTTTTAATTATGTGATAAATTACATGTAACTGATTTTCCCTCTTTTATATAAGGGTTTAGGATGTTTAATTGTTGGATTATTAGCTTAAGTTAATTTTACGGGAAAGTTTTTGGCTGATTGCTTGGAGTCCTTGGTCAAAAATAGTTTAGGCATTTGAGTATGATCTGGGCGCAGCCATGACTCGAATTCGAGTCGCCTTGATATTTATAATTAGGAATAAGGGGGTAATTCTCGCCCATATGGGCTGTGACATTGCTGGTTCCTACTACGAAGGTGTTTGAAGCACTTTTTTATAAGATTATAACAATAGCGATTTTAATAGGCTGTGATGATAATATGTGCGCGTACGTACACAAGTTTGATTAAAATTTGGATTATGTTCATCTTGGCGAGGCAAGCTTTTTAGTTTGCAGCCATGGCGGCCATATATCATATCCGATTTACTTATAATCTGAGCCTCAAAAATAATAAATTTTTTGGTTTCTCCATGCTCTTTGGACGTAAACGTGTGGTCTTAAATTGGTCGTGTTGCTTGGTTGTTGAACAATACACCATTGAGGATTGATGTTTTTCCCCTGGTCATAAATTGGTCGCGACACGTGGCTTGGCAGGGTAAGTTATTAAACTTGCAGCCACCATGGATTGACGTTTTTCCAAACTTATGATTATGAATAAGGGGATAATTCTCAGCCTTTGAGGCTGTGACATTGTTTGTTCCTGTTGCGAAGGCATTTTGAAGCACTTTTTTATAAGATTATAACAATAGCAATTTTAATAGGCTGTGATGATAATATATGCGCGTATGTACGCAAGTTTGATTAGAATTTGGAATGTATGCATCTTGGCGGGACAAGCTTCTAAGTTTGCAGCCATGGCGGCCATATCTCATATCCGTTTTACTAAGTGTCCGAGCCTCAAAATAATGAAATATTTAGTTTTTGGTCTTATATTGGTCGTGTTGATTGGTTGCTGAATAGTTGACCATTGAGGTGTTGTCCCGAAGGTGCGCTTTCTTATTCCATCTTAGTTGTATGCTATTTGGTAGACACCTATTAGTCTCCCGGGGTAAAAAAATTCACTTTTTGTTTATATAATGACTGGTCAGTTATTTTTAAGTGACCACTCATTATATAAAAAAAAATGAAAATACAGTAAGAGACTAATATTTAATGGGTTGTGGGAATTACAGTTTATGTTTGGGATACACTGTAATAAACCTTAATATTCACCACATTAGCAGTGTTCCGGTATGCGTTTTCAAGTGAGTGTGTGATTTTAAGTAGTCATATCAGACAATTAGTTACAACATTTGGGGTCGTGCTGCATTACTTTGTTTTCATAACTGTTCAGTAATGCTTTCTTTATGTTACGGATTGTATGCTCCTGTATTTCATTCCGGTTTTCTTACATAGTGTTCTGATTATGTTGAGCTTACATTTTTATCTCGCGCTATTTCATTCCACAAGGCTTTTTAACTTTGGAAATCACCAATGATTGAATTAAAAAACATGGGTTTATGAACTAAACATGGACTTTGCCTATTATGAAGAAAAAAACACAAAACAATAGACGTAACTTGATGATCACAAGTCTTACAACTTTTAAACAAAACTAATTAATACGCTGTACATTCAATATGCAGGAGTGATCAAAGTGGAAATTGAATTGAGTTCAAGTAAAGCTATAGTAACACGAAGCATGGAACGCAAGAAGCTATTAGCCTATTAGACTATGTGTGGAGACGCAAGAAAAAGCAAGCCAAGATTGTACCACAACTTGAGCCAGAACCAGCACATGCAACCGATCCCAAAGTTGAGAAGCCTAAAGAATAAGAAAAACCCGACGACAAACAGAGAAAAAGCAAAACCTGATGAGAAAGCATCAGGAAAAGAGAAGAAAGAAGGCGAGGACGAAGGAGAAGAATAGGGAAATAAGGAAGTTGTAGAGAGAATTGATGTTACAAACAGACAAAGAATGATGTATCATCATAACCGAAGTTCGGCTATTCTCCATAATTCAAGGGTCAAATCCATATTCAAGCCAAATAATGTAGGCGCGAGAACAGTGGAAACTAAAGCGAGTTCAAGTATCAGCAAGCATGTTGTATTTTTGGCATTATCCGCATCTGATAACTATATTGCGGGATGATGAAGGAGCGAGGGTTTCACTCAAGACACTTATAAAGGCTCACATAATCATGACCGTAGAAGTCCTATTGGAGACTGTTCTGCTGCTGAGAACCACAATGACAATGCAAAAGTTACTTTTGTTGTTATGACAGGTATGGTAATAATACTAAGCATGATGACATGTTACTAAAAAATCTTCTCATATTCTTTTCTTTTTGTTGTATCATTTTTCCTTTAAACATGATCATGAAAGTATCAAAACATCACAAGATGATTCGGAAATGAGTTTTTAGTTTTTCAATTTTATTATTTTCACCAGTTTAATTTAAAAGAATTATTTAGAGGACTTTTGCATTGTAAAAACTGTTAAGAACCCATATTGGTTCAAATAAAAAGAATTTATTTATTTCTAATTAATTCTGATGGTTAGGAAAAACTGATTCTCATTCTTATCACAAAATGCCTTCTTTCGGCAATCATGGAGTGCCGAAACTGTAGGTAACAAAAAATGGAATCCTATTATTTCTTATAGTAATAAGAGTAACTGCACATCCAAACACCCCCTTAATATTCAGTACACAAACTTAAGCAAAATCAAAACAAAATGCAGTGATTCTTTATTTTTGTAATGCATTTATAAGGTTTACCATGGTACTGGTTTCCTACACGCATACATGCTTTAGATTTTGGTTGTTACTGTCTCTGTTTTAAACTTCCCCTAACATGCATTGAAAGAATAAACCCGCGGCAACGCGCGAACACCAATCCTAGTGAAATAAATATGTTAGAATCTTAAAATTCAAAAAAAATATTTTTTAAATAAGAAAATATATTTTTAAAATTCAAAAAAATATCTAAAATTTCGAAAAAAATATTTATAGTTCAAAAAAATATTTAAAATTCGAAAAACAAATAAAAAAATATTTTTAAAATTAGAAAAAATAATTTAAAAATTCAAAGGTATTTCCAAAAATTTTAAAATTTGGAAAAAACTTAAAAAATTAAAATTAAAAATAAAAACTAAAATTTATATTTTTTTCGAAAAAAATTAAAAATTTAGAAAAAAGTTTTATTGTAAAATTTAAGAAATTGTAAATTGTAAAAACTTTAAAAATGCTTCGAAATTGTTTTTTTTAAATATTTTTTTTGAAATTTTAAAGTGGATTAAATTTTGATAATTTTTTTTAAAGTTTTTTTGATTTTTTAAAGTTTTTATAATTTCGATAAATAATTTAGAAATTTTACAATTTTAAATTTTTTAAAATTTGAAAATTTGAAAATTCGAATTTTTTTCGAAACTTATATAAATTTTTTACAATTTACAATTTCAAATATTTACAATAAAACTTTTTTCGAGATTTTAAAGTTTTTTCGAATTTTAAATATTTTTTCGGATTTTAAAAATACTTTTTCTTATTTTAAAAAATATTAAATTATAAAAATTCTTACAAATTTGTTTCATAGGTAGTCCCTGCATGTGTGTCAAAAGACCAAACAGCCCATCACATGCAAGGCACATGGGTGTGTTTGTTTGACTAACTAACGGTCAGTTAGTGGAGGAACTGAGTGTGTTATTAGTTTTCATGTTAGGGACGACCCATGAAACTTTAAAAATCGAAGGATGAAAGTTGCAATTTCGTACAAACCACAAGGACCATCCTTGTAATTTAGTCTTATACTTTTCTTCCAAACTCTATCTCAAAATGACATCCTTGATTTAATTATTGAATTTTAATTATTAACCATTTTGGTTTTATGCATTTCTATAAACATCTATTATACCTAAAAACAAAAAAATAAGCATATGAATTAGTGACAAAACAAATGCCAAATCCTAAATTTGTGGATCAGTGTTAATGTGTATTTTAGCCGTTTATGCTTCAATTTTCAGCAAGTGCTTCCTTTTAAGTTGGTTAACATATAAAATTAAAACTAATAAGCTTTGATATAAGCTACTAAGGTTTAAGGGTATGTGTGGCATTCTTAAGAGCTCCATCGGATCATTGAAGCGGGTCAGTAAAGCTGAATGCTGAAATATGTAGATTGAGTTTATTTTTACATGTTAATTTTATTATCATTTTATTTAATATCTTATTTTTTAAACATGCTCTTTCAAGATGTGTCAGTTAAACGAGACTTATTTTTAATAATAATTTTTTTTAAAAAAACAATAAGGTTATAATACGATAAATTCTGATAAACTCACGTGCTAAAACTTAAAGACAAGTCCCGACACAATCGCAATCACTTTAGTTGCTTCTATTTACAAGTTATCTTTGAGAATCTTTACGGTCTTGACTAGAAATCAATATTAAGATAGTTTATTAACAAGTGGTGGTTTTAGTGTATTTTGGTTAAGCGTATTAATTTAACATAAGTTTTATTTTAAACTGAAAAATACTTTTAATACACGGTAATTATAGTTATAAAATATCTTAATTGAAAGTGATTTGTTATTGAGTGAACATGAACTTTGTTTGTTTAAACATTTAAACCAACAAGTTTGCACAACTAAAAAAATAAGGGTAAGTACTATTTGCACAACTAAAAGAATAAAGGTAAGTATTTTTTTAGTTTAATATTATTGTTTATATTTTTTTTAAGTTATTTAATTAAATTGTTCACTATTAATAATAGAAAAAGTAATTTTAATTTATTTCACTATATTACCTTTGCTAAAAAATTTAATTTTAAAAATTTAAAAATATTAAATTAATTATTTAAAAATAAAACTATCATTCTGTCTAAAAATAAGAAAGGATAATGTAATAAACGTATTTTTCTCATGGTTCTAAATAGGGCGCTCTATGATGGGCTATAGCGTGAAGCGTGACCTTCACGTTATGAAACAAACTAAGACGTTGTCTTTAGGCGTAACGTGCTAAAAAAGGCATAAAGTGTGATATAGCGCGTAGAGTGACGTTTTTTTAAATGTTTTTCCAGATTTACAAGAATTGAGTTTGTTTACTAGTTTTTTGCTATTTACAAGATTTGGGCTTAGTAATTTTAATATGAGGATAAATTCTTGGGCAACTATCAACCGATTTTGTTTTAAAGTTGAATTAAAATATTACTCCATTTTTTATCATTTAAAAAATAGATTATTAGTTAACAGATTTGTTATGTATAACATATTTTGTAAACTTACTAAATAAATATTAATTTATAAATATTTTATGCCGATATATATCACGTTTTAAAAAACACCGTAACTTTGTTGTAGCTTCTGTACTTTGAAGTTTGACAATACTGCTATGCTACGTTTCACACTATTTATAACCTATTTTTTTCTAAAATTATGTGTTTTTATCATAAGACAATAATTTATAGACGAAACAAGCAAGCATACGACCAATCAAATTTATTCTTACATTATGTTTAATCATTAAAATGGCCAAACTTTTAGTTATTCTTCTCTATAATAGGCAATGTTTTATGATCCGTGTTGACTTGGTCGGGTTAATCGATTGATCCGATTTTGATCCAAAAAAGAGTCACAATTGACTCGGGTTTCATATTTTCCAGATCTGGCTAGACCAGTTGTGTTTGGAGTGACCAGGTTAACCCGGTTCTCGAGACCCGACCAGGTTTTAATTTTTTTGTGTTTTTTTTTTAAAAAATATGTAAATTTTATGTATTTGCGATGAAATTTTGTTTTTACATATTTTATTAGTTGATAAAACATTTATATCTTAAATATACGAAAATATTTATGTTTTTTACTTTCAATTTTTGTTAATTATTAATAATATGAAAAAGATATTTTTTTTTTAAAATCGAGTTGATCCGGATCTTGACCCGGCAACTCGATCGTGTCGATTTAAAAACCAGGTTTCAAAACATTGATAATATTAGGAGTATAAGTGTCAATTTTTTTACACCAACTCATAGTTAAATTCTTTTAATTAGTTTCTTTTGCAAACTTTAATAACTAAAGGTTTTGCTTTGAAATATTATTTTTTATAAATTATTCTAAGCAAAATTTTTAGCAAAAATAGATCTTAGATTTGTAAAGTTGTAACAATTATTCTATGATCAAAGATGAAAATAAAAATATAAATTTTACCTACCTAGGTTGCTTTTGTGCTCTTTATAAGTGATACTATTTTCATTTCAAAATTATAATTCATTTTCTTTCTGGGCAAATAGCATAAAAAGGTACTCATCTTATGTTAAAATTCAATTAAAGGTACTCAATTTTTTTTACAATTTAAGGTACCGATTTTTTTCTTGTAGCAATGTTAGGACAATAACAAATTTAAAGGTTATATATTAACGACCGTTTACTTTATTATTGCATCATCAGTCCTTTATATTAACGACACTTTATAATAACCTCAAAATTCATTTTTTTATAGTTTTAGACCGTTTTCTATCTTTTTCGTTTGATTTTTACCATTTTCACTCGGTTTTTAATCGTTTTATTCCCTTTTTTTTCTTTGATTAAAAACAAACAAATACGGTAAAAATTAGACGAAAAAGGTGAAAACGGTCTAAAACTATAAAAAACAAATTTTAAGTTTATTATAAAGTGTCATTAATGTAAAGGACTAACGATGCAATAATAAAGTAAACGGTCGTTAATATATAACCTTTAAGTTTGTTATTGTCCCAACATTGTAACAAGAAAAAAGATTAGTACCTTAAATTAAGAAAAAAAAAAGTTGAGTACCTTTAATTGAATTTTAATATAAGATGAGTACCTTTTAATGTTATTTGCCCTTTCTTTTTTGGTTTATTTCAAATTAATTGTTCACTTCTAAAAATAGTAAGAATTTTATATCGAGATTACTATATTACTCTTATTTCGAAATATAATTACAACTTTTAAAAATGTTTTAAATCAATTGGTTGAAAGTAAAATTATATTTATGCAAAAAATAAGAGAAAGTTATAAAGGTGGTATTTTTTTAAATTATGTGTTTTTTTTTTAGATAATAATTTTAAGACGAAAGGAATAATATTTTTAGATAACTTAAACTTAGATTATGTTAAAAATGAAAAATTAATTTTAAAGATGAAGTTTTGGTATGTTGTGTCAGCCAACACGTAATGCGGTGGTCTTGTTACATTCATATTAAAATCGATGGCGTGTAGGTAGACAATAAATGACGGAATAAAAAAGTCAAAACTTGAAGTTATCAATTCTTTATTTAACTATTTCCTTGGCTTTTCACTTATTTTTTTTTTTAATTGTATTCATTGATTTCATCACAATACTTTTTTTAATTGGTTTAACTTTTTGTACACTCAAACTATTAGAAAAACTTATACGGTGTGTTTGATAAAAAGAGTTAGACGGTGGATAAATGAAAATCGACTCAATAATTATGTTTGATAGAGAAAAATAAATAAGTTGAATAATTTAAGAGAAATGAGTAGAAAGTTTGAGAAAAATTTATAGTTTAATTTGGTTAGGTTTATTTTTATCATTTTGATAGAGAAATAAGAGAAATTGGTTTTTTTTAAGAAAAAAAATTATTTTTTATTCTTTATATTTTTCTTCATACTGTAATTGTTTTAAGTAATAATTTTATTGAAAATTAAAAAAAAAAAAAAACAAATTACGTTTGTGTTTAACAATTTATTGAATTTTTTTTTATACTTTTCCTTTTAACTGTTTCAGTAAAAAATTTATTAAAAAAATAACAAATTATGTTCATGTTTGAATATTTTTGAAAAAGATTTTTTTTTAATTCTTTCCAATAATTATTTTATTGGAAAAAGATATTTTGTTAAAAAAAATAATAAATTACATTCATGCTTGATAATTTTTGAAAAAAACGAATTTTGTGACATTATTGTAGTATATATAATATCTTTTCATTTAGATATTTTTCAAAAAAATTATGTTAGGTATTTTCTATTTCAATTCTTTAGCGCTACCAAAAAATGGACTTCAATAAATATTTCACTCAATTTCATTTATCTGAATTTACATTATATATTGCATTTTTTAATCTCTGAATTTTTTTTATACCAAACGTATTCGTAAGTTTTTATAAACAAGTAAACAAATGTTACGCTGTGTTCTCGAGTTCTTTCATTAAAGAAAATGAAATGAAAGAGAAATAAAGTGTTTCACCCCAATATTGAGAGGAAACATTTTATTTCAAAATTCACCCAAATAACACTATATTTTACTTCCATTTTTTATTTTTTTTTTAAGTGCAATCGCATTAGAGTGTTATTAAATAGAAATTACATCAATAAAGCTTATTCCAAACCAAACTATTACATATCCAATTTAAAACAAAATCAAAAACATCACCGAATACCTTGTATCTTTCTCATCGGAAGAAAATATGCTTGCCATTGTCGTGATTGATTGGGGGGCAGTAATATAGATCCATAGATGAAAACGGTGATACCCACAAAAGAAATCAACAGACACAACCTCCCAAAACCAAACTCCCGAACCCAAGAAAATATGCTTGCCATTGTCGTGGTTGATTGGGGGGCAGTAACATAGATCCATAGATATAGGTACGGAGATGGAAACGACCATGTAAGTGCGAGTCACTTTGTAGGAATATCCACCATTGTAGAAAAGAAAACTAGATCTGGGAAATAAATTTGATTTGTTTTTAGAATTGAACATGATAATTGAAGGAGGTTTAAGCTTATTGGTAGCCCTCCGAACCTCCGACGTGTAGCCGGCGGCCGGAGGCGGCGGCTAAAAGATGATTTAGGTTTAGGGTTAGAGAGAAAAGATGAGAAAAGATTATTTAAGTTTTATTTTCTTCAATGAAAGACTTGAGAACACAACTTCTTTTTACTTTATTTTCATTTCATTCGTTTAATGAAACATCTCAAGAACACAGCGTTAATGTTATTTAAGTTATTTAGAGATCGAGAATGAATACTCGTTCATATGTACCACGATCTAACTAAAGAGTTGCTATGAATTATTTCAACTTGTGATCCTCAAAACATGAACCTAAAGAATTGCTATGTCATAATACTTTACTACCAGTCTACCATACGACCTTGATATACTTGAGATATTTCGAATGGCTGTAAACGTTTTCGTTTCGTGTCATTAAGTTAGCGAGAGTGACAAATTAAATGAATATTCGGAACTCTCATTTTTGCCTTCCACGAATGAATATACCCAGTTAGGGGTGTCAATATTTGGATCGGGTTTACTCGATTTAAAATTTCAATTTGAGTTAGTTGGATCAACCGATTAACCCAAATTCAAAATCGGATCGGCTATCGATATAAGATTTATGTTTAATTTGGGTTCTCCGGTCAACCCGATTAACCCGAAAAAGAATATGAATATTTTTATTTATTTTTAAAAGTAAATTAAATATAATTTCTATTAATAATTTTTTTTTTATTTTTAATAAATTATTCGAATTCGGGTTGACCCGACCCGAATAAACCCAAACCTGAGTTCAAATTGGATCGGATTCGGGTAAATTAATTTTAGCCTTGACTCGAATTCAACCCGACCCGATTAACCCGAACCCGACCAACCCGACCCCACTCCCACCGCTATATGCAGTGACGGACGCAAGAAATTATATTACGAGGGGCAAAAATTCTTTTTGGAAATAATAAGACGAAAAAACTAGAATCTAAATATAAAATCGAATTGAAAAATAGAGGATTTTTTAGTTATAAAGTGTCAAATATTAGATTTAATGTGTGAGTTGGGGGCAATTTGAGTTTCGAGTGAGATATATTTTTAAAAAATGCTCAAAGTTATTAAAAAAGTACACTATAATTACGTACTTTTGGTCTAACCATAAAGAGCGTCGCCATCTCATATCCAAAAAGTATGTCCGCCGCTGAATATATGTCTTACGATTTAATTGAGTTTCTATTTTCCTCCGGTTCTAAGCTTAACTCGATAAAAATACGTGGAAACGAGTTGAGCTGCTCGTGAAAAGCTCAAGATTAAATCGGTAAAAAACTCAAACGAGCTGAGTCTAAATATATTTAATGTATATGAACCTATTATAAAGCTTCATAACAAGCTTATTAACGAGCCTAGTTAAAATATATTACGAGTCGAGCTTTATTCAAGATTTAATTTTACATTGCTAAATCGTATAGACAAATCGAACTTGAGTCGAGCCTAAGTCTGTCTAACATACAACAAGCCGAGTTTAAACTTAAATAATAAATCTCGAAACGAGTCGAGCTTAAATTCAAATTTTATAAAATTTAAACGAATCAAGCTCGAGCTTGACTCGGTTTGTTTCCATCTCTAACACTGTGTTCCCGAGTATAAAATTGAAAGAAGAGAAAAGAAGAGAGCACGAAAGAGAGAAAAGAAGAGAAGAGGATTTTTTTTTTTGATTTCTAATATTGTATTCCCGAGATTGAAAGAAAAGAAGGGGGATATAAGCCAAAAAGGCTATAAAATCACTTCATTTTCAAATCATCCCAATTTGTGAAGAAAATTATGAGAGAATTTTTGGCATAATTTCCTTCTCTCTTCTCTTTTCTTCTTTCTGAAAAAAACTCAGAAACACAATATTTTTCTAATTTTCTCTCCACTTCTTTTTTTTTCTTTTCAAATAAAAACTTTGGAGAACACAGTGTAACTGTATAAAAGTCTTATAATAACTTCTACTTTAAATGGAATTTCACTATATCAACTAAGGGTCCGTTTGGTTTGAAGTCGAGTTTTACTTTAGGTGTAGGTTTATAAAGTTGGTGGTTTAGGTTTGGGTTTAATAAAAGAGAGAGAAAATATACTTTTTTTTAAATATTAATAATTGTTTAATAAAAAAATTATTTTAAATTTAAAAAGTCAAAAAGAGAATGTATAATTGGTGAATATTTAGCCACGTCATTTTTACCAGTACATACTTGTGGTTTATATGTAACCCTTACCCCTAAGCCTACTTTGCAAAAACCCTTACTATTTACTTTCTAAGTGGGCCCATATGAATGGAAAATATCAACCAAACATTCAAAGTAATGCCAAACCCAAATTAATGGGGTGAGTCACCTTAACCAAACGGCTCCTTAGCTTGTTACTTTTTTACTTTTTATAGGTTGGTACATTTGTTTATGATTATAACATGACATGTTGGTCATTTTAAATCTAAAATATCTCCTTGATCATCCATTATAAAACCAAGCAAGCACCAACTCAGTTCCAAGTATTCTAACACAACACACTGAGACCAAAAATGGGTCTGAAACATCTCATCTTCTTCACTCTCCTATCCATCTTAGCTCTATCTTCATTTGCAGACACTGAGTCATCAACAACAGCAGACTCAGGAGGTCTTTCCCTTAACTTCTACAAAGACTCATGCCCACAAGCTGAAGATATCATCCGAGAACAAGTTGGCCTTCTTTACAAACGCCATAAGAACACTGCTTTTTCTTGGCTTAGAAACATCTTCCATGATTGTGCTGTTGAGGTACATTTGTTTGATAACAACAATTCTTCTTCATGTACTACCATTTAGGCAGAGTTTTTGCATGTGCATACACTTTAAGTATGTTTAGTATATCTTATGTCCTAAGGGCATATGATAAGAACATTTAAATTACATAAAAAGTACATCGGGCCTCACACCATAATAGTATATAGGAATTCATAAAGTATAAAGTGTGAATCCATTGTACTTTATGACTCGATGTACTTTTTACCTTCTTATCATGTGCCTTAGGCCATAAGGTAAAAAAACCCTTTTAGTATTTATTACTCCTTCCATCTTGAATTTATAGTCCTTTATATCATTTTCGGTTTTACTAAAAATAAAATTATAATCTCCTTTCAAAAATAAATGTAAGCAATGTAACAAGTTTACTACTACTATATTACACCTAGTGGTACTAAAGTTTATAAACTATATATAAAGTTTTAATTAATTTCAATAGGGTAAAAATATCATTTTACAAAAAGGTAAAAGAAATAAATACGTTTTTTTGTTGGAGGACAATTAATTTTGGACGGATGGAGTACTATAATTTATTTTTTACATTTGTCATATTAGGCTTTAAGAAAAGTTTTATATTTCGTTCTGGTTTCGTTTATGACTAGTGTATATGGAAGAAAGTTTCATGCATGGACAATATTTAAGAATAATGCTTTGTTTTGATGAATTTGTTTGAATAGAGATGTGATGCTTCATTGCTTTTGGACTCAACAAGGAGACAACTGTCTGAGAAAGAAACAGACAGAAGTTTTGGACTAAGAAATTTTAGGTATCTTGAAGAGATTAAGGAAGCTGTTGAGAGAGAGTGTCCAGGAGTTGTGTCTTGTGCTGATATCCTTGTTCTTTCTGGAAGGGATGGTATTGTTGCTGTAAGTATTTCTTAAATAAGCTTTATCTTTTGTGGATAGTTATTCTTAATTTGGGTTAATATTTACATGCATTATTAGTGGTACTACTATTTTTTTTAGTTATCCCTTAAGAAATCTTGTTTAGATTAGCTTATTTAGCCGATTCATCAGCTTTATTTGTAGCTTATGAACTTGTCAACTTAAGCTTATTGGCATAAACCAATACACTCAAGTTAACAAGCTCTTAAAAGTAAGCTTGTTGACTTTTTGAAATAAGCAGGCAAAATAAGCTAATCTAAACACCCCATAGACACTTTAGAAAAATTTATTTAAAGATCCAATCAATCTTTATATGAAGTGGGCACTCTTTCTCATGGACAGAACCGGAGATCCTGCGAGTGTCCGAAACCCTATGGATTTTTTTAATGTTATGTTAATATTTGAGAAAAATATCGATTTTTTCTAAATGTATGTTAAATGCATCTGATCCATCAAAATATTTTTCGTATTAAGGTTCAAAATTTTATATTCATAGAGTAATATTTAGTCTTGATTTCGTCTCTGTTTTTTCTTGATTAGTTTGTTATACTTTGATTAAGCATCCATCCCTTCAAGTCATCTTGATTTAGATAAGCATCCATGAGTTGTATACTTGTACATTTGATGAAGTCATTTCATAGACATTTCAATCCAAATGTTATACTAATCGTACATTTGTTAGTCATACCATCACGAAATCATGATGTATGTTTTTTTTTGTCGGTGATTTTAAATGTCATCGATTTTTATTCTAAAACAAAATGTACAATTTAAATAAAATAACTCGTAGCAATGTCAAATAGCTGATTGTGGCGTACAAATATGATCTGAATGTACGCCACAAAAAGCCAGAGAATTTAAAGCACGGAGTATAATTTTTTATTTATTTATGCAGGTTGGAGGACCATACATTCCTCTAAAAACCGGAAGAAGGGATGGTAGGAAGAGCCGAGCCGATATCTTGGAGCAATACCTCCCAGATCACAACGAAAGCATGACCGTGGTTCTCGAAAGGTTCAAGAGCATCGGCATTGACACCCCCGGACTTGTTGCTTTACTAGGTATATTGGATATGCACAAAATACATGGTGTTCAAAAATAGCAATTTCTAATTTTGGTATACATTGTTTCAAGTCGTCTAAATATAGTCGTTTTCTCGAAACAGGATCTCACAGCGTGGGTAGGACACATTGCGTGAAATTGGTGCACCGTCTATATCCCGAGGTAGACCCTTCTCTTAACCCGGGCCACGTTGAGCACATGCTCCACAAGTGTCCGGACGCGATCCCTGACCCAAAGGCCGTCCAATACGTTAGAAACGACCGTGGCACCCCTATGAAACTCGACAACAACTATTACAGAAACATATTAGACAACAAGGGACTGCTT
This sequence comes from Glebionis coronaria, assembly GCA_025667525.1. Taxonomy (NCBI): domain Eukaryota; kingdom Viridiplantae; phylum Streptophyta; class Magnoliopsida; order Asterales; family Asteraceae; genus Glebionis; species Glebionis coronaria. The sequence goes on from JANFOE010000579.1 coordinate 410,227, forward strand.
CTCGTCGACCACCAATTGGCGAACGACAAGAGGACTAAACCATACGTAAAGAAAATGGCGAAAAACCAAGACTATTTCTTTAGAGAATTCGCAAGAGCCATCACTATTCTTACTGAAAACAATCCACTCACTGGGAATGAAGGTGAGATTAGACAACAATGCAATGTTGCAAACAAACATCATTAAAGAAGAAGATGAAAAAAAAAGTTTGATATCTTATGTGCTTTTGTTGTCATGATGTGGATAATAAATGGAGGATCATGTTGGCTTCCATTGTGGTTTAATGTAGTAGGACATGTTTTGCTTTTATAAGTTATATGTTTTTAAGGAAAGTGTTAGTGAATGAATGTAGATATAGATGGATGGATGGATGAAGGTGGAGTGAGTTATGTATGATGCATGAGATTGTTGTTAAAAAGCTTTTGCAATTAATCAAATGCTTCTTTTGTTTTAGTGTTTACATGATGGGTAATTTACCGCAGAAGCCCTCTTGTGAGGGGATTATCTGCCAGAGACCTATTTTAAAACACTTTACCAAATTGACTTAGTTGTCCGCGTCAAATATTAAGCGGACCAAGAAACGTATACGTGTCAACTTCCTGGTGAAAAAAAAAAAAACATTAAAAGTTGTCCGCGCCAGATATGAAGCGGAGCAACAATATTTAATTAATTGTCAGGTTGGGCCCAAAATTTATTGCATCAATAGAAGTTGTCCGCTTTGATCTTCATACACAAGGAAAAAACAAAGAAGACCGTTTCCCAAGGTAAAAATTGAGTTGGCATTTGCATAGTTTTACTGTGGCTGAGACTTTGTACGCATACATGCATGTTAAATCCATTTGTGTATGAAGAATGGGTCTGTGGCTCGTTTGTGTAAACAAAAACTTATTTCTTCTTCATTTCTCTCGTCGGGATACCAGTTAGATGCATAATTTGTGTATGAATCAACGATTGCCATTTTAAAATAATAGAAAGAAAAACCTAATTGAACGGGTTGGGTATAGGTTTGGGAATCGGATTCGAAAACCGAACCAAAAACCGAAATTGTATAAATATATATGTTTTTATATATTAAATAATTATTAAAATTAAATCTTAAAATAAAAATACAGTTTTATATTTGAAATTATTTTTTTTTTGGCTAAATATTTAAATAATTATGTATTTTTTTTTAAAAATTCAGATAATTCGGGTCAACCCGGGAACCGAACTATATTCAAATTCAGTTTTCGGTTCGGTTCGGTTAAAATCTAGTTCGGTTCGGTTCGGTTTTCGGGTTGACCCAGAAAAAAATTAACCGAATAAATCGAACAACCCGAGAACCGAACCGAAGAACACCCCTAAATGTAGATATTAATTGGTTACTGTAACTTTGGAAACAAATGAATGTTTCAACAACTCTCTCGGACACACTTTAACACTGCATATCTTGCTTATATTAGGTCTAATCATGTTCACTTTTTGTTCGTTTAAAGCCCTCGTCCTGAAGATCACAATCATTCGAAAATCAATTTCGTTAAAAAAATTATACACATACATAAACAGTCGAGAAGCTGATGCTCCACAAATATATACATGTTTCAAAGACTCTCGTACACACTTTAACACATCATATTTTGCTTATATTAGCTCTAATCATGCCAAATTTTAATGCTTTTGAAAGCACGCCTCGTAGAGAGCAGAAACCATCCAACAACAACATCGTTAAAAAACTTTCAAATATATAAAATCCGGCAAGAAGTTGACGCGAAACTACAAAATAAAAGAGTGCAAAATAAAGAAAACCAAATTAAAAAAAAATATTAAAACAACAATGGCTGGAAAGGAGGCGTTGTTTACAAACAAAAGTGGGCCCCATCCAAAAAAGTTCTCCGCTGGAGACTTGGCGTGGAGCAAAAGTTGACCCCACCTGACAAAATCTGACAATCAATTAAACATGGTTGCTCCGCTTCGTATATGGCGCGGAGAACTTTTATTATTTTTTTTTATTTTTTTGATTCACTAGAAAACTGACACGTGTTGGTTTCTTGGTCCGCTTAACATTTGGCGCGGACAACTAGGTCAATTTGGTAAAGTGTTTTAAAATGGGTCTCTGGCAGACAACCCTCTCACAAGAGGGCTTCTGCGGTAAATAACTCTTACATGATTGTTGCCACTTGTGATCATAATCAATACTTTTATGAAAGTAGAAAGTAACATTAAAGCAAGAGTGTTGCTATATTCTCTTATAATATCCTTCTACACACATAATAATATTTTATATTTTATCTCTACCTATTATTTCTCCTCATCTAAACCGTCAGTTCTGACACGTGTCAAAATCCTGTCAATAGGCATATAAATAGGAAGAAAATGTAAGAGGATAAATCATTTCTCTTAAATCAATAATGGATTAAGTTAATAACATAAGAATACAAAACTAATATTTTATATGCTAATCATAAAGATAATGAAGATAAAGAATATTTAGTATAAGGCCAATTATCAATTATGTTACTACTTTTTTAAGCGTAAATGAGCCGAGTTGAGTCGAGTGCTATCTAGCTTGAGCTTGACTCGATTACTAAAATTTGAAATCTAAATTCGATTCGAGTTCGATCGAGCTTTATATTTCGATCTTGAATTCAATTTGTCGTATAAACTCAAGCTCGAAACTCAACTCAAGCTTGATCATATTGACATATCACGCTCAAACTCGATAAATACTCAACACATCATACTCAACTCGATTCGATTTCTGTATATAAAAGTATAAAAGTGTAATTTAATTCGAGCTCGATAAGACTCGCGAGCTTCACGAGCCAAGTATTCCTTAAACTCAAACTCGACTCAAAAATATGCTCGAGTAACTCGAACTCGAGCTAGACTCATTTTGATAAATCGATTTCAAATAACTCACAAGTTGTATCGTCTCGTTTACACTCACGTCATGTCTTTTCTTGCCCATAACATGTTAAGGGGGATTTTGTCAAAGCTTATATTCGGATCACGAGCTTATTATATTTCATAAGCTCATATTTGTCATAAGTTCATAAACTTTAATATAAGCTCAAGAAATGGACTTTTTATAAGCTCAAGAAATGGACTTGTGATATATAAACCGAAATCATATAAGCTCATATGCCTGTATATAATAAGCTTAAGCAAACATCACCTACATAGAAATATTCATCCTTAATAATGCATTTGCAAAAGTTGATAAGTAAATTAGGGCCTACATATTAAAAAGAATTGTGTTTTATGTTACAAAAACTGTTCATCCTTTAAAGCCATAGCCGCCTGTGGGGTTCAAATTTAAAAACTATACTGCACTCCTCCAAGTGTAGGGCAAATGCAAGTAAAGTGATGACAAAAACATGAATGGATTATCTATGACCACCATATGACATAGGATTCAATTATCAAAGTGTACAAACAAAATTAGCTTTAGTCTTGATGGCTACTTTTCTTTTTTATATAATTCTTGAATCTTGAAACTGAAGCTCAGTCTTAGGGATGAGCTTGGGACCGATCCCGTCCCGATTTAGTGCTCTCGATTTTTTTCCAATTTAAAAGTTATGTACCGATCCCATACTCGAACGGGATTCGGGTATCGGTACCGGTATGGGTATCGGTACCGGTACCGGGAAATCGGGATTTTCCCGTTTTTTCCGGGAATTTCTCGAGTTGGTACCGATCCCGTACCGAATTAGTGGTCCCGAATTATTTTTCACCTTATTTTGTAGTCCCGATCCCGTACCGAACGGAATTCGGGTATCGGGAATCGGTACGGTTCCGGGAAAAGTTCATGCTCATCCTTACTCAGTCTTGTAGACTTTAGAATTGTAAATATAACAACAATTCAAAAAGCTCAAGTTGCCATTGTGAAATAGATTTGTCAAGAAACCGGTCCATCTCTAAAAAAATAAAAAAAGTAGCCACAACGGGTCATGTTATTAATACCCTAACTCTTAAAAAGTACAGAAAAATACTTTCAATATCTCCTTTACAACATAACATAATTTGTTGTCAGTTTCTGTTCCGTAATTTTTTACAGTTTACTATTTTTGACATGTTAAACTTTATATTTCTTACTCCGCACTTTCCGTTTTACAGTTTTATAACAAAAACAAAATTATAAAAATTAAAAAAATTAAAAAAATTAAAAAAACTAAAGATATTAGAATCCATTTAAAGGATGTACCAACAAGTCAACAACCACCCCATAACGGGGATATTAAAATTCATTTAGAGAGGTACCATTACTAATAACCATCCCATAACAAAACATGAAATCAACTTAGCTCAATTGGTCATTTGAGATCTTTCTAAAATTTAAGAAAGAGATTCTGTTCAGAGTTCAAGTCTTGTAAACGACAAAAATCTTGAGATGTGTTTAATTAATGAATAATGAGAAGTTTTTTAGAAAAGTTTTCTAAAAAACAGAAAATCTGTTTAAAATGAATATTTTCTAAAATTTCTCTACTGAAAACAGAAAACATGTTTTCTCATTTTATAATTAATATTTAGAGAACTTGGATTTATATTTCTCTAGTTTTCAAAATGTTTTTTGTAAAAAGAAGAGTTGCTTCATTTTCAAGAAAATTAGAGAAGAAAATTTTAGAAAACTTTTCTGCAACTAAATGCGGCCTTAGATTTTTCCTTCTCGTGCGAAGTCGTGAGTTTTAAAATGTTTTTTTTACGTGTCTCTTTTAATGATTCGGGTCCCGAAACTTGCCCGTTTGAATGATTTAACCCACAAAATATGGGATGTGAAGTATTTACCAAATTATAAACTAGAGTGCATTTTTAGTAAGGTGTGCAGGGACCTTTTTAGTAAGGTGTGCATAGACAAATAAAGTTTGGGCTTGTTAGGGAAGGCCCAACACCCCTCCGCCGTTCAATGGTTCTTGGTGGGCTTGTTAGTGATTTTCAAAATGTAGCTGTGTTTGGCAAAGAGCGGTGAGGAGTATTTTAGAGCAATGAGCGGTGAGAAAAGAGCATTTTAATTTTTTGGTATTGTTTGGTAAAAAAGCAGTGGGCTTTGGCTATTTTTTAGGAATGCTCTTTCCTCAATGCTCATATAAAGAAGCATTATAAAATCTTAAGAGCCGTGAACAAATTAATTTACTAAAATAACCCCCTCTCCATCCCTAAATATAGTATATGTATGTCTTTTTAAGTCACTTTACACGAATATAATTACTGCTATTTACCAAACACTTTTCTTTTAAAAAAACAGCTATTGTTCACCGCTACTGACCACTACTCCTGCTCACTGCTCACTGCTCCTGCTCATTGTCACTACTCCTTTTAACAAACACATCCGTAATGTACTTTGGGCTTCAATATTTATTATTTGGGCTCTGGATATATATATTGAGAACTCGGTTGTTTTTTTATAAAACCCTAAAATCTCTCTCACTTTTTTATTCTACAAGAGAAAATTAGCAGACGAACGCCTTTGGATTTTAAGGTAATTAAGATAAAAAAAAATTTCATTGCATTCTTACTTAGATTTTTATTAACTAAAAGGTTATTATTGTGCATGGTTTAATATTAAAATCATGTCGAGAAAAAGCAGATTTTTTTTACATTGCGTGTTCTTACTTTTTGTTTTTTTGATAGAACAATCTTAGGTATCTTTGAGATGTCGGACGACGATAGAACCGATGGAGATGTTCTTCCCGTGGAAGTGATTCATCGTATTCAATCGTTGTTGCCTTTTAAAAAAGCCGCAAAGACTTGTATGTTGTCAAAGTCATGGCTACACGCTTGGTATACCATCCCTACTCTTAGAATAGATGACCCTAATCCGGATAAATTGTTTTCATCCGTCCAAGACGCAACAAAGTACAATAATCTCATTTGTACCACTTTGCAAAGGTACCACCGAGACAACATGCCTATCGAGTCTTTTCGTCTTCGTCTTGAGATTAGACGATACTTGAAGCTAGCGGACGTCAAAAACTGGATACGACTTGCAGTTTCCACAAGTTGTCTCAAAAAGCTTTCACTTAATATCAAGTTGTCTGCTGATGTGTCTCTCGCTTTGCCAGATGAGTTATTCTCCAGTCAAAACCTACATACAATCAATGTAACCGCAAGAACTAATGCTTTAATCCCATCGCGTCTGCAAATATGTACCAGTCCTCCTGCCATCAAGTGTGTGTTTCTACGTGTACTGAACTTAGATCGCGTTTTTATAACTGAAAATGTGTTTTATAACTTGTTGTCTACTTGTACCTTACTTGAGAAGATTATACTTTGGAGGTGTGAGGGATTGAAAAATATTAAGGTTAAGAACCTTCTTCATCTTAGCGAACTGAATATTTCACCGCTGAAAGAGGACAATCTTTGGGAGATCAATAATGTACCAAGACTTTGCTCTTTTCGTTACTACTGCGCCAAGTCTGCTTTGAGGAAGCGTATACTATTTCAAATAGATTCGCTTGCAAGTGTGACACAATTATACATAAAATATGTGATTATAGACAATTCTTTTTTTAGAACAGTTGAATCGAAGTTTTCTGTGCTCGAGAGTCTGACCCTTGCAATCGGCTATTGGAAGGATAAAAACATGGCTATCACAAGTGATTCGCTCAAGTGGTTGACCCTAGAACTATCTGAAAGCAGGCCGATGATCAATGTACAAGTTTATGCTCCAAGATTACTTTCATTCAACTATACTGGTAATATACCTGGCCTTCTTTTTCGAACCACTGCTCCCAAAAAAGTTAAGCTTTCTTTAAAATTAGAAGAACACTTGGGTACTTCTTTCTTTCTCAACATGAGAAAAATACTCAATTCATCAAGCGAGTTTGACATATACATAAGACATTACGAATCAGTGCTTTTGAACATTGATGTTGATGATCTCAGAAGAAGGGTGTCGTCTCCGGTTAGGGACGTTAAACTTACATTTGAACCATGTGTAAGTGGAAATCCACATAAACACGCATGGGAGCAATCGCGATTCTTTGATGCATTGTTCTTGATTTGTCATCCGAGTTACATAAGGTCCTCTTCCAAGATAATATTGCAGATGATGAAAGGGACTACTACTGATCTAAAAGAAGTTCAGCGGAAAAATCCTTCTAATGGAAATTGGGAGGCTGTAACAACTTCCGGGGATAGCATTCTTCGCAGACTCAGTGTTGGCATTTTTGAGCACAAACTAACTTGGTTTCCTCGATAGAAGTAAATTTGCAATATTTTTGTTTAAGCTTCTGTTCTCTCATTCTGCTAGACTTTTATTTGGTTTTGATTTGTTAGACATTTACACATAATCAGTTTCTCTGGCATCATTAGATGGGCAGGCTAGTTTCAAGTGTTAACTATACAAAAATAAGTCTTGAAGGCCTTCGTTTCGCTGAGTTTTTTCTTTGGCCGGTTGTGTGTTTAGTCCAAAGGCGTTGGTTTTATTAATATGATGTACCGTTGTCGTCAAAGACTAACATCGACACGTGGACCTTCCCTTGTCCGAGACTCCATCATGGTGCTGATACTTTTCGTCCTGAGAAATTAGTTATCACCACTAAACCACAAACCCAAAGTATGCATACAACCAAAAATAGCTTACTGCAGAGGTGGCGTATATTGTGTTTCTTCGCTTTGGTTGTCATCAGCAACCACAACTACGACATGATTTTAGCTAATCGATCGATCTCAAAGTATCTATCATCAGCAAGCTAATGTCAAGTGATAATGTCGTGATTTTAGTCACGGACGACAACCAAAATGAAGAAACACACCGACTATACTTTTGGTTTGTAGCTCCGTTGTTGGTTATAACTTAGTATTTTTTTTGGGTACGTTTTAGGTCGTCTTTTTGTGCTACTCGCTAATTTATTTCTCTTTTTCATGACGAAAACTATAAGTCTCGTGCAAGTGAAGGTCGATCCTCACTTGTCGATTTCAGTGTCTGCCGACAGCGAGGACAAAACACCACGGATAGATGCAGATCCATGGTAAGCTCGATCACTCTTTCAAGTTAGGTTTTCTTTTTTTGGTATTTCAAGTTGATAATGCATATATACTGTTATCGATCATCAAACAGTAACCAACGGTATATGCATCATCAACTTCAGCGTAGCAAAAAAAAAAAGGTAACATGAAAGAGTGATCGAGCTTACTGTGAATCGGCATTGGCGGGTGGTGTTTCGTCTCCGTCGTCGTTAGAGACTAAAATCGACGCGTGTGGACACAATATCCTAGAATTGATTAAAAAACCGTTAACATATTCGACGTTTTTGAACTCATAATATATAGTTATTATACGAGTAAAGTGCAAAAATCATACATGTAGTTTACCCAAAGATCGATTTTATATTATCGTCAATACTTCACGTAACATACATCCATGTGGTAACCAATTATAAATACGACTTTATAATGTTATTTGACTGTAGCCTTTGGTTTATCATGAACCGGAGGTTATGCCTAGATGATATTATCTCGATTAAAAACCGGAAACCTGCAAGTTTGACCTTGCAACTTCTCTCATTGTTACTGAATACAAAGATTGATGAACCAAAATACTGTCATTTAGTTGTTTATATGAGTAAAATGCACATATCATACTTGTGGTTTGTCCAGATTGCAGATTTAGTAACTGGTCTTTTGAAAGTGCATGCGACCTCCCTGGTCTTTAGATAAGTGTTCATTTAAGTACTTTGACCTTAACTAGCGTTAACCTTTGACCGTTAACTTTTGTTGCTACAAGGTTTTTTTGTCTTTTTCTATTTTTTTAACTGTTGACCACTATTAACACTTCCATCTTTTACATCTGCTATTTATTCATCCCCAATTCATTCACGCCTATTTATTCATCCCAATCCATTCAATAGAAACATAAACCTTAATTTCATAAAAATCCAAAAGGAAAGATTGCGAATGTTTCAGTTGCTGATCTACAAAAGAAAATGGGAAGACTTACTGCTAAGTTTCCATGGGATAACCATACTAAAAGATCTGCTCCTGACCCAACCCCACCAAGTGATGGTATTGATTATGGAGCAAATGCACCATTTAACTACCTAGTAGAGAATATTGGTGGCTTTTATTAAACAGAATTGATAAAAAAAATTCTCTCAGGATGCGAGAAAATCAAAGTCAAAGTCTAAGTCAGAGAATTGTTCATCTTATTAGAGAAAATTGCAAGGCTTAAATTACCCATTGTCATGTTTTGTTACTAAAAATTCAAAGTCAGAGTCAAATCTTGGAGCGTTAATAGATGAGATTGTCAGGATTGTGAAACGTGCTTAATTTTATTGGGAGAGCACCGTTCTAAGTTCTAACTGTTGGGAGATTAGTGTCCGGTCAAAAAAAAAGAAAATGACAAAAAAAACCTTGTAGCAACAAAAGTTAACGGTCAAAGGTTAATGCTAGTTAGGGTCAAAGTACTTAAATGAACACTTATCTAAAGACCAGGGAGGCCACATGCACTTTCAAAAGACCAGTTACTAAATCTGCAATCTGGACAAACCACAAGTACCATATGTGCATTTTACTCTTGTTTATATATTAGGAGATTTGCTGAGCTAACGTCTTATGGATACCAGATATACGTGTACTAAAAAGATCTTACGAGTGAGAACAAGTTGCGCAGAAGGATTTGCCATTGTAGCTTCAAAGTCGATGTAAAACCTATGTTATACTTAGTTCTTTCATCAACTTGAACATATATAATAACTTAGAATGGTTAGGTTAAATGTAAGTTACGTTGGACTCGACTTGTTACTGTCATCAACATTTATTTATTATTATTTTTATAAAAAAATATTAATAATAATAATAATAATATAATACATAATGAATAATTATAATAATAGTGACACTCTTTGAAAATAAAAATAATTATAATTATAAATAACAACAATAAAATAATATTGATAATATTAATATTAGATATCGCGTTGTGCTACAGGCTAGCGGTACATATGTTTTGATGGTAGCTTATGCTCGAGTTGTAATGCACACCAGATGGACCAGTGGGGAGGTCATGCGGGCCACTGTTTTAGTGAAGTGGGTGTGAAATTTAGACATAATCTGGTGCGTGATATTCTTGTTGATATATGTTTCAAGGTTGGGATCATGGTGCGTAAGGAGACTCGAATGGGTTTCACGTCAGAGGATGGGAATGATTTATGGCCTGCAGACCTTTTACTATTCAATTGGCTCTAAGGTAAAGACGCGTGTTTAGATGTGACTCGTATCTCTTCGTTTGCTGGTATGGGGGCGACTAGCCTTGCGCAATGTCGTGGAAAAGAAAAAGAGGAAATATGTGTCTATATGTGAGGATAACGGATATAAATTCACACCATTTGCTTTTTTTACGTTTGCGGAATTCGATGCGGAGGCTTTGGACAAACTTTCACGGGTGAAATCTATTTCTATTAGCCACTCAAATAATGTTAAGAGTAGTGACTTTATTTTTCATAAAGTGAGTTTTTGTATTTAAAAAGGAGTGGGGGCGCTTTCTAGACTCCCATTCAACTTTTTTAAGGATATTATGTTTTAAATAATAATAAAAAATATTTCTAAAAAATATATTAGATATTAAAAAATAACAATAAAAAATAATTAATAATAATAAAACAAAGAAAATAATATAAAATAAATAATATACATCCAATTCAACACTTCTATAGTAGAACAATTAAATCAAAACCTAACCTATAATTACAGAAACAGAGATTACATAACTTAACTATAAAATTAAATCGCTCACTTTTAAGGTGGTTAGGGTTTCGGGACAAATCTGACAGTGTGGGCAGTTGAAGAAAATGCGCAAGTGACTGGCGGCGGCTTATGGTATGGTAGCTTGGCAGTAATAGAGATGGAGAGAAAGAATTTGGAGAAGAAGGGAAGAGAAAGACATAAAATTCTCAAATTTAATTATATAATTTAAAATTATAATAAATAAAATTATAATTATATAACTTTTATTTAAAATAATAATCATATAGAATTTTTTTAAAAGTTAATTTTTTACTGTTTAAACAAATTTAGCTAACAGTACAACCGTCATTATGTTACTCGTTCTCGCTCTATTCTAAAATTATTATTCACATACAAAAAACACACGGTTATAAAAAAACATTATTATTATAACTTTCTCTCATACTTTTTGCATAATAACAATTTTCTCTCAAATAACTAATTAAATTTTTTTTTATAGTTTGTAATGATAACTTGAAGTAAGGGCAATATAGTTTAGTCAAACTAAATTATTATGTATTTTTAGAAAGGGAAAAAGGACGAAAATGGTCATATCCCACACCCTTGCTCCATTAAATGGTTAAGCCAAAAGATTTTGACATATATGGTCATGCACAAATGCACAACTGCTCAACTTCATTATATTTATGACATGTGTCCTATGGTAAATGATCAACTGACGGTGCTCAACCTCTAGAGTACCTTTTACCCTTTTTAAGACAAATATTATTTCTTAATATTTGGGCTCAATTTTTAAATATTACCCCTTCAAATATGTAACTTAACACATTTAACCCAAAACAAAACAAAACTAAAACACAACATCATTCTAATTTATCCTCTCCTCCTGATCAACTTGTCGATGAAAATTTCAAGGTTTTCAGCATCTCCACCTTAAATGCAATTTTTATCTCTAGCTTGTCGGTCAATTTTTTATCGCCGCCTCCCACCGTAGATCACCGTCGATTAACGTATCCTACCGTATAACACCGTAGATCACCGTCGCTACAAGCTTGGTCAGTTCGAGAGGGCCAAACAAGCATGAGCGTGTGTTGCAGGCAAGTCATTGTAACCAATTTATGTACATAAGCGTTTCTATATGATGACTGTATCTAATGTCTAATTGGGTTCAACCACTTTCTAATGCAGTTGGATCCAGAAAATGTGGAGGCCCTTGTCGCACTCGGAATTGTGGATTTACAATCCAATGAAGGTCGGTCGTATCTATTTTTCTGTAGTGAAATGTATTTATATGTGATTCTTAGTTGTCATGTTGGTTCTGGCGAATCATTTCTTTTTCACATTGATTTATCTGGCGAATCATTTCTTTTTCACTGGCCATCATTTTCTAGTTGAGCAATTGACTGAAACGGCTCTTGCTGCAACTACTCATGGCTCAACAAGGGCGCATTCTTATTATAACCTTGCACGATCATATCATATCAAGGTTTGGATTGTCTTCATGTATTTGAAACATTATTAGTTTACAACTTTACATTTTATGTATAGCTTGTACCTTGTGTAAGCAATGTCATTCTCATTAAGGGTATTTAAAGGAAGTCAACAAGCCACAAGAGTTCATATTACCCTTTTATGGTTTGTTTACTTAATCTTAAAAAGCTCTTCTTAGTTAGTTCGTTGAACCCTCTGTCTCCACTTTGGTTACTGAATATGCTTAGAAGTAGAATACTTTCTGTAATGTTCACGTTTCCGATCTGGTAGCTCTCGTTTTGTGTATCTTGGGCCTTCTGATTATCTTACAAATCGTGTTAGTGCAAACATTACGATGCTTTGTCGATATAATCTCTTTATGTTTTGTTTATGACAAACGTATAATTCGCAATACGTTATGTAAAATGTTAAGGTACTCATAATCATTCAAGAATACATTTGTATAATTCTCTCGACACCTCCAAGATCGCATTCGGCATGAATCACTCAAGGTATGTACAAACATGTCATTAACTAACTAAGTGATCAAGGATTAATATTTTCTTAAAACTCACATTTAATCAAATGTGACAAAAGATTTTAATAAACTTTATTTTTAAGAAAATATTTTATTAAAAAGAAAATGGAAATTTGAATTTGGCATATTCCATATGCCAAAGGAATATCCTTTGAGGGTATAAACTACCCCAGATAGCATATCCCCACTAAAGGACAAATTTGCACGGACTCCAATGCGGAGGTTCCTTAAAGGAACTCGCGGTTCCTTATTGATAAGGAACCGCGGGTAGAGATAAGGAACCGCGGGTGTTTTTGACCGTTGCAATGTTGCCCTATAAATAGTGGATCATTTCCAGATTTTCTTTTAATCCTTTTTGCACAGTTTCTTCAAAAACATCTTTAAACCCTTGATTAGTTAGTTTAGATTAATCTTGTTTAAGATGTGATTCTCTCCTTCAATCTCCTCATCCTCTTAAGTGCAAAGAGAAGATCACTCACATATTTGTGATGTGATTAAAGATAAAGTCTTGATGAAGATCATCATGTTCATCATTTTTATTTGTGTCTTGTGTAGATCCAATGTATATGTGTATACTTGGATCAATCTTGTGTAGATCCAATGTATATGGGTATACTTGGATCAATATTGTGTAGATCCAATGTATTTGTGAATACTTGGATTAGTTGTGTTAGTCCATTGTATTTGTGAATACTTGGATTAAGTCTTGTGTAAATCTATTGTATATGTGTATACTTGGATTTATGTTGTGTAGATCCAAATTACATGTGTACACTTGGATATGTGTTTTATTGATTTATAATAGGTAAGAGTTGTGAGTTCTCACTAAACTATAAAGTGATGTGGTTGTGTCTTGTTAGTTCTCACTAAACTATAAAGTGATGTAGTTGTGTCTAGTGAAGTTCTCACTTAGCTTCAAAGTGAAGAGTCGTGAAGATTGGTTCTACCTTTCGATTAGAACTCGACATCTAGCCTTGTGTCGTAAAATGGTGAAGTAGGCAACGTTGTGTAGATTGGTCCTACCTAAGATTAGGACTCGACATCTAGCTTAGTGTCGGAAATTGTGTAAGCGACGTGTATGGTTTTCTCCGCCTTGAAAGGAGTTTTGTTGACTAGTGAAGTAACTCTCGAGTAAGGTGTACTCGAGGAGTGGAGTAGGGCGAAGAGGAGCTTCGTGACCGAACCACTATAAATCATCGCGTCGGTACTTTCATTTACATTTATGTGTTTACCTCTTTAGATGTATTTATAGTTGCATGATTTTTGTTGTGTGGTGTGTGCATCTCATAATCTAAACATCTAAGTTGCAGAAAAGCTAAGGCCTAGTACGTGTGTGCTTCATGTTTAGATTATGGTCAAGTGTACATCACTTAGTCTAAATATCCTAGTTGCGAAAAAGCTTATGCTTAGTACGTGTGTGCTTAATGTTTAGACTATTGCTTGATGTACTCTTGATTTGATGTGTTTGTGTGTTTACTTACTTGTAGTATTTATCTTTCAATCAAACACATCTCATATCTAGTCAAGCTTGATCGAGAATTTGATACAAAGGATTGTTAAAGTTTAAACATGTAATAAACGGTTTCGTCCACTGTCGGCTGTTCCCTAAATGGACCGGCGGTTCTTTATTGATAAAGAACCGCGGGTACAATAATGAACCGCGCACAGTGGATTAAGCCGAAATGTTTTGAAAACTAACTAGAAACTATTAAACCCCCCCTTCTAGTTTCTACAATTGGTATCAGAGCGAGGTTATTCAAGATCTTTGAAGTATATTGTACTTTAAAGCTTGGATCGATCTTTGCTCTAGTTTTTCAAAACAAATGGTTTTTAAAATGAAAATGGTTTTTAAAAATAGAGACGATCTTTGTATCAAATTGTTCATGAAGAGTGATTACTTATGAAATGTGTTTCATTCGTACAAGTTTTGGTGTTAAATAAACTTTGTATAATAGCTTGAATTAAATCTTTTCATATTTGGAAGTATAAAAATCTTTTATATCATAATTAACTCTAAAATACGAGTTCTATGTGTCTAAAATGATTTTTTAGAGACCTAAGTCCTTCCAAAAAGTTACCAAATGATTTTGGCCAAAAATCCTATTTTTTTCCTCTGGACGCGGTTCTTTATCTCTTCCCCGAGGTTCCTTATCAATAAGAAACCGCGGCCAGTCTGACTCAAATTTTTGCAAACTTTGAAAAATCATATAAAATCAACCGTAAGTCTGTAGAAGTCGTGCCACCCGGCGTTTCGAACGTAATTGAGTTTTCTTTCAACTAAAAATGCTTCCAAACCTTTATTCAAATTTTAAATTTAAATGTTTTATAAGTTCTATACTTTGTCTAAAGTATTGAGTCTCGGTTTGTCGTAAAACTTGTGTTTTGCTATTTTCTATTAAGTTAGACATCTCTTGTTGGTGTATCTTTGAAAATTGATATATTTACAAAGTGTTAAACTTAATTAAATTTTTGAAATGAGTCAAAAACCTTTTTCAAATAAAATCAAGCTATGCATACTTTGGTGTATCTAACACTCAAAACAAAGACGAATGCTTTTGTGCTTTTTCTTTTGTTCTTGGACATTCTTAAGTGATCATTACTATTGTTAGTAGTATTACTTAGTTGTCTATTTATGTGTGCATTGCATATAGGATTCATCTCTTGGTTTACAAATGTTACATAAACATCTTGTACACCTCGGCATGTTCTTTAACACTTTTAAGTTTGAAAGCTTTGGGAGCTTGTCAAATCTATTGATTTGGGTCGTCTTACTCGATCATTGTGTTATTAGTTCAAGTAGATAAATGTCTCACTATAAAACATGAAACACCCTTTGAAAATATTAGCTATTTTATCTTAAAAGAGTGTTTGTGGGAATCAAGAAAGATTTCGATTAAATATCAATGCATTATTCAAACTATGATTGGTATCATTATCGAATCTAATTGACATGTTTTTTAGTGTAGACATGAATGTGGTTTATTAATAATATACATCGAATCATAACTCACACTTGTGTTGACGATGGTATATTGAATCTACTTGTTCAAATTATTAGACATGTTTTGTTTAATAATTGCTTATAATGCACAATGGAGTCGGTTTGACAACTTGGATGTTTCATCCGAAATACTCAAGTAATTTACATTGCTATGCAATTTATAAATGTGTCATTTCCGAAAGACCAATCAAGAGTGTTCCTTTGGTTTATGTAAACTTTGTTTATACACTTCAAAGTTATTGGCCTCAAGTTCTATTAAGGTAAATAACCTTAACTAGACTTGTTTGACAAGATATGCAATGGTGCATTCTTAACCCTCATTAGGTCATGTATTGTGTCTCCATGCAAGTTTCATCCTTGCTAAACTTTATTAGGCAAATGTTGGAATTACATTTTGTCTAACTTGAGAATGACTACTAGAGAATTTATGCACTAGGATCTTAATTTGACCTAACGGTTGAATTACTTCCATGTGGGAAGTTGAGTTGGTGTATAACTCGTAAAAATGGCCGTGTTTAGCCTTAATTGAGCACCTTTAGTGATAGTCTCATACTCATTCTCTAAATTGGCTAAATGGCTACTATATATGACTAATGATAGTTTACTTTGATGAACTTTGTATGTCATTAGGAGTCTTTTTCTTTAGTAGCCATTAGATTTTCCTTAGCTTTCTTCTTACGTGCTAATTGAACCTATGTGTTTTTCCTTTGTGTGTGTTCTAGTTTTTATTGCTCTTAAGCATGACTTTATGATAAGTTAGACTAGAACATTAGGATTTGCTGAATTGGAAAATCCTCCATTCACCACCTAAACCAAGCCTCTGTAGGCGGTTCTTTAAATAGGCCGCGACTCCATATCAAAATGGAACCGCCGGTGGATATAAAGAACCGCGGGCAGAAGCTCTCAAATTCGGGTTTTCTGAAACTTCCCAATTGTTCCAACACCCTTTGGAATGTTTGTTTCAAAACTTTTATCACCCCCTCATCCTTTTAAACCATCCTTGTTAACCATGTTCTTCACACTTCAAACCACTCATATTTACCCTTCATTACAACCATGGTTTCTACAAGAACCTCAAAATCACCCAAAACCTCCTCTTCAAAGAGGAACCTCAAAATCAAGATTAAGTTGTCCAAACTTAACTCTTCACCTTTTACCACACCTAAGAATGAGATTGTGCCAATTCTCATCTCTTCATCACCCTCACCACCTCTTGCACCATGCAAGAATACCTCAACCCATGGTACCAACCATTCACATGGTTCTACTTCCTCTTCATTCCAATCTAGAATGAATGAGTTAACCTCACCCTTCACTCCTAGTACTCTCTTGGATATGACTACTCAACCTCAACCTATCCAAAGCATTCCCTTTGAGAATGACTTTGTTGAACCCTTGGTGACTTCACCTTTTACCCCACCAAATTCACCTACTTCATCACCTTAGGAGAACATACCACATCCTCCACCACCCACATCACCCATCACCTTGTCTTATAATTAATCATGTGCATTGCTTATTAATAAGACACCCAATTTAAGCAAATCTTATATTTCTAGTGTAACTAGGATTAAAACTATGCTTAAATTTTAGGCTTGTGTTTCATACATTTTTGTATGATCTTTACTCTCCTGTATTTCCTTTCATGTTTTTCAACATGATTTGTCTTTGGGTCTTGGATCTTGTTATTCTCGTGATCTTTCTTTTCTTCTTTATTTTCTCACTCGGTTGTCAAGGAAGGTTAGATTTATATCTAATTCGTCTCCTAGTAAGATTGACAACTTAAAATATTTCTTTTGAAATATTCAAGCAAATTTAGCTTGCAATTGCAATTGTTAAAAGTCATATCCGAAGTATTGACTTTCAAGCCTTTTAGCATCTTATGTTAAATTATTTGACCAAGTGATTTTCCTTTGAGTCGATAATCGTTTTTGGACACCCAATGTCCACGGTTCCACAAATAACCTTGGGTCTCATTATTGATAATGAACCACAGACCTTTTTAACGAACCGCGACCATTGAGTCCCTTGTTTGTTTTGGTCTTTTTCTCTTTTGACGAGTTTTGTTGAAGATTCCCTATTTTCTTCTCTTTCGAGTTTCTTCTCTCGTTTCGTGAAGTTATCCTTAACTTCTTTGTTGAGTCTCTCTCAATTCATTTTAATCATGCTCTTCTAAGTCGAGTCACTTTCTTCTATTCTTTCTAAACTAAGTTGAGTCGAGCCTCACCCTTTCATCATCATGTAATTGTTCTTTGAACATTCATAATGATTGAGAAGAGCTACGAAACTTTGAGCATGTAGTTTATCGTATTCTAAACACCATTTGGTGTCGACATTCATAAGCATCCTTGCCTATAATGTCTTATATCCAGAATATTTTTTTAAAGCGTTGATTTATCCGCTTTTGGTTTTCTTTTTTTTTTGTTCAAAAATGTCTCTAGGTTGAGATATTTTTGTTCTTCTTTGTTGAGAGTTGATTGCAGTTAAAATTTACAATTAGTATGGGTGATTCCATCAATTCTAAGTTTTTAACCCCTTGAGATGATATCTTTAAATTCTTGGATGTTTCTTTTCTACCTCTATTCCAACAATTTTGAATTGATTTCCTCAAAATCCTCTCCTTGTTTTTTTGAGAGTTGATGGTTAAATCTTGAATTTTCTTGGGTGATTCCAAAAATTCTAAGCTTTTTACCCTTTGACATATTACAATTGGTATGGATGTTTCTTTTCTACCTCTATTCCAACAATTGTGAATTGATCTTGTCAAGATCCTCTCCTTTATTTTTTTTGGATTGATAGCATCGCGTGCACACTTATTTCTCCAATGCTTGTCATTGTTTGTGCAAACGACTTGTTTATCATCCTCGTTTTCTTTTTCCATCAAAGTCATTCTTCCTCTCTTTTCGACTATATGGGATCTTATTTTTTTTTGTCATTGTCATACTCTCTTTGATTTGGTATTTCTTGCCAAAATATTAATAGTGGAGTATGCTCTCTCGATAATATTTTTCTCTTAAATTGGACATCTCTTTTCTCTCTTAGTCCTCTTTATATATATTTTTTTTGGTGTCACCAAAATAAGTTGGGTTCTATATTCTTTCTAATAGCCCTCTTATTTTTCTTAACTTGTCATATTTTTGACACTTCTAAAAGTTAAGATTGTTTTAGCTTTTTCTCGAGTCCCTCTTTTTTTACTCGATTTGTTTAAAGCTAACTCCGTTTGGGTGACATCTCATTATGCATATGCTATTGTCCACTAACTTTGTTTTGTAGGACACTTCTAACCCAATTTTCTAGCTCGTCACTATTCTTGCTTTGTTGGTGCCTCAAGCAAGGGGGAGCTCATATCAAGGGGGAGCATTTGCAAGAGTTCAAGTCATTACATTTGCGATCATTGACTCACTCAAATTCCATTCATCGAACATCTTGCAAGTAATGCATTTTGGACACTCGTAGATAAGCATATTATTATGCTTGGAGTTGGTTAACCTATGGTGATTGAAGACTTCACTAGGATGACGCAAGCTCAATATTTTTGTATGATGGGTTTATGGTTTGGATGCTCGCCTCTCAAACGACAACCACAATGGATGATTAGATTTTTGGATGCATGTTCTCTCGAAGTCGATCCTCCTCTTCTACAAATGAAGACTACCTTTTGGATGCAAGCTCGTGTGACGTCAATTCTTTTCTTCTTCAAATGACGTGCTTTCGATGACTACCTCTTTAGACGTGTTCTCTCTCGACGTTGCTTCTTCTCTTCTTCTAGACGTTGACTACCTTTTTGATTCGACAAAAGGGGGAGAAGTAAGTGTAAACGAGTAACTTATGCATTTTAATATGTGTTGCGGTTTACTTGTTTGTCATCATCAAAAAGGGGGAGATTGTTAGTGCAAACATTACGATGCTTTGTCGATATAATCTCTTTATGTTTTGTTGATGACAAACGTATAATTCGCAATACATTATGTAAAATGTTAAGGTACTCGTAATCACTCAAGAATACATTTGTATACTTCTATCGACACCTCCAAGATCGCATTCGGCATGAATCACTCAAGGTATGTACAAACATGTCATTAACCTAACTAAGTGATCAAGGATTAATATTTTCTTAAAACTCACATTTAATCAAATGTGACAAAATATTTTAATTAACTTTATTTTTAAGAAAATATTTTATTAAAAAGAAAATGGAAATTTGAATTTGGCATATTTCATATGCCAAAGGAATATCCTTTGAGGGTATAAACTACCCCAGATGGCATATCCCCACTAAAGGACAAATTTGCACGGAATCCAACGCGGAGGTTCCTTAAAGGAACCCGCGGTTCCTTATTGATAAGGAACCACGGGTAGAGATAAGGAACCGCGGGTGTTTTTTACCGTTGTAATGTTGCCTTATAAATAGTGGATCATTTCCAGATTTTCTTTTAACCCTTTTTGCATAGTTTCTTCAAAAACATCTTTAAACCCTTGATTAGTTAGTTTAGATTAATCTTGTTTAAGATGTGATTCTCTCCTTCAATCTCCTCATCCTCTTAAGTGCAAAGAGAAGATCACTCACACATTTGTGATGTGATTAAAGATGAAGTCTTGATGAAGATCATCATGTTCATCATTTTTATTTGTGTCTTGTGTAGATCTAATGTATATGTGTATACTTGGATCAATCTTGTGTAAATCCAATGTATATGGGTATATTTGGATCAATATTGTGTAGATCCAATGTATTTGTGAATACTTGGATTAGTTGTGTTAATCCATTGTATTTGTGAATACTTGGATTAAGTCTTGTGTAAATCCATTGTATATGTGTATACTTGGATTTATGTTGTGTAGATCCAAGTTACATGTGTACACTTGGATATGTGTTTTATTGAGTTGTAATAGGTAAGAGTTGTGAGTTCTTACTAAACTATAAAGTGATGTGGTTGTGTCTTGTGAGTTCTCACTAAACTATAAAGTGATGTAGTTGTGTCTAGTTAAGTTCTCACTTAGCTTCAAAGTGAAGAGTCGTGAAGATTGGTTCTACATTTCGATTAGAACTCGACATCTAGCCTTGTGTCGTAAAATGGTGAAGTAGGCAACGTTGTGTATATTGGTCCTACCTAAGATTAGGACTCGACATCTAGCTTAGTGTCGGAAATTATGTAAGCGACGTGTATGGTTTTCTCTGCCTTGAAAGGAGTTTTGTTGACTAGTGAAGTAACTCTCGAGTAAGGTGTACTCGAGGAGTGGAGTAGGGCGAAGAGGAGCTTCGTGACCGAACCACTATAAATCATCGCGTCGGTACATTCATTTACATTTATGTCTTTACCTCTTTAGATGTATTTATAGTTGCATGATTTTTGTTGTGTGGTGTGTACATCTCATAATCTAAACATCTAAGTTGCGGAAAAGCTAAGGCCTAGTACGTGTGTGCTTCATGTTTAGATTATGGTCAAGTGTACATCACTTAGTCTAAACATCCTAGTTGCGAAAAAGCTTATGCTTAGTACGTGTGTGCTTAATGTTTAGACTATTTCTTGATGTACTCTTGATTTGATGTGTTTGTGTGTTACTTACTTGTAGTATTTATCTTTCAATCGAACACATCTCATATCTAGTCAAGCTTAATCGAGAATTTGATACAAACGATTGTTAAAGTCTAAACATGTAATAAACGGTTTCGTCCACTGTCGGCGGTTCCCTAAATGGACCGGCTGTTCTTTATTGATAAAGAACCGCGGGTACAATAATGAACCGCGCACAGTGGATTAAGCCGAAATGTTTAGAAAACTAACTAGAAACCCCCCCCCCCCCCTCTAGTTTCTACAAATCATATGTCGTAGCTAGTAGCCTTGACAAAAAAATAACATACGTCTTGTAGAATGTCACATTTTGCTTATTATTTTCTAGAATAGTTGTTTCTTGTAGATATATAGTTTAGATTCTAGAAGAGTTGTAATGTGGGGTTGTACTTTATAGACTCTTATGGATTTGGTATTCATACCAATTTGTATTGGATATAAATCTTATATTATTGTGCTTAATCAGGTCTTGGACAAGTACAGCTAAAATTGGGAGACGTCAAAAGCTCTCTCTCGAATTTTGAGAAGGTCTTGGACGATATCCGAAAATTGTGAGACATCGAAGTGCTGATGCAAGACAAGCTTTTGGATTCAACCAGCGTTGCACATCTGTTTTCTTGTTACCAAATTCGTTGGGTTGTTAGCTATCGGTACAACAGGTAGTCGCTTGCACAATTTAAACAGTACTACACATTGTTATAAAAAACTTTATGCTTACTTTTGCTACCAATGTTTTCATACTTTTGAGTCGCCCAAGGGAACTTGGAAGTTTGGTATTCTAACTGCTACTGAGGTTTTATGTGCCATCGGATTAGTCCCGTTTTATGGGCCATCGGATTAGTCCCATTTGATACAAACCTGATACGCAGAGAAACTGTATCAGCAACATTACATAAAATTGTGCAATGGCTAGCGGTTGATTATAATATCAGATATTATTAGTATAAAAGAAGGGATTTCACTCTAATTTTTCTTTTAAATTGGTTTATAGTATAACGTATACCACCTTTACTGATTCAAACTTGTTCGTTTTATTTATTCATCTATGGAATAGTTTTTTCTGAAAGACTATTAGAATTGAATCACTAAGTCATGTGCCATTGTCACATATATTACTTATATACTTATCAAATTTGACATAACTTTGAATTTATAGACATGGATGCGAAAGTGAAATCTATGATCAAGTTTATAGAAGAAGATGCAGATTCGTTTGCAAGGAGAGCGGAAATGTACTATAAGAAACGTCCCGAGCTTATGAAAGTAGTCGAGGAATTCTACTAAGCATACCGTGCATTATCCGAGCGATACGATCACGCAACCAGCGAGCTTCGCATTGCCCAAAAAACTTTACAAGCGGCTTTCCTAAATCAAGAACTTTGCACACTTACCGAAGACCCATCATCATCCATTGAACCTGCTTTTGCTTCACAGTTGAATCAGTTGCTCCTCGAAGGAATTTTGTAGAACACTGATGATAAAGATGAGTCTGTTTTATATTTTTCTTGGCTTCGACTGTCTTGGTAATATAATCTGCTTGGCTTCGACTGTCTTGGTAATATAATCACTTCCCCATTACAAGTTTTTTTAACGGTTTACGTTTATTTATATACATTATATATTCCCCTGTTTTTGTTGCTTTTCCCCCTGTTGCAAATTCATTCCCCCTTTTTTTTGTTTTTCCCCCTGTTTGAGGTTTCGAGGCTTTATTATTTAGATTGTGAGTGTAGCTCATATGCTAGAGCTCTCGCTTTGCATGCGAGAGGCACGGGGTTCGATTCCCCGCACTTCCATATTTTGAACCACGACTTCCGTAAGTAATCAACTTTTTAAGTGCTCAACTTTTTAAGTGATCAACTTTTTTTGCAAGAGTGTTAAACTGCTCTTCAAAAGTGATCAACTTTTTAAAGTAAGTGAACAACTTTTGTACAAAAGTGCTAAACTGTTCTTCAAAAGTGATCAACTTTTTGACATAAATGAACAACTTTTGTACAAAAGTGCTAAATTATTCTTCAAAAGTGATCAACTTTTTAACGTAAGTGAACAACTTTTTAACATCTTATAATTAGTGCTCTTGCAATGTCAAGTTGCACCAACTTCACCATAAATCTTTGAAAAGGTAAATTCGACCAGTTGCATCTTGAACCGTGGGTCCATAACCACGGCGATTGCTAAGATTAAACATCTGATTTTCCAGTAAACATCAAAAATTAGCCTAAAAACGTTACTTGCATTTTTTGGTATTGCTTTGTTTTGATTACGACAAAATATAAAAACAAGCACTTACGAAAACAACGAAAAACGAACTCTTGAGTTCAAGTATTTTTTCATTTCAACCATTATCACATAAGGTATGAACAAACAA
Organism: Glebionis coronaria; assembly: GCA_025667525.1. Taxonomy (NCBI): domain Eukaryota; kingdom Viridiplantae; phylum Streptophyta; class Magnoliopsida; order Asterales; family Asteraceae; genus Glebionis; species Glebionis coronaria. Next base: position 433,836 of record JANFOE010000579.1, read on the forward strand.
GTTTTCATCTTAATTAAGTAATCAAGGATTTAAGTTTTCTTAAAATTCACCTTTTATTAAATGTGACAAAGTTTTTTAATAAACTTTATTTTAAGAAAATGTTTTATTAAATTAAATATTTGAAAATTTGAAAATGACATATTCCATTTGGTTTCAGAATATCCTTTGAGGATAACTATACCACCAGATGTGACTACCCCACTAAAAGACAAAAGGGAGCGGAGTCTACAACCACGGCCCCTTAAAGGACTACGCGGTCCCTTATCAATAAGGCACCGCATGTACCAATAAGGAACCGCGCTCAGATATGGCTGTTGGACTTTTGTCCTATAAATAATGGACCATTCTCAGATTTTCTCTTCACCTCTTTTGCACATAAATTTCTAGATTCAAACATACTTCTTAAATCATTCAAATCCTTGATTATCTGGTTGATTACTACTTGTTTAGAAGTTAATCTTTCTCCTCCCATCACTTCCTCTTCAAGTGCACAGAGAAGAACACTTTCATCCTTGAAGTCTTGAGTCTACCTCAAGATCTATTGAAGATCAAGTTATATTCATTCATTATAGTTGTGTTGTATCGATCCAAGTACTTGTGTTATTTGGAAGTTGTATTGTGAAGATCCAAGTAGTTGTGCTATTTGGTAGTTGTGTTGTGAAGATCCAAATAGGCTTGTCTATTTGGAAGGTGTGTATGTAGTAGGGTTAATACTTAGTCCTCAAAGTATATTAGTGTAAATTGGTCCTAGCTAAGATTAGGGCTCGACTTTTATCTTAGAGTCGGATATTGGATAAGCGACGTTGTATACGGTTTCTCCACCTTACGGAGTTTGTTAATTAGTGAACTCTCGAGTAAGGAGTACTCGAGGAGTGGAGTAGGGACGAGGAGTGAGCTTCGTTGCTGAACCACTATAAATCCTTGGTGTTTGGTTTGATTTTTCTTTTCCTTATCTCTTTACATTCATTATTCATTATTAGTATATACTTGTGATTATTAGTTTAGTTGCACTATCCCTTGTTCATATTGTGTATAAGAAGATTTCACATAACTACTCAAGCCTAAGTTTTTGAAAAGGATTTTTAAAAACCCTCTTTTAACAAGTAAATTTTAAGAAACTATTCAACCCCCCTTCTAGTTTCTACAATTGGTATCAGAGCGTGGTTGCTCAAGTGTTTTTAAAATATATTGTATTTTAAAACTTGAATCGATCTGTGGATTTCAACAAGTACCTAGAAGGGCAATCTATGCACAGACCACCTCTTTTGAAACCGATAGTTTTATTTATTGGAAAAATAGATTTGAGACTTATGTGAAATCAAAAGATTTAGATATTTGACATGTTACTACCAATGGTGACTTTTTTGCCTTATCAATATAATGAAGTTTCCAAAAAGAAAGAGTTAGTAACTTTTGAAAACTCTAACGATGACACTAAAAACAAACTTGCTAAAATTAATAAGGCTAAAATGGTGATTTATAATGCTTTACCTAAGAAAGAGTATGAAAGGATTTTCATGTGCAGGACCACTAAAGATATTTGGAATACTCTTTTAGTAACCCACCAAGGTAATAGCCAGGTCAAAGAAAGTAAAATCAATCTTCTTGTTCAACAATATGAACAATTTGTCATCTTTGAAGATGAAACTAGTAATAGGGCTTTAACTAGATTTAATACCATTATTACTAGTCTAAGATATCTTGATGAAGCTTTTTCTAGCAAGAACAATGTTAGGAAGTTTCTTAGGGCATTACATCCAAAGTGGAGAGCTAAAGTCACGGCAATTGAAGAATCAAAGGATCTCACTACGTTATCACTTGAGGAACTTATTGGCAATCTAAAAGTTCATGAAATGATAATTTTGAAGGACACAGAAATGGTAAAAACCAAGAATGAAAGAAAGTCTATAGCCCTTAAAGCCAAGAAGGTGCAAAATGACCATGATAGCTCTTCCTCGAAAAGTGATGATGAGGAATATGCTATGGCGGTTAGAATCTTCAAGAAGTTCTTCAAAAGGCGAGGTCAACATGTTAGACCACCTAACAACGACAAGAAGGCAATTTTCAAAAACTGATTTGTCAAGAATGACAATGGTGATAGGAAATGTTATAGATGCGGTGATCCAAACCACTTCATCGGTGATTGTCCCAAGCCATCTCGCGACAAGAATCACATGGCATTCGTTGGTGGTTCATGGAGCGATAGCGGTGAAGAATGTGACGACAACGCTAAAGAAGAGAAATGTCTCAATGATCATTCTTCTAAAGCGATATGCTTGGGAATAGATTTGGAGCCCGACGAGTGGATTAAGGATATTGGTTGTTTTAAACACATGACGGGTAAACGAAGTTTGTTCTCTACCTACAAAGCATATAATGGAGGTAATGCCACTTTCGCTAGTAAGCTACGTGGTAACATCATTGGCAAAGGTATGGTTTCTCTTGACTCCATGTCGATCGAAAATGTGGAACACGTAGATAATCTAGGGTTTAATCTTCTAAGTATAAGTCAAATTTGTTTAATAAGTGTAAGGTCATCTTTTCGGAAAATGATAGTGAAATCGTAAAAGATGGAAGATCATTGGAAAAGGTGTTAGAAAGCATGGGCTTTACGTCATGAAGGTCAATAGGAAGTCAAAGGACAACTTATGTCTAGCGAATTTAGATGATAGTTTTACTCTTTGGCATAGGAGATTAGATCACGCTAATATGCGTTTAATTCAATCTTTAGTCTCTAAGGATTTGGTAAGACATCTCCTCAAGATTAAGTTTGATATTCAATTTTGTGATGCTTGCAAAGTTCGGAAGCAAGTTCACTCAAGTCACAAGGCCAAGAATTTGGTATCGACCTCTCGGTGCCTAGAGCTCCTAAATATGGATCTTTTTGGACCTTCCGCCATACAGAGTTATGGAGGTAACCTTTATACCCTAGTTTTAGTTGATGACTATTCTAAATTCAATTGGACTAGATTTTTGGCTTCTAAGAATGAAGCTTTCGATCATTTTGAAACCTTTAGTCAAAGGATCCAAAATCAACTAGGATGTTCAATTGTCTCTATTAGGACGGATCATGGTAGGGAATTTGATAACGAAGTGCAATTTGATGCCTTTTGGGAAGCTCATGGTATTACCCATAACTTCTCGGCTCCTCGCACTCCGCAATCAAATGGGGTAGTTGAAAGGAAGAATAGGACTACCCAAGAGATGAGTATGACAATGTTAAACAAGCAATCTTTGCCTCAAAAATTTTGGTGCAATGCCGTGGACACATCAACCTATATTCTCAACCGAATTCTTATTCGACCTTTTCTAGGAATGACCCCTTATGAGATTCTTAAAGGTAAGAAGCCCTAATTAGAATACTTTAAGGTGTTTGGAAGCAAGTGCTTCATTCTAAACACTAAATATTACCTTACTAAGTTTGACACAAAGTCGTACGAAGGTATCTTTCTAGGTTATTCTCAAACTAGCAAAGCCTACATAGTCCTCAATAGAACCTCGGGTGTAATCGAAGAACCACTCAACGTGACATTTGATGAAACCCATCCTTCATCTAAGACACCACCTTTGGTAGACGAGACTTAGATGAATTAGACATAGTTAAATCCAAAGAGGTTAGAAAATTAAGTGTTGAAGACCTTAATGTTGAAAAGGGAGTAAACATTAGGGATTCTAAGGATCATGCTCTTGATAACGTCATAGGCGACTTAAATCAAAGGACCCTAAGATCTCAAGTCTTAAATCAAAGTAACTTCTTTTGTTTTGTCTCAATGAACGAACCAAAGAATGTTATAGAAGCTTTGACGGATGAGAGTTGGGTCATCGCTATGCAAGAAGAATTAAATCAATTCATTGCTAATGACGTTTGGGAACTTGTTCCTCCACCTAGAAGTACTACCATTGAAAGATCCTCTCAAAACTGTTTTGCCTTTCATTACATTGACTTTTGCAGTCAAACTTGTGATTTTATATAGTAATATCAAAGATGATCCAATTTTGGAACCAATCTAACATATTTCTGCCAATCTTGTATAGAAAATTTACTTTGATGCTAAAATTCTTTGTCATACTTGATGATATTATCTCGATTTAGAAACGGGAAAGCTGCAAGTTTGACCTCGCGACTTCTCTCATTGTTACTGAATAGAAGATAAATTAACAAATATAAGTTTGACCTCGCGACTTCTCTTATTGTTACTGAATACAAGATAAATTAACAAATATACTGTCGTTTAGTTTATATTTTAGTTGATTTACTGAGCTAACCTCTTATGGATACCAGATATACATGTACCACCTCATTTGGTAAAATGGAATATCACAGTAATATATGACGTGTCATCAAAGCATGCAAGGTAAATGTCTAAACATTCATGACCATAAAAAGGAAATACCGGAAACAAACATCGGTAGTCCAAGTAACTCAAACACAAGCAAATATAAGTAGGTGAAGGTATAGGTGTTAAAGGTTGTATAGAGGATGTAGGTGGAGGTGTAGGTGGTTGTTCACATGTGAAAGTATGTTCAAAATTATGGTTGAAAGGTGTTGGTTCACATGTGAAAGTGGTGGCAGGAATGTGAGTAGAAGATGTGTGTGAAGGAGTGGAAGACTGCTTATGAAAGGGAAATGTGGATTCATGAAAAGTGACACTTCTGCTAACAAAGAATTTGTGAGTGAGAATATCATACAGAATGTTTCCTTTCTGTGTTGTAGGGTAGCCAACTAGAACAGATGAAATGGCTCTAGGTGAAAATTTGTCTGAAAGATGTTGGTGAGCAAAGGTGTGGCAACCAATAGTTTTAAGGTGACTTAGAGTTGGAGGTGTGTGATAAAGTATTTCATAAGGGCTTTTGGTATGAAGGGGTTTGGAAGGGAGTATGTTGATAAGATATGTGGTTGTAAGAAGACAGTATCCCCAAAAATGAATTGGAAAGTTTGCTTGAAATCTTAGGGATCTGGCTACCTCAACAAGTTGTTTGTGTTTTCTTTCAACTCTAACATTCTGTTGTGGTGTGTATGGACATGATGTTTGATGAATAATACCATGATGTTGGAAAAAGACAGTTAATGTTTGGTTTATAAATTATGTACCATTGTCACTCCTTATTGTTTTGATCGATTTGTTGAAATGATTTTTCACATATGAATGAAATGATTTTATTTGAGATGTAGCATGATGTTTAGATGGTAAGAGAAATGTCCAAGTGGCTCTTGAGTGATTATCAACTATGGTTAAAAAATACTTGCATTTTTTCATGGTTGAGTGTTTGTATGGACCCTAAATGTCCATATGAACAAGATCAAATACATCATTAGCATAAGAGGAACTGTTTGGAAAAGGTAATTTGTGTTGTTTAGCCAAAGGACAAATTTTGCATTGAAGTTCATCTTTTGTACAACTGATATCCGAAGAAATACACTTTATTTGTTTAAGTACAGAAATGGAAGGATGTCCTAGTCTAGAATGCAAGAGACTGGTTTTTGTACAACAAGTATTGAGGGCTTTAGCAGAAGGAGTTGAAGTAGGAGTTGAAGTAGCAGAAGTGGTGGTTGTGTCAGGGAAGATGATGTAAAGACCATCACACTGGATACCATGAGCAATCTTCATGTGGTTCTGGTTAAGGGTCTAGAAATAGCATGAAAGTGAGGTAAAAATGGCAGCAATGGACATTTTGGTTGCTAATTGACTAACTGAGAGTAAGTTATATGAAAAGGATGGGACATAGAAGACATTAGTGAGGGTTATCTCATTGTTGATTTTCACTAACCCACACATTGTGACTTCCACATTTTGGCCATTGGGTAAGGTTATAAGAATAGGTGGATTACAAATGTGTATGTTAAACATGATAATTAAGGATATAGAAATATGGTCAGTTGCCCTATTGTTCACTACCCAAGCAAGCTTATAGTCTACCATGATAGATGCAATGAATTTATGTCTTCTAATAGAGATGGAATTGATGATATCTGTGAGTGGTTTCTTCTGTGTATTTTGTATCATCATCATGACTTGATTTAGTTGATTTTGCAATTGATCCATCCTCATGAAAACAACATCATTGTCATTGTTTTGTCCTGCTTGAGAAGTTGAGGGCTTGTTTGGATCAAGACCATTGTTCACAGCTGCAGCCACAATCTTTGGTGAAGAAACACTTTTCACAACTGGAGGTTTGTATTTCCCATGTAAATGATGACCAACAGGATAGCCCTTAAGCCTGTAACACTCATTGCTACTATGACCTTCCTTATTGCAATTTGTACAAATCATACCAGGTCTAAAAGAACTTCTTCTTTCTGGTCTAGATCCATTGGTCCTTTGATAGCTAGTTTGTGGTCTAGGGTTGAATAAGATGAAAATGCAACCTGTGGTGTAAGTGGTTTTGGCATGATTCCTTCTCTTTGTCTTTCTTCTTGCCTAATCATACCATAAGCCTTAGCTACAGTGGGTAAGGGTTGCATTAACAAAATTTGACCCCTAATGTTTGAATAACATTCATCTAACCCCATAAAAAACTGAATCAATCTTTTCCTTTGATCCCTATCACCATTAACTCTACCATTTTCATAAGTGCAAGAACAAATACACATATATGGGGCTTCCAAAGCATCATGTTCATCCCAATATCCCTTCAGTTTCTGGTAATACACCTCCACATCACGGTTTTCTTGTTTCAGTTGTGCAATATCCGTAATGATTTGGTAAATTCTATGACATCAAGTTGTGAGTAATGCTCACTTAACTCAGACTATAAAGCAGCAGCAGTATTAACAAAAGTGAGACTGTTACTTATTTGATCTGAAATGGTGTTTAGGATCCAAGAGATGATCATATCATTGGTTCTTTCCCATAAAGCCCTTGTGCTTGCTTGAATGCTTGGTTCTGGAAACTCACCAGTGACAATTTTGTATTTATTCCTTGCATTGAGAGCAATCATCATTGATCTTTTCCATGTGCTATAATTGTCTGAACCAGTAAGCTTCTTGGAGATCAGAATCATACCAGAATGATCATTGGGATGATGGTAGAGAGGATGATTGGGTGAATTGATATCATTGTCAGGGTAAATGGTTACATTGTTGCTTGGATTGTCTTGGTTAACAGTTCTATTGGGTTGAGTGTTTTGATGAGAGATTCCAACCGCCATTAATAGAGTTTGGTTGAAAGTTAGTTACTATTGCTGGGAAAATTGGTTATTTGGTCAGAAACTTGTGTGAGTGCTTCGTTAAAGATGGATCAAAGTGCGGAAAGATGATGGTGGTGATGATGATGATGGTGACTGATTAATGGTGGGTGAAGGAATGTTGTTGTAACAACCTGTAATGGTGATGAAGGAAAGTGGTTGTGAAAACTTTTGAGTTAGTTACAGGTGATCAGAGTTTAGTCTCTGATACCATAAAGAAGATTACACACAGTTAAGGTGGATAGTGAAATGACTTTCATTATAGTAAAAGTGAATTACAGAAAGAGAGATGTTGAGTATTTATATACAGAAAATGCTAACTAACTAACTTCTAACAAACTTTTCACATGTGAAAGAAACTATAACTAATACAAAATATTTCACATGTGAAAGTAACTACAACTTAATTCAAATATTAAACTGGACCAATAGTTCTTGAGACTGTACAAACTTTTGTTGCTTTAGTAGAACCTTTAATACGTTTTATAGCGGTCTTAATTCTTACGAGCAAGATTCGTTAAACGCCATCGCGGGTGGTAATTTTTTGTGCAAAACTCCAAAGGATGCTTTATTGAATATCGTGAATAGATCGAAGATTTTTCAACTCCGAAGCACATCGGATGTTTCCAATGTTAGCTCCGAATGAGATTGAAAGCGTTGATGCTAAAGTTGATTAATTGACCGACGGTTTTACGAGTTTATTGACTGAATTAAAAAAAAAAGCTTTAAAAATTAGGACTCAAAATCTTGAATAATTATTATTTGGGCTCTGGATTTTCAAAATGTAATGTACTTTGGGCTTCAATATTTACGCCGATATGTATATTGAGAACTCAGTTGTTTTTTTATAAAACCCTAAAATTTCTCTCACGTTTTTATTCTACAAGAGAAAATTAGCAGACGAACGCCTTTGGATTTCAAGGTAATTAAGATTTTTTTTTTCATTGCATTCTTACTTAGATTTTTATTAACTAAAAGGTTATTATTGTGCATGGTTTAATATTGAAATCATGTCGAAAAAAAGCAGATTTTTTTTACATTGCGTGTTCTTACTTTTTGTTTTTTTATAGAACAATCTTACATATCTTTGAGATGTCGGACGACAACAGAACTGAGGAAGATGTTCTTCCTGTGGAATTGCTTCATCGTATTCAATCGTTGTTGCCTTTAAATAAAGCCGCAAACACCTGTATCCTGTCAAAGTCATGGCTACACGCTTGGTATACCATCCCTGTGCTTAGAATAATTGACCCTAATCCGGCTAAATGGTTTTCAACCGACGAAAAAGCAACAGAGTTCAATAAGCTCATTCGTGCTACATTCCAAAGGTACCACCAAGACAACATGCCTATCGAGTCTTTTCATCTTCGCATGAACATTGAAGAAAACTACTTGAGCCTAGAGGACGTCAAAAACTGGATACGACTAGCAGTTTCCAGAAGTTGTCTCAAAGAGTTTTCACTTGATATTGGGTTTTTCCGTAATGACAGTACTCTTACATTGCCAAATGAGATTTTATCTAGCGAAAACCTACATATAATCAGTGTACAAGCTCAGCGTGGATCCGGTCATCATCTTCAAATATGTACCAATCCTCCTGTCATCAATTGTGTGTCTTTGCGTATACTGGCCTTATCATTCGTCATCATAACTCCAGACATATTTCATAACTTGTTGTCTACGTGTATCTTACTTGAGAAGGTTAAACTTTTGTGGTGTTATGGCTTGAAGAATGTTAAGGTTCAAAACCTTCTTCATCTTAGCGAATTGGAAATTTTATCAATAGAAAATGACGATCATTGCGAGATCAATAATGTACCAAGACTTTGCTCTTTTCGTTACCGCCATCTGTATTCCGAGCATATACCATTTCAAATAGATTCGCTAGCAAGTTTGACACAATTATGCATTGAGGGTGTGATTATACACAATTCTTTCTTTAAAACAGTTGAATCGAAGTTTTCTGTGCTCGAGAGTCTGACCCTTGGAATCGAGTATTGGAAGGATGAAAACATGGCTATCACAAGTGCTTCGCTCAAGTGGTTGACCCTAGAACTGTTTGAAAGCAGGCCGATGATCAATGTACAAGTTTATGCTCCAAGATTACTTTCTTTCACCTATACTGGTAATATACCTGGTCTTCTTTTTGGAACCACTGCTCCCAAAAAAGTTAAGCTTTCTTTAATATTAAGAGAACATTCGGGTACTTCTTTCTTTCTCAACATGCGAAAAATACTCAATTCGTCAAGCAATTTTGACATATACATAAGACATGATAAATACAGAGAGGTGCCTTTGAACATTGATGTTGATGATCTCAGAAGAAGGGTGTCGTCTCCGGTTGGGGACGTTAAACTTGCATTTGAACCATGTGTATGGGGAGATGCACATAAACACGCATGGGAGCAATCGCGATTCTTTGATGCATTATTCTTGATTTGCCATCCGAGTTACATAAGGTCCTCTTCCAAGATAATATTGCAGATGATGAAAGGGACTACTACTGATCTAAAAGAAGTTCAACGGAAAAATCCTTCGAATGGAAATTGGGAGGCTGTAACAACTTCGGGGGATAGCACTCTTCGCAGACTCGGTGTTGGCATTTTTGAGCACAAACTAACTTGGTTTCCTCGATAGAAGTATATTTGCAATATTTTTGTTTAAGCTCCTGTTTTCTCATTCTGCTAAACTTTTATTTGGTTTTGATTTGTTAGACATTTACACATAATCAGTTTCCTACGGGCAGGCTAGTTTCAAGTGTTAAGTCTTGAAGACCCGTGTTTCGCTGAGTTTTTTCTTGGGCCGGTTGGGTTTTTAGTCCGAGACTCCCATCAACACGTGGTTTTATTAATATGATGTAACGTTGTCGTCAAAGACTAACATCGACACGTGGACCTTCCCTTGCCCGAGACTCCCATATCCTGGTGCTGATACTTTTCTTCATGAGAAATTAGTTATCGCCACTAAACCACAAACCAAAAGTATACATACATTATTCAAGATGAATTTATATAACAAAACAAAACCAACCAAAAAAAGCTTACTGTCGTGTTTGTTGTGTTTTCTTCACTTTGGGTGTCGTCATCGACTACAATCATGACATGATCACTTGCCCTTAGCCTGCTAATGATGGATACTTTGAGATCAATTGATTTAGCTAATTGATCCATCTCAGAGTATCTATCATCAAGCTAATGTCAAGTGATAATGTCGTGATTGTAGTCACGGACGACAACCAAAACGAAGAAACAGCTATACTTTTGGTTTGTTGCTCAGTTGTATCAGGGAACCAAATTCTGCCTTTGGCTACATTGACTTTTGCAGTCAAAGTTGTGATTTGAAATATCAAAATTGATATCAGCATGCTACAATTTTGGGACCAATCTAGCATTTTTTCCGAAATTTACTTTGATGCCAAAATTCGTTGTCAGGCTTGATGATATTATCTCGATTTAGGATCAGAAAACCTGCAAGTTTGACCTTGCAACTTCTCTCATTGTTACTGAATACTACTGATAGATTAATGAAACTACTGTCGTTTACTTGTTTAAATTTTAGGAGATTTGCTGAGCTAACGTCTTACGGATACCAGATATACGTGTACTAAAAAGATCTTACGAGTGAGAGCAAGTTGCGCAGAAGGATCTGCCATTCTAGCTTCAAAGTCGATGTAAAACCTATGTCATACACTCATACCTAAATCTTTCATCACCTTGAACATATATAATCATTCAGAATCATTAGGTTAAATGTATGTAAGTCACGTTGGATTCGCCTTGTTACTGTCATCAACATTCCTGAGTGGACGGTTTCTTTGAGGTCTGCTGTAGAACTGAAATCAAGTACAGGAAGCCAAGTTGTCGGTAAATGATGAACAAACACTTTGATCCGACTCAAAAATACACATAAATGAGCTGTTCCCATGTTACTATCAATTTTAGGCTTCTAGCAGCCTGTACAAGTTCCAGAATCCCATGACTCGTAACACGGTTAACCATAAAAGGGGTTGTAGAGGGGCATAAATGTAATTTTACATAACACGGATAAAATTGGTATCAAATATTGGTCCGAAAGGCTCAAGTTTGACTCGAGGTAAAGTCAACAAAAATCAAACCTTTAACGCAACCAAACAGCGGGTAGTAAGATATACAGTAAGATGTATGTCCAAAATTCAGCTATTGAAATCACATTTAATCACATCGGTGCACACATAGTACAGGGTTTATACTTCAGAGCGTTTATAAGTAACTATTACATGAAAACTAAAACAAAACGGGCAAACCTCAGCAATAAAAAAGAAACCCGCAAAAACCTCATCTACACAACCAACGAGAGCATAACAATACTGACATGAACGAAAAACGAGCCTCCAAACCTTCATTACTTTCTACTAAAAGCATCAAAAGAGCTTTGCTTGATGTGCATTTCCACTTCTCATCATGTTGCAGAATTCCTCATAGTTGATTTTTCCATCCTGTTATTTTAACAAAAAAAGTGTAATCATTAAGTTTGAGCGACCGATCCTCCTGCAAGCCTTAGGGTGATCGGATTTCTGAACCATCTTATTTGGTTTTATGTTGCAAGAATGAACGACATCAGATACATTGTGCAATATGAAAGCAAAAACCATCAGGTCGCACATTTGTCAAATATTGCGCTTTTTATTAAATGTTTTATTTTACAGCTAAAATTGATTCTGAGGTATTTTCTTTATGCGAAAAAGCTGTCATTCAAAAAAACTGTTTTCGAGCTAGAACCATTGAGGTTGAGGGAGTTATAGGCAAAGAATCACTTACATTATCGGTATCTACTTCTGAAATGATATCCTTGATGGTAGCTTCATCGCCCATCCCATAGTTCTTCATGGCCGTTTCTAGTTCATCCATGGTGATATATCTGTAACATCACCAGAGCACGATATGAATTATAATCCACAGAAACTCCTTCACACTCAAATTTGGTACGGCTTTTAACGAAGAATTAACCACAAAGATTAAACCATATCGTATTGCTTAGTTGTCAAATCTGGCTCCAGTCAGAAACTAACCCTAAATCCGCAATGCTAGTTATCAAATGTCATCGACTTTGGAGTTAGAAACTAGCCTATTTGGCCTCACAAGTAAAACCGTGGATGCTAGCATCTATTTTTGTACAGTGATTTGAATTGTGGTCAAAAATATGCATATTCTTCAATAACGACACCAAATCAGTAACGTAATCAATTTCAAGAGACAACACAAAATGGTATTTACCGCAATTTTCATAGAGCTAGGAGTACGACCCTTGTTCCCAAAGAACAACAAAATAAACGCACAATCTCCAATTTTAGCATATAGGTACTTTGATTTAGTTATAACACGCAAATTTGGTACGGCTTTCATGATGAATTAAACACAAAAATTTAAGCAATACGGTATTAGTTAGTTATGAAATCTGGCTCCGGAGGGCGGAGTTGGAGAATATCATCAACTTTGGAATTGGAAACTACCGATTTGACCTCACAAGTAAAAACGCAACTTTTTTCCGGTGATTTGAACTTTGGTCAAAAGTATGCACGTTGTTCAGTAATGACACCAAATCAGTAACAATAACTTTCAAGAGACAACACAAACAGTAATTACTGCAATTTTCATAGAACTAGGAGTACGACCCTTGTACACAATCTCTGATTTTAGCATTTAGGTACTTTGATTTAGTTATAAGCCAAATTTGCAAGGAAAAGATTTTCTCCATCATATGTACGCATTTAAAGAAAAACCAAAAGTTAGGAACGAAATGATATTGAAAAGGAACTGACCCGCTATTATCTGTATCAAAATGGGAGAAGGCTTTGTATAGATGCTCGTCTTTTTCAAGTTTATGCCTGTGCATGGTGGCAGTTATAAACTCGATGTAGTCGATTGTTCCATTTCCGTCCACATCAGCCTGAAACGCAATTATTCAAGTTATTACCAAAGGGAAAACGCAATTAATCATAGGCAGCTTATATGGAAACAAATATACAAAGAACTTACAGCTTCCATAAGTTGCTTAACTTCGGTTTCTGAAAGCTTGGAACCGAGCCTAGCAAGTCCTGTCTTCAGTTCCTCGTAAGTGATTGAACCACTTTTATCTGTGTCCATGTTGACGAACATCGCTTTGAGACCTTTAATTTCTTCTTCGGACATACTCTCTGCAATTACCTGGGGATATTTTGAAATGCATAACATTAGGGCATTTGATGTTTTTATGTTGTTGCTTGCATCATAATGATAATGGATGAACAAAAATGAGGATATGGGTCCGACGATGGTGCGAGACATAATGACATATTGACATGTTCAGTTCCTCGTAAGTGTGTGAAACAATATAAAACAGGGATAATGTACTCTTCTATTGTTTGTTAAGGCCACTTTAAACGCATATCTATTACTTTTATACTAAGCATAAAAGAATGTCCTTGTTTGTTCATTTATCTCGGTCATAGCCGTTGACTACTCACTCAAAATCCTACTTTTGTGATTTGTGGCTCAATAAAAAGCAAGGTTGTAAATATCGCTCGGCGGGGTCTTGGCGGTCAACCACCGCCAAGCGATATATCGTCTTGGCGGCGATATATCGGTTTCCCGGCGGATACTATCAATTATCATTATTTTATATATTTTATCATTATTTTATACATTTTTATCATTATTATATATATTTTTTAAAAATTTATTTAATAAAAATTTGAAATTCTTATATATTTTTATAATTTTATTAATGTTTTCATTAGTTTTAGTTATATATCTTGTAAAATTTACATTAAAAAATAAAAACACAATAAAAAACAATCAAAATACCAAAAGTCAACCGATTTTTTACCGATATGACCGATATTTGACCGATATTTGACCGATATTTGACCGATATGGACCGATATTTGACCAAAACGCCAAGTTGGCCGATATGCTCCATGGCGTGGCGGTAGACCACCGCCAAGCGATATATCACCGATATATCGGCCGCCATGACCGATATTTACAACACTGATAAAAAGTGGCTCATTTACTAAGATTATATCACTTTTAGTTTGCGTAGTATCATATTTAGTTCACTGAACATCCTACTTTTAGTTACAAAATAGTTAAAAGTATAAAATATTTATAGAGGAATCGGGTTTGATAGCTGTCAATACTTCAATAAATATAGTATAAAGAGTCCATTTATTTCTTTTCCTTTACCTCTGCCCCGTAAAAAGTATGTTTATCATTCACTTCTATATTCGATTCATATATATCATATGAAATAAATAAGCATGAAGCATACCTTGAGAGCGAGTTTTTTGAGCTTATTCATTGCCCTGAATTGTTTCATTCTGGAGAGTACAGCACTATCTAGCGGCTTGTCTAATGCTTCTCCGCCTTCTCTGAGCCATGGATGCTCTAAAAAACATTTAAAAAAACAACGGTAATTCAAAATCCAGTTTAATTGCAAAAGAAACACAGTATATAAATCCCCGTCACAATGCAAAACATGTTTTCCGTTGGGACATTTAAATTTGATCCACCCTATTTTAGTAGTTTAGATATAGCATACGTCATAGAGTTTACTGTCATTACTGAGTGGTGATGTGTTTCGTGGTCCATAAGATTCATTTATTTTTTTATTAAAGAACATTCTTTGACATGTGACAGATAAAAAAATTAAGATGTGACCAATACCAAGAACTTGGGCGGAAGTAATTCTCTTTCTTGGATCTTGTGTTAACATTTTACGAACAAGATCTTTTGCGCTCCTTGATATCTTGGGCCACGGGTCACTTTCAAAGTCAATTTCCCCTTCTAGTATAGCATCAAATATTCCCTTTTCAGTTTCTGCGCACACATAAAGAGAGAAGATCCTTATTCATTGAATCGATAATTAAAACCAACAACGAGATACACTGAAGAAACGTGTTATATTATTCTTACCTGCCCAGAATGGAGGTACACCGCTTAGCAGAATATACAATATTATCCCTGCACTCCAGATATCTATTTCCTTCCCATAGCTACGCCTTAGTACTTCCGGAGCAACGTAGTATGCACTGCCGACTATGTTACGGTATACCTTCCCTGAGAAACAATTACAACACCATATCAGTAAGAGAAGCACATAAAATTAGACACGCGAGATCTTGTTTTGACCAACCAGACGAAGACATGATTCCTAATATACATAACATATGTCACGTGTTCAACACAAATACCGTGGTATTAAAGCCTAAAGTAAGAAACCACGCATAAGAACATCCAACTTAACATAAAACACGGTAAGCAGGGGCGGACACACCCTTTGGGTACGCGGTGGCGGCGCCCCCATAGCTAGACCAAAAATGCGAAACTATAGTGTATTTTTTCTTTAATTTTGAGCGTTTTTTTAATTGCCCCCCATTTACATATTAAAATCCAATCTTAACACTCTAAAACCTAAAAATCTCCCACTTTTAAGTTAAAACACTCGATTTTTTATTCGGATTTTAAGTTTTTCGTCTTGCTATTGTAAAAAAGAAAAATTTGCCCCCCACAGTAGGATTTCCTGCGTCCGCCACTGACGGTAAGATGATAATGTTCGAATCAACCAAAAGTAAACATGAATTACATTGCTCAGAACTAATAAGCTACCCTTACTATAAGTTTTGATTTCATTATCTCGGTGACTGCTCTGAATTAATGAGCTTCATTACCTAAGTTCAATTTAGTTATCTCATTTTTCACACACGGTCACATAAACTAATACTAATGGATGACAAACATTTAGACTATCGACAAAATCATAACAAAGGTCATAATATGATAATAACACCACATTATGGAATTACGCATAAATATTGACATATAATAACATCCGAAAGAAACTTTATACCTTCTTCGATAAAGACAGACAACCCAAAATCCGTTGCTTTGAGCATCGAATTCTCATCCGTACTAGACAACAAGAAATTCTCCGGCTTAAGATCCCTATGCATCACACCCATAAAATGACAAACATGAACCACATTCACAATCTGTCTACATATCCCAGCCGCGTCTTTCTCAGTATAATTCCCGGCAGCCACAATCCTATCAAAAAGCTCCCCACCCGCACACAGCTCCATCACCAAATGAACCGACTGCCTATCCTCAAAAGTCCCTTTAAACTCGACAATATTCGGCTGACCACTCAAATGCTGCATAATCTGAATCTCCCTCCTAATATCCTCCTTATCATTCTCACTTTTCAACTTCCTTTTCAATATCGACTTACACGCGTAAACAAGACCAGTAGCATTCTCAGTACATAAATAAGTCACACCAAATTGACCCCTACCCAGCTCTTTTCCAAGTGTATAGTACCTCCTAATATCCTCATAAGCCTTACCCAATATAGTATTAGCATCTGATCCCATAACAGGTCTAGCAGGTCTAGGGTTTGGTACAGCTGGCGGCTGAGGCGGCGGCGCGGCTTGCTTTGGCGGCGGCTGGGTTTGTTGGACATAATTAGAAGATGGTTTTTGATAATTTTGGTCGGTTGAAGATCTGAAGCCGTTAGTTGATGGTTTTTGGCTGTTTTTTTTGCTGAAGCAAGAACCCATTTGTAAAGATTGGGTTTTTGAGTTAAAGATGGGATTTTTTTTAGGGAATATGAATGTTTTTGAGGTTTTGAGAAGAACCCAGATGGGATTTGGTGTGGTTTTTAATGGAGGAAAAAGTGAAAAAGATGATGAAGAAGACGACCAAGAACATGAATTAAAACATGTGTGTTTGTGTGTTTGGTTTTTTTTTTTTTTGACTTTTTAAGGTGTTTGGTCAAACTGTCTCTATCAATGAGAGTATATTTTGGTTCAAGATTTTTTAGTTTTTATTTTTATTTTTTTATAAATAGAAAGTTGCAAAATTCATCCATTTGGTATTGTCAATTTGCAGATTCAGTCTTGGGTGTGTTTGTTGAAATGAGTCGTAGCTGTGAGTAGGAGCAGTGAGCAGTAGCTGTGAGCAAGAGCAAGCATTAGTTGTGAGCAGTAGTTGTCATAGCTCGCCGCTCATTTGTTCACCGCTCATTTGTCACCGCTCCTTAAAGGAAACATTGAAAAACTAGCATTCCTAAAAAGTAGCATCGCTCATCGCTCCTTTATCAAACAACTAAAAAAAATCACAACGCTCACCGCTTCTTTTGCCAAACAAGTATTAAAAATCAAAATACTTCTTTTCACCGCTCATCGCTCCAAAATGTTTCACCACCACTCTTTGCCAAACAAAGCCTTGGTGTTCGCGAAAATTATCGGGTTAGCCCGGACCAAATTAAGAAAAGCGGACTGGACTGACACCAGTTTAGTCCAAAACAATAAACAAAGGACTAGACCGAACAATCGAACCGAAAAACCGAGACTGGAAAGACACCATTTTAGTCCAAGACATGAACAAAGGACCGGATCGAATGTGTTCGGTCTGATCCAAGTCGATCACGTTCGGTTGGTTTGGTCCAAAGAAGCAAAATTTATCCATGTGGTATTGTCAATATACGGATTCAATCTTGGTGTTTGTGAGAGTTATCGGGTCAAATCTGGGCCGAACTGAAAAAACTGGACCGAAAAGACACCATTTTAGTCTAGAACCATGAACAAAGGACCGGATCGAATGTGTTCAGTCCGGTCCAGGTCGATCACGTTCGGTCGTTTTGGTCCAAAGAAGCAAAATCCATCCATGTGGTATTGTCAATTTACAGATTCAGTCTTGCTGTTTGTGAAAATTAACTTGTCGATTTTACGAGAACTAGGGTTGAGCATCAGGTCAAATCCGGACTGAATCGAAAAAAGCTAGAATGGACTGATACCGTTTTAGTCCAAAACTATGGACCAACGACCAGACCGAATGTATTCGGTCCGGTCCAAGAAAGCAAATTGGGTGGGTTGTATGTAAGACTGGACCGAGGATTGAACAGGAGGTAAAGTGTGGACCAAGGAACCGAAAAAAAGGGACCAGAAAGACACTATTTTACTCCAAAACCATGAACAAAGGACTGGATCGAATGTGTTGGGTCCAGTCTAGATCGGTCGCGTTCGATCGGTTTAGTTCAAAGAAGCAAAATCCATCCATGTGGTACTGTCAATTTACAAATTTAGTCTGGTCTTTCCGATTTGATTACATGTAATATCAGTTTAGATATCTTCAGTCATCCTTTTTTTTAAGTCCTAAACAAATAATTTCGTTAATTCGTTAGCCAAAAGTAAAAACTAAAGTTAACCAAAAAAAATTGCAAGTATTATTTCAATTCGTTTATTTTGTTTGGTTTCGTTTGGTTTGGTTTAGTTTGGTTGTAGACTTTGATTTTTCTGAAACATAAAAACCGAACCATTGGATTTAGAGTCGGTCTTGATTTCTCGAATTTTTTTAAAGTTAAGTTCGATTTTTCGATTCCCTGCACACCTTTATATATAATTTCAATTGTTTTTCGAAAAGACATGGGTTAAACTCGTATTTTGATCAAACCAGAGAGACAATATTTGAAACTTTGTCTAAAATGAAAGTGTGGATGTTTGTTTTTTAATACATACATTAGTGGCTCACCATGAAATTAAAAAACGCGTATAACTTTTTGTGTATATTTTAGTAATCATGAGAGATTCAAAAGTTAAATTCGAATTTTATTTATTCCTTTTAATATTTATTTATTGTTCCTCTTTTTGATAAGCATGATGATTTATTTAAAAGATGGGAGATGGTATGTATATATATATCTTAATAACATGTTAACAACATGTTTATCTCATGTTATTTAATATTAGAACTAGAGGTGGTAAAATAGACGGGTCGAGAGGACACAGGCGGTGTAAAATAGACGACAGGCTAAATGAGCGTGGGTCAAACAGGCGCAAGCTAAAACGAGTAAAAAACAGACGTAAGATAAAACGAGAAAAAAATATTAATTAAAAAGATATATGAAGTGACCAATTTTCATGTTTTACAAACGCCCATTGAACCCATATAGTATCTTACATGCGTCTATTGAGCCCGTTAATAATAAAAGTACCTATAATTAGTAAAATGAGCCTTGCCACCTTTAATTAAAACAAATATGTGTAGTAGAATGCTAATTAGGTCTAGCATGGTCCACAAATCAGACCGGTTTGATCAAAATTGAACCGAATCAATTTGACCCCAAAACACTCGACCAAACTAGACCTGGACCGAAATGAACTGGCATATTTGATTCCGTCCAGTTCACTCGAACTTGTAACGTCTGGTTGTGAGTAAGACCATCGCACCAGACCGGACCGAAATATACTAGATTCCTTCTTGTCTGGTCCGGTTTTCTGATTCGATCCGGTCCACGGTCAATGATGTTCGGCCCTAATGCTGACCACGATTCAGAAGTAGTAAATACCACGTCCATCGCAAAATTATTGTGGCACATTGATGTTGAAGTTGCGTAGGCTATATGACCTAGTAAATCGCAGTTAAACAATTTGGCACAATAATAGATTTAGATAGGGCTGAGCACGGTAGACCGAAAACCGATCTGGACCGGATCGAACAATTTCGGTCCGGGGTTTTGGACGAAATTTTGATAAGACCGAACCAGACCGGAACAACCCAGATCGACCGGAATATTTCGGTCCGGTCTCGATCCGGGGTTTCAAACTATTTCGGTCTTTAGTCTGGTCCGGTCTTAGCCGGTCCGGTCCGCTCCCGGACCGATGCTCAGCCCTAGATTTGGACGATAAAGACATTTTATTTGGACTGGATGTATTTTAGGAAATTTTGTGGGCATAAAAACCGGCTCTTTTAAATGGTTTTTCTCAAATCAATCCGGGGATTTGTACCAGGTTTAATAAAAAGGCCAAGATCGGTTTAAAAATAGGTTAAACCCCTCCCATCGAGTTAATCCGATCAAGTTAAAAACCGAGTAAAATATAACAAAACCTGTTTCAAACCGATCCAATTTAAGTCAAAACCGGTTTGTTGACCGGTTGGCTCAAACCAAAACTTAAAAATCGATCCGTTTTGGTTTTATAAGTACAGTATTATATCTGAACAAAACAAGTAAAGAAAACAAGCGAAAATCAAGAAAGGATTTATAACATTCTATATTTTCTTGAACTGGTTTACAATGTAACTTCAACTAACACGAGCAACGGGTACACTGTGCAACGGGTACGAGTAACAAACTATTCGAGATTAATGAGCTTCGAGTCTGTATCCTTAAGAATGTGCGCGTGTTCCTCCCAGAAGCCATCTTCAATTATATTCGGGCATTCCACCACTAGTTTCTTCACTCCATCTATCTCCTGTGGATGCACACAAAAGAAAATTAGATTGTGTTTATAAAAAATATGCAGACTGCGCCAAATTGGGTGAAACCAAAAAAAGATGATGTTATCGCAAACACAAATAGCGAAGTAGTATGTGAAGGTTACCTTGTCGTCCTCCCAGAAAATTGAAGTGCCGTTGAGGTTCATGAGTGGCAACTGATTGTAGTCAATACCAAACTCCTGCTTCAGCGTCTGAAACTTTTCCTTCAATACCTCACCACCCTGTATTTCCAATATCATAGATAGTTACAAAAACTTATAGCCTTATATATAACAGTTAAGAGAAAAAAAAAAACAAAAAAAAATTATAAAGCAGGCACCTCTAAGTTTTTCTGAGCTCTTTTTCTGCTTTCGCCATTATTGACACGCGCCCAAAACAAAGTATTTAACCGTGTGTTCATGTGACCTACACAAAATAAGAAGACACATATTGCGAAAGGTTACTAAAAAGAATCAATAATATTTGATCAAGTATTGAAGAAACAAGTAAGCATGGGTCGCTTGTTCAATAGTTTTAAGGGAATGACCCATAGTCTTAGAAGCTGGTGCCTTTATATTATACTCGTAAAAAATTGGATACTAGCAAGAAATGTAGTAAAGGAGATGAAAGGGAGGATATACTGACAGTCAACTTGTCTAAAAGACAGATATCGGCGAATCAACTCGTATGATTTATAGCAAACAGCCCTTCCGTCAAACCGCGGTGCATACTGCAACTCTGTTTCAGGCAAAAATTCTTTCCACTTCTTCACGTATGCATCTGTGAACAACGAGCATATTGCAGACACTAATGTACTGGAAGAATCACAGATTACTTCTATCAGTTTCATTGCGAATAAAAGTATAGCATACCATATAGTCCTAGGAAAGGAAGACGGACCTGTCACGTCTTTCAAAGAGTTGAGTGTCTTTCTCCAATACAAAACTGCAAATCAAAGATAACGTTAAAATAATTACCTGATATATTAACAATAAAAACTGACGTAATGCTCACCTGTATTCATCACTCTGTCCATAGCCATATACAATGTCATCCTTAAACTCTTCGAATACATCCATTGCACATGAGTTTTGCTGCCGGTTCATCAAATGGCTTCTTGAATTTATGAACCTTGGTAAATCTAGGGGAAAACAAATTAAGAAACCATATAAAAATTAGCCAAAGTATAATAGCAGACAACACGAACACAACAGAAGCAAGAAGTAGCACTTTTAGTAAGCGCAAAATAAAATATCTCAGTAACCTATGTTACCTGCTAAATCGACATCCATCTATTCTTACGACAATCCAATTATCTTGCTTCGTGTGGTTCTCAGCCCGCCATAAAGTCAATTGTTCTTCACCAATACTGGACACATTCTCCTCTAAATCAGTTAAACTTTCAACTATCACAAGTTGTCCTCCTTAATCCAAGTTGTCCTCGTTAATCCAATTAAGTAAAAATCGGTTTGTCACTCCTCTTTAATCCAAGTTGTGTGTCACAGAATTCTTCATTAGTTATCTTAACATCCATCTTCTCGAGTTCGTCCAAACTACATCCAACTTTGCGTGCGTGTTTTTTTAGGGCATTACTTCTGCTTATCGATTAATTCTGTGTCCAGCTTCTCTCCTTTGGCTAGCTATATGTGTCATATCAGCCCAGCTGCGAGTCATCCACATCATCCACCAACTAACTGTTATTGGTTTAGTCTTTTGGCCTCTAGTTGTTGGCCTCATGACAAGACTAAAGGTTCGGGACAAGGGTTTTAACCTCAAGGCCTCAAATACCATTACGATGATGGTCATGAGGCTAACAACCCACCCTAGATAGGTCTTCTTGTTATCCTCCGAAGTGGGATCATCATCATTGGACGGGAACTCTTCGAGGATCTTTTCGATCGCCTCTTTTAATTCATGAAATCCCACTTTTAAACCCACTGTACCAGACAAACCATCTATGCCTTTACTCATAGAAGGATAACTTTCTGATAACCCCATGTAATGCGAACCGATGAAATGCCGTTTATCTTGAGATTTGTTGGATTCCCAAATTCCAACAACAAGTTTCGATAATGTACCGCTAGAAGGTAAGCGTTGGAGAGTAAAACCATACCTTCTAAAAACCTTTCCTCATCATGGGGAGTGGGAAAAAGTTGGAGTTTCAGGAGTGGGATTGATTTTTGGGGTTCATGTTCATCAAAAACCGGGCGTAACTTATCTAGGAATAAATCGTAATCATCACCAAAAAGATGAAACGATTCATTCCTAATTAGAGGGTTTTTTATATCCACAAGTTCATGTATGTCGCCGATATGCGGAATCCTTTCAGATCTGTCTAGGGTTACTACTGGTTTATGAGGATCTTGTTGCTCAAACCAGTCGTTTGGATCTCCACGCATCGACGACATTTCTTCCTTTAGGAGGCTAACTAGAAGATAGGCAGCAAGAAATTAAAAAGAAGATGATAACCTGAAGTAATGATTCTCGAGAGAGAGAGAGAGATGAAATAGAATCGACTTGCTATTTCTAATTAAAACAGCTGCGCGCGTATATATAAAACATTCAATTAAAATATTGTTATATATACGCGCGCAGCTGTTTTAATTAGAAATAGCAAGTCGATTCTATTTCATCTCTCTCTCTCTCTCTCGAGAATCATTACTTCAGGTTATCATCTTCTTTTTAATTTCTTGCTGCCTATCTTCTAGTTAGCCTCCTAAAGGAAGAAATGTCGTCGATGCGTGGAGATCCAAACGACTGGTTTGAGCAACAAGATCCTCATAAACCAGTAGTAACCCTAGACAGATCTGAAAGGATTCCGCATATCGGCGACATACATGAACTTGTGGATATAAAAAACCCTCTAATTAGGAATGAATCGTTTCATCTTTTTGGTGATGATTACGATTTATTCCTAGATAAGTTACGCCCGGTTTTTGATGAACATGAACCCCTAAAATCAATCCCACTCCTGAAACTCCAACTTTTTCCCACTCCCCATGATGAGGAAAGGTTTTTAGAAGGTATGGTTTTACTCTCCAACGCTTACCTTCTAGCGGTACATTATCGAAACTTGTTGTTGGAATTTGGGGTATCCAACAAATCTCAAGATAAACGGCATTTCATCGGTTCGCATTACATGGGGTTATCAGAAAGTTATCCTTCTATGAGTAAAGGCATAGATGGTTTGTCTGGTACAGTGGGTTTAAAAGTGGGATTTCATGAATTAAAAGAGGCGATCGAAAAGATCCTCGAAGAGTTCCCGTCCAATGATGATGATCCCATTTCGGAGGATAACAAGAAGACCTATCTAGGGTGGGTTGTTAGCCTCATGACCATCATCGTAATGGTATTTGAGGCCTTGAGGTTAAAACCCTTGTCCCGAACCTTTAGTCTTGTCATGAGGCCAACAACTAGAGGCCAAAAGACTAAACCAATAACAGTTAGTTGGTGGATGATGTGGATGACTCGCAGCTGGGCTGATATGACACATATAGCTAGCCAAAGGAGAGAAGCTGGACACAGAATTAATCGATAAGCAGAAGTAATGCCCTAAAAAAACACGCACGCAAAGTCGGATGTAGTTTGGACGAACTCGAGAAGATGGATGTTAAGATAACTAATGAAGAATTCTGTGACACACAACTTGGATTAAAGAGGAGTGACAAACCGATTTTTACTTAATTGGATTAACGAGGACAACTTGGATTAAGGAGGACAACTTGTGATAGTTGAAAGTTCTCAGCTCCTCAGAAAGAATGGGATAACCATTCAAGAAAGTTGGTGAAGCTACATTTTCTGTATGAACAATTATGATCTTCCGCCTACTGTAAACTCCATTGTCATATTTTTTGGCCTGAACATCACTTGCAGCACATTGAAAAACTTCTGTCGTCTTGAGAATGCAAGAACCTTGGCGAAACATGTCTGGAAGGTCGTTGTAGTTGATGCCGAACTGTTGGAATAGAATCTCATTCTTTTCAATCCTTCCCTTGCCTTTTTCGGATTTCTGGAGACATAAAGGGATATGTCAAAATAGATCTTTTTGTTAGAAAGAAACATAATTTCGCTAAGCGTAAAAGATTGAATTCATACACACCTCCAATATCTCTTGTGCTTCTCGTTCTGATTTCCCACTTTCAACCAACTTCCAAAAGCATGTATTGGTCAAGTTAGTCTCATCACCTGGAAAAAAGTATCATCGTTAAGATCAATCAGTGCAAACCCAACCCGTTAAAAAAATGGCCATTTTGCCACCACCATAGTTGAGTAATATGTGAATGTTCTACTCACATTCTCGTTGTTTGAAAGCAAGATATGCCTGAACATCACGTGTTGTCTTTAAGCACAAGGCTTCTGCTTCAAAAGATCGCCTGATCTTATGACTTTGTTGGGAAAGAACTCTGTCCAATTCATCCGATAAGATGATGTGAACAACGAGGCAATGACCGATACTAATTTACTGCAGTGTTAAGTTCATTGTTATAACATCAATTCCATAAAAACAATTAGTAACACAAACAAGTGTACATAAAAACACATTACCTGGCACGTCTAGTGTAAACATCGGTTTCCTTTCTGAAAATGAAGCTGCATACCACATTAAGTAGTTTAGAGTTAGACATTCATATGTGTTTCTGCTATATTTACGACAATGGATTGAAGGTCTTACCTGTACTCTTTCCCAAAACCATAAGCCAAGATTATATCTGGCATCTCCTTGCAGATCGATGATGCACATGAGTTCATCAAGTTCAGAACATTTTCATCGTTTGGTTTTATAAACTCATTAGCTTCACAAAATCTGCCATAATTGGTACATGGTTAGAACAATAGTAATAAAATTTCTGGCATATATAACAACGTAAAAGTAGCCTGTAATCGCCTTTCAGAAAGAAAAAAAAAGTAGCCTGTAATCAACATAACTATACTAAACAAAATTTCACATGCTCATAGCGGATTGAACCTGATGAACGCCCCATTCGTTATATCGTTAAACAATAATCTTTTCACACAACAACTAATTCACATGAATTAGCCCACCCGCGTAAATATACTGTAAGACCCAAGCACAATACAAGAATCAAACAAGTAACCTAGTCCCCCGAAAATCCAGTTATGTCTTTTTACTCGTTTAGTCAGAAAGAATTATAACCAAACATGAATTCTTTATATTTTCGATAACCGACTAATCAACGAGATTTCAAGGACGTGAATTTCTCAGAGCATGCTTAAGAGTTTCTAAGAACATATATGTACCTTGCAAAATTGCTACATTGAAGTCGAACTACGATAAAGAGTCCAGACTCTAATGTGTCTTTGATTTCAGCATCTTTTACATCTGCATACTGGCTCTTCGCCATTTTCTTCTTCTTCTTCGATTCCGAGGGGTCTTTGGTTTCAGAATCTTTTACACAGCTATTTGCCCTGTTCTTCTTCTTCTTCTCTTTCTTCGATTCCAAGGGGTCTTTGATTTCAGAATCATTTACATACTCGCTATTCACAATGTTTTCCTTCGCTTCCAATGGGTCCTTGAATTCAAAATCTGCAGTTTCATACTTGCTATTCTCCATGTTCTTCGATTCCAACCGTCACTACAATCAAGATTAAATGCTATAGGAACGGAAATACATATATACATAGGGATCTCCTAAAGCCCATATTAGCGAAATCTTACTCAATAAGAACTGCTTTTATAATCAAAATTGTACTATGGGGCTGTTTATTTTTAGCTTATATAACTGTCTGTTTCGGCTTATATAAAATAAGCCCCAATTTTGTGGCTTATTTGTAGACTTATGGACTTATATAAGTTTATTATGATATAATAAACTTATATAAACCCATAAGTCTACAAATAAGCTTAAAAGATTAGTGTTTATGATTTATGACATATAAGCCAAAATATGGCTTATTTTCGGCTTATATAACATAAGCCCCAAATTTTGTGGCTTATTTTGAGACTTAGGGGCTTATATAAGTTTATCATGATATAATAAACTTATATAAGCCCATAAGTCTCCAAATAAGCCACAAAATTGAGGCTTATGTTATATAAGCCGAAATAAGCTTACGTTATAAAAGCCAAACCAAACACCCCTTATATTTACACATAAGTATTGTTATATGGTATGGTAAACCACGGCTCAAGCCGTTGACAAAAACGTCAACCCTCATACCCTGGCCTCTGGCGCCATAGTTGCCAGCCCAAAGGGTGGCCGAAAACATGATCCTACGAGGCAAGGCTCGTTATGGGTTTATTTTTATTTTTTATAAAAGTGGGCCACTATAACGCCAACCAGGTTGTGAGTTTTGGCGTTATGAAAAAAGCTAGACACGCACTTTTTCCATAACACGAACCAAAATTGTAGTAACTAATAACTAAGCACAAATCTAGTCGTAAAACATGAATTAAAGCACAAGAACACAAAACCCTAATTGGTAAAAAAAGTAAAACCCTAAATAAATACATGAATCAATACGTCAAAGATTAAAATAGTTTGAATTCACTAACTAAAAATTACGGCCTCTGGTGCCGTAATTGCCAGGTGGCCAAAAACGCACTGCGCGAGCCCTGTACCGTGGCTCGCGTTATTTGTTTCTCGCGCCGTTAAGTATTTTTTTATTTTTTTTATAAAAGTGGGTCACTATAACGCCAAAAATTGGGGTTTTTCGCATTATGGCAGAGTTTTGGTGTTATAAAAAAAAAACTGACGTGGCATGCACTTATTTCACGACACAAGCATAAAACCGTAAATTAAAACATGAATCAATATGTAAAAGATTCAAATACTAACTGTAAAAAATACCTTGGATTGATCTTGTTTTTTTTTTTTTTTTTCTTCGTGTGTTTGTTTTGAATGAATGAATAGTCAGGCTTCTTTTTATAGTAGAGAGGGTTTGGGTTGACAGGTTAGATTATTCTATTTTTATTTAAAATTGTGATTTATTTAAATAATTATAAAAAGGAATGTGATTTGCATATCTATATCTATATCTATATCTATATATCTATATCTATATCTATATACTTACTTACTATTTATAAAGGGTGTATATACACATCCTAAGTCCGAACATAACTCTAAACCAAAAATTAAGATAAACATATTAATAATTTAACCATCACATCATTTTTAATCCAAACCTAATTTTAAATCTTGACCATCCATTTTTTAACAAACTTTTGTAACAACTTATTAAAAACTTCTTTTTATTTTTAAATTGAAATATCTTTTAACCCATTTATTTTTTTCATAATCTAATTTCACCATATTTTTTAAAATTTTGTTCTCTTCAATTCAACATCCATTTTGATATATTTACAAATTTTTTATTTTTTTTCATTTTTAGTGATTTTATTTATTTTAGTTCAACTTTTTTACATTTTAATGTTAATTTCAATTGCTAAAAGTTCGTCATTTATTACCCGTCGCTGCATTGCGCGGGTACCATGCTAGTATATGAATATAGTCAAGAAAATATATATATAAGTTTAAGAGACACATAAATAAAAAGTTTTTTTTTAAAAAAAAGATAAGAAGGATTTTCAGTCATTGATTTAAAATTAATGGATGAGATTAAACTACAATCCTAACTAACAAACTAACCATTTAAATATGATTTTTAAAAAGTTTTTCAAAAATTCTGAAAAATTCCAGTAGATCGGGTATGTTGGTGCAAAAAACTTTTGTGAATTTTTTTTTTAATTCGAAGTTTTTTACGTTTTTTAATGCAAAAAAAAACGAAATTTTGATACACAAAAACGATAATTTTTAGGCTTTTTACGTTTTTTGTGCATTAAGAATTCATTTGTATGCCCAACTTCTTTTAACATTTTACTTTAAAATTTGATGGCGCATCAAACTAAAAGAACTTAAAAATTTTGTGCATGAAAAAAAAAATTTACACCAAATTTCACCTTTTTATGCATCAAATTTTGTTTTTTGTGCATTAAAAAAACGTAAAAAACCTCAAAATTAAGAAAAATCTCTTCACAACTTTTTTATGCACCAACATATCCGACATTATGGAATTTTTTCATAATTTTTCGAGAACTTTTTAAAAATTATGTTTAGATGGTTACTTAGTTAGTTAGAATTATAAATTGATCTCATCCATTAATTTTAAATCGATGACTGAAAATCCTTCTTATCCTTCTCACAAAAAAGTCTTTTTATTTTAACTCTCCCCTATAAGTTTATATCTCTAATATATATAAAGTATTTAAAGATATTTAATTAAAGCATAATTAATAATACAATTAAAACTAGTGTTTTCAGACTCAGATCGACCCGGTTGACCTGGTTCTGGTCCAAAAAACAGGTCATATTAACCCGGGTTTCACATTTTTGAAACCCGGCTAAACCTCTCAGGTTTAGGGTGACCCGGTTTCGAGACCCGACCAGATTTTGATTTTTTTAGGTTTTTTTTTTATAAAAGTGTGTAAATTTTACGTATTAGCGACTGAGTGATCGAGTTTTTCTTTTAGACTCGGTCTAGGAACTCGAAGGCAACTCACTGAGTGATTGTTCACTCAGTGACTTCATTATGTTAAAGGATAATCTTTCACTTCGGTTGATTGTTATTCAAATCCATCAGTGAGATCATTAGTCACTAAATTGACCTAACAATCTCCCCCTATTTGGATATAAAATAAGCTTAAGTGAAATTGTTATAAGTGAGCAAAGAGACTTTTTCTTACACATACTATTCTACTGATGAAAAGACTTGTTTTAACAAAGTACTTCATTTTTATTCATAATTACAAAGACTGAATAGTCTGATACAAGAAAAACATTAAAAACAAAAGATTACAATCATTCAGGACTTCATTGCTTCCATCTTCACCCTTGATGAGCTTAACACCTTTTCTTTGTCAGGCCTTCTAGCAATCATCTCCCTGAGCTTTTCAGCATACCTTTTGTTCTCCTCAGTGTCAACTTGTCCAGCCATCACTAGAAAGATTAAGAGACTTTCAGTAGGACATCTTTCAATGTCACTCATCCTTTAAAAGGCTTGGTCTCCAAATACATTCACGAAGAAGATACCCACTCAGGTTCTTCAATGACCATGTTATTTACAAAGGGGACGTTCTCAGGAAGGGTTCGATTACATTCCAACCCAGGGACTCTAGTCTCAGCTTCAAGCTCAACTCTTTTCCGTTTTCGTCCCTGAGTCTTAGAAGGATCCTACTCAGCCAAAGGTAGATCCTCAGTGATCCCTAACTGTTCCTTGATCTGATTCAACCTCTCGTATCTCTTACTGAGAGAGTTGAGTATTTCAGGGACACACTTGTTGGTCTTGGTCCTGAAGATCCTACCCATTTCATTCCACTCACTGAGACTAAAATCACCAAAGGAGAACTTCTTCATTACTTCAAAATTTCTTTCATCATTATTTCTATAAACAGTTACTGAGACTGGTGTTGTGTGAGGAATGATTTGAAGATTGGTGATTGGTTCAGGCTTCCTTCGTTGAGTGGTGACTTTGGTGTATTGATCACACAACTTTTTAGTTGGGTGGTTCTTTGTTGCTGCTTTCTGATCATCTCATCCTGAATAGCCTTTAACTCTTCCTCCTGCATCTGAATGAACTCTTGTCCACCCTTTGCACTTAGCAACTCATCAGGGTTACCACCCACTTCCTTGACAAACTTAGTGGACACTTTGAGAATTTCACCTCTTGTTGCCTCACTGGTCTTGGTCCTTTCCATCCTGTCTAAGTATTCTTGGATTTGCTCAAGAGTCATTTTGTATATTTTCCATTGATCTCATATGTACTAAGACAATAGCATCAGGATAACGCCTTCTTTCCCTTGAAGCTTTTACAAGCTTCTTGGGTGATGGTGTGAGGGTTTCATCAGCAATTCCTTTGCGCTAATCTAACTTAGATACTGAGGGCTCAGGCATAGGTGGGATTGAGTTTAAGGGTGTTGGTGTGAGAATTATAGGCACTTGGGGTTGAGGTTGTACAATTTCTTCCTGATCCCCCTCAGTGTGAGAGGGAGGTTCACTCCAAGTAAGCATCATTGGTGGCTCATATCCCCCTCAAAAGTTGAAGGATCAGCCTGACTAATCCCAAATTTTGTTCATTTTGATGGTCCTGAAGAGGTGGTGGATGACCCCTTGAAAGCCTGAAACATCTCAGTCACCATTTCCTTCGTAGACTGAGTGTCAGCCTTGATAGTCTGAACATCCAATTGTATGAGTGACTGAGTGTTTTCCATCATGGTGATTCTGGTCCTGAGGCGAGGACTATCAACATCCTTCAGTGCCTTTGAAATCTCAGAGAGGTTAACAGCATTAGCCATATATCCTTGGGCAGCTTTGCCTAATCTGAATTCAGCCTCAGAATCCGTATGAACATCTTCATAAATGGCATCACACTTAACCTTCACCACATCCAAATCAGACTGAAGGGAGTCTAACCTAGTGAAGAGCTCATAAAACCTATCCTCTTTCAATAATTCCAGAAGTTGACCAACCTTGGAGGTGGACTCAGTAGTACCAGTGATCAGTCCATCCAAGGTTGTCATTAATGACACATTTTCTTCAACAGTTGGAAGAGCATGATTGAGGAAGTGGATGAGCCTCTTCTTCTTATTTTCATGACTACAATTGACAGAACTGATGAACTCCATCTGGTTGTCAACCTGAACTCTCATTTTACCTTCAACAATATCAAAACGATCACCATACGTCCTGAATTCATCTAAGAGTTCATCAGCCTTGGAGGCAAGGTCTTCATGGTTCTGAGTGACCTCAGCTTTCAGGTTGTTGTAGACATGGTTGAAGACACCTTTGAGAGTTTCATAAAGAACCTACTTAGTAACAAGCTTGGTGTCATCAAAAGTAGTAACCAGAACCACAGTATGAGTCCCCAATGATGAGGTGTCAAGTTGTGCCTCGTGGGAGGTATTTTTTGTTAACTCAGGGGAGGGCTCCTTTTGTTCGGATGCCTTAGGGGAGGGCTTTGGTTGAGCCTCAGGGGAGGGCGGTACATCCTTGAACTAGGGTGGGAACTGTGGCTTCTGGTTTGATTGAGGAGGGTCCTAAGTGTTAGGTTCATCCCAACCTCAATCATTTCATCGTCGTCACTGAAACCTTGGAGTAGCTCTTTAGGCTCCTCTAGTATATTAACAAAATCTCCAAAGTTCAATGATCCCCTTGGTTTGTCCAGCTTCCCTTTAAAAGAAGGTTTGCCTTGGTTTTGGTCACTCCCT
This sequence comes from Glebionis coronaria, assembly GCA_025667525.1. Classification (NCBI taxonomy): domain Eukaryota; kingdom Viridiplantae; phylum Streptophyta; class Magnoliopsida; order Asterales; family Asteraceae; genus Glebionis; species Glebionis coronaria. The sequence continues at coordinate 465,516 of JANFOE010000579.1, forward strand.
TCCCCAAATCCTAAGGCTTGGGTTTTGGCCAACTAATGCTCAAGGACAGTTTGCGATTGATCAGGGGTGGAAGTGAGATCCCTATCAGTGAGGTGTGTTACCCGTAGGCGTCTCCCTGAGTCTTTGGGATCGATAATGGTTCCCTCAGGCAAAGACTTCTGTTTTGGTGTGCCTTCATTGGGAGTTGTGGAGGTGAGATTCCTATCAGCGGGGTGTTTTACCCGTGGGCGTCCCTCTGAGTCTAGGAATCAAGTTTTGGGTCCTCAGGCAAAGACTTGTGAGTTAGTGTGCCTTCATTGGATTTGGTATAAGTGATAGGCCTATCAGCGAGGTGTGTTACCCGTAGGCATCTATCTAAGTCTTTGGACTTAGTTTTGTCCTCAGGCAAAAGTTGTATTTTACGAGGGCCCTCATCAGACTGAGTGGAAGGGAGTCCCGTAGGAGTGGGTTGTTTATTTCCCACTCCATCAAGAGGACCAGTAGGTTGGCCCGTCGACCCTGACTGTGATGTATCAAGGCCTCCCGTAAGCTCTTTCCCTTGGGGTATTTGAAGCTTGGTCTAAACAAGGGTGGTCTTTTTAGCCTTGGCCTTTTTAGGACGTGCCTCGGAAGCCTCAGGGCCCTGTGCCGTTGTTGGTTTGGTCTTTGGCATAGTCTGAGGCTTCTTGTTCCCCTTCTTTGGTAAGAAGGGAATGGGAGACACGGATGATTCAAGACTGATCACCTCAGTCATGTAAGCCGTTAATTCTATGGGGGTGACTTCAGATGGGTTCTTAGAAAAATTTGTGGAACTCAGGATTGGTGTAGAAAAACAGTAAATTTCTCCTGAGTGTAAAGAGAACCGAGTAACATTTCTAAGGCGCAAGATATGAACCTTGGGTAAGATACATACTTTTGCCTTGACTCCTTCAGGAGCCTGGTTACGAGATCATTAAAAATAATCTATCCTATGTCAATCTTCAGTCCATTAACTAGACTGTAGATTAGCATCTGGTGAGTGGAATTAACCTGCTCAGTTGATGAGTAGTTCCCACCGATCATCTGAATCACAAAAGTGACCAGGATCCTCCAAGCCATGGGAAAGCAGTTTTGATTAATGGGGTTTTAGTCACAAGTAAATCAGGGACCCCGATTTCTTTTAAGCCCTTTTTAATTGACTTTGTGTCAGGATGTGCAACATAATTTTCTTTGTTATTATTCTGTCCACTGGCTTGACAAAAAGTTTTGAAGTCCAAAATCAATGGTGTCTTCCCATTGTTTACGGTGAACTAAATGACACAACACTTATATGACTTGGTCTCAGACCCCTGAGAACCTTCCGGCCCTTGGGTAGGTGGGGTTACAACCACAACCGTATACCAAAATTCCCTGAGATATTCATGATAGAAGACTGAGGGGGTGTTGGTAAAAGCATCAGCCCAATCACAGTTTATGAGAAATTTGCAAATTGGTTTGTAGGCTGATACACTACTAGGGTAACTGAAATTTCCCCCATAGTTGTTTCCTGAAAAATGAACACCCTCATTGATAAGGTGCTCAGCCCGAGGGGCATAGGGAATAGTCTTGGATAGTGCCATTTTTAAGTTATGATTTTTAAAACTTGCAAAGGACAATGGCACTTTGTGGAATCAAACCAAGACTTGTTTCTTGTTATAATGCAACAATATAACACCAAGTGACTTAATGCAGATTTTTGATCTTGATTAAAATCGAAAGATCAACCACCAAGTAACTTTTATAGCTTATGTATACTATATAACTACGAAACAAGTGATCGATGTGATTACCTTTTATCAAAAACTCTTTTCTTGGAAACAATTGTGGAATACGCACACTTTTCTTTAAGATAAGTTTTTGACAGAGTAAGATTGATAAAGTCTTTGTAGGTGTGTTTGTGTTAATGGTTGGGTATTTATAGGCTCGGATGTGAAAAGGATTTTATTTGATATATTTTCTTTTCACATCCGCATTTAATGAAATGGACAAGTAGTCCCCCCCTTTTTTCTTGGCAACTGTTCCGGTCTGAAATCATAACGCTTTTTGCAGAGATGATGTGGGGTCATGTGCAGTTGAAAGGACGTTTTTGCAATGGATTTTGCACTAAAAAGGGCAAGCATTTAATGCTTAGTAGGATCCTTTACTTTTTTGACCCCTTGACTGGTTGGTGATATTTATTCAAAGGAATATTTGTCTCTGATTTAATATGATGTGTCACCAACCTAGTACATTAAGTAACTAAATCCTTAGAGCATTTAGTTACAACATTTAATGTACCTCAGTGTCAAGGGTGAGGACAAGAAGATATATTTACTCAGGAAGAAGGTTATGAATGTTCACTATACTGAATATCAAGTCATCAAGAAGCCCAATTAATCAATGTTCAGCATACCAAGATCAGCTTTCAGTCTAGTGAAGGTTCATCCAAGGGTTTAGTGAAGATATCAGCTAGCTGATATTCAGTGGGAATGAAGTGTAATTCAATATCTCCTTTCAAGATGTGATCCCTGAGGAAGTGATATCTTATGTCTATGTGTTTAGTCCTAGAGTATAGGACTGGATTGTTTGATACGGAAATTGCACTGGTGTTGTCACAAAAGATGGGGACTACTTTGTATTCCACATTATAGTCCCTGAGTTGACTTTTCATCCAAAGGATGTTTGCACAACAACCAGTAGCTGCCACATATTCAGCCTCAGCAGAGGACATTGCGACTGACTGTTGTTTCTTTGCACTCCAACATACTAGCTTGCCACCTAGGAATTGACATGCACATGAGGTACTTTTTCTATCCATATTGCAGCCAGTATAGTCTAAGTCTGATTATCCTTTAAGATCGAAGCCTGAGCAACGAGGATACCATAGACCTAGTGAAGGAGTACTCTTCAGGTACCTGAATATTCGTTTAACAGCAGTAAGATGTGATTCTTTGGGATCGGTCTGATATCTTGCACATAGAATTGTTGAGAACTGAATATCAGGTCTGGATGCTGTTAGATACATTAATGATCTAATCATTCCCCTGAATAAGGTTTGATTGACTGGTTTACCAGTAAGATCAGGACCTAAATTGTTAGGGGGAACCATGGGAGTCTTCACTGAAGCACACTTAGAGATGTCATATTTTTTAAGTATTTCTCTGGTGTATTTTTCTTGACAGACTGAGATCCCTTTGTCCCCTTGTTTCATTTGCAGTCCAAGAAAATATGTTAACTCACCCATCATACTCATTTCGAATTTCTTTGTCATAAGTTTTTCAAACTTTCTACAAAGGTCATACTTAGTAGATCCGAATATGATGTCATCAACATATATCTGGACTAGCAAAACATCCTCCTTGGTTCTGAAGATAAACAAGGTATTGTCTATCTTCCCCTGACAAATTTATTCATTATCAGGAAGGTAGAGAGAGTTTCATACCATGTCCTTGGTGCTTGTTTAAGTCCATATAGGGCTTTATCAAGTTTACTGACATGGTTAGGGAACTCAGAACTCTCAAAACCAGGAGGCTGAGCTACATAAACTTCCTCAGTGATCTTGCTATTCAGGAAGGCACTTTTCACATCCATTTGGAAAACTTTGAAGTTCATGTATGTAGCATAGGCAAGGAAGATCCTTATGGCTTCCATTCTTGCAACAGGGGCAAAGATCTCTTCATAGTCAATGCCTTCAAGCTGACCACACCCCTGAACAACAAGCCTAGCTTTGTTTTTTATAACAATTCCATCTTCATTAGTCTTGTTTTTGAACACCCATTTTGTGCCAAGAGTTGATTTCCTTTTAGGGAGAGGAACAAGTTTCTAAACCTTGTTCCTTAGGAATTGATTGAGTTCTTCTTGCATAGACTCAACCCACCCTGGATGTGTCAGGGCCTCTGAAACCTTTTTGGGTTCAATTTCAGAGAGAAAGTCTGCAAATAGACATTCATGGGCTGAGGCAGCAGAGTGTTTAGCAGCCTGACTGCGTGTGAGCATCCCCTTAGACACATCACCAATTATATTTACAAGCTCTATGTGTTGTTGTCTAGACCATCTGTCTTGAGGACTTGGATTAGAGCTTGTGGATAATTGATGATTATCAGGGACTGGTGGTTCAGTACATAGTACTAGATCATCACTTCTCACTAACGGATTTTCAGTGACTGGTAGGTTATCATTCTCATCAATTGTCCCCTCAGTGTCTGCATAGATGAGAGAATCAGTTGATTCTTCAGCCTGAGTAGATATAACTTCAGGGACATGTTGATTTGTGATCAAGTTATTGATTGACCTATTGTGAGGTGATATATGGAAAGATATATCAGCATCAGTTTGAAACTGCTTTGAGGGACTATGTTCATACTCATCAGGAGGATATCTTGATGAGTCATTAATCCCAACTTCTTCTATTGATTGATTTGTGAAATTAATGGCATCCATACTTTCATCAAATGTGACATGAAATGATTCCTCAACTTGTTGTCTCCTTGTGTTAAAAACTGTAGAAACTAGAAGGGGGGTTGAATAGTTTCTAGTTCATTTTCAAAAAATTTCGTTTATTCCATTGGCCGCGGTTCCTTAAATATCACCGCGGTTCCTTATCAATAAAGAACCGCGGGTTCAATAAAGAACCGCCTACAGTGGATGCCAAATATTGATACGTTGTAAACCTTGACAATCGTTTGTATCAAGTTCTCGATTAAGCTTGACTAGATATGAGATGTGTTTGTAATAGATAATAACTATAAGTAAGGAAACACACAAACACATCAAATCAAGTGTACATCAAGCAATAGTCTAAACACTAAACACACACGTACTAAGCCTTAGCTTTTCTGCAACTAAGATGTTTAGACTAAAGGATGCACACTTGACCATAATCTAAACACGAAGCACACACGTACTAAGCCTTAGCTTTTCCGTAACTTAGATGTTTAGATTATGAGATGCACACAACACACAACATATAAATATATCTATAATAGTAAAGACATAAATGTAAAGGAAAGTACTGACACGATGATTTATAGTGGTTCGGTCACGAAGCTCCTCTTCGCCCTACTCCACTCCTCGAGTACACCTTACTCGAGAGTTACTTCACTAGTCAACAAAACTCCTTTTAAGGCGGAGAAAACCATACACGTCGCTTACACAATTTCCGACACTAAGCTAGATGTCGAGAACTAATCTTAGGTAGGACCAATCTACACAACGTTGCCCACTTCACCATTTAACGACACAAGGCTAGATGTTGAGTTCTAATCGAAAGGTAGAACCAATCTTCACAACGTTTCCTACTTCACCATTTTACGACACAAGGCTAGATGTTGAGTTCTAATCGAAAGGTAGAACCAATCTTCACGACTCTTCACTTTGAAGCTAAGTGAGAACTTCACTAGACACAACTACATCACTTTATAGTTTAGTGAGAACTCACAAGACACAACCACATCACTTTATAGTTTAGTGAGAAATCACAACTCTTACCTATTACAACTCAATAAAACACATATCCAAGTGTACACATGTAACTTGGATCTACACAACATAAATCCAAGTATACACATATACAATGGATTTACATAAGTCTTAATCCAAGTATTCACAAATACAATGGATTAACACAACTAATCCAAGTATTTACAAATACATTGGATCTACATAATATTGATCCAAGTATACCCATATACATAGGATCTACACAAGATTGATCCAATTATACACATATACATTGGATCTACACAAGACATAAATAAAAATGATGAACATGATGATCTTCATCAAGACTTCATCTTTAATCACATCACAAGTGTGTGAGTGATCTTCTCTTTGCACTTAAGAGGATGAGGAGATTGAAGGAGAGAATCACATCTTAAACAAGATTAATCTAAACTAACTAATCAAGGGTTTAAAGATGTTTTTGAAGAAACTGTGCAAAAAGGGTTCAAAGAAAACCTGGAAATGATCCACTATTTATAGGACAACATTGCAACGGTAAAAAACACTCGCGGTTCCTTATCTCTACCCGCGGTACCTTATCAATAAGGAACCGCGGGTTCCTTTAAGGAACCTCCGCGTTGGAGTCCGTGTAAATTTGTCCTTTAGTGGGGATATGCCATCTGGGGTAGTTTATACCCTCAAAGGATATTCCTTTGGCATATGGAATATGCCAAATTCAAATTAAAGAATATTCTTTGGAATATACCTTAGGGAATATTCTTTGGAATATTCCAAATTCAAATTTCCATTTTTCTTTTTAATAAAACATTTTCTTAAAAATAAAGTTAATTAAAAATTACTTTGTCACTTTGTATAAAAGTGAGTTTTAAGAAAATATTAATCCTTGATCACTTAGTTAGGTTAATGACATGTTTGTACATACCTTGAGTGATTCATGCCGAATGCGATCTTGGAGGTGTCGAGAGAAGTACACAAATGTATTCTTGAGTGATTACGAGTACCTTAACATTTTACATAATGTATTGCGAATTATACGTTTGTCATCAACAAAACATAAAGAGATTATATCGACAAAGCATCGTAATGTTTGCACTAACAAAAACCCTGAAGGCTTTGGAGACAAAAGAGTATCCAAGAAAGTGTCCATCATCAGCCTTTGCATTAAATTTACCAAGATGGTCCTTTTGAATGTGAATGAACACAAGATATCCAAACACATGAAAATAGCTGATATCTGGAATCCTTTCCCTGAATATTTCATAAGGAGTCTTATCATGTATTTTGATAATGATACATTTGTTCTGAGTATACAAGGTTGTAAATAGCGTGAAGCGTGGCATAGCGTTATTGTCAAGCTACAAGCTACAGTAGCTATAGTGAAGCTATGACGTTTTCCGAAGCGTGATATATAGCGGCATAAAATATTTATAAATTAGTATTTATATAGCGAGTTTATAAAATGGAGCAATATTTTGATTTTAGTTGAAAACAAAACTAGCTATTAGTTACTTAAGGATTTATCTCCATATTAAAATTACCAAGACCAAGTCAATTAAATAGCCAAAAATTAGTAAACGAGCAAAATTCTTGTAAATCAGCAAAAAGATTGGAAAAAGCGCCACGTTACGCGCTATAGCGCGCTATATCACGCTTTATGGTGCTTTTTAGCACGCTACGCCTTAAGACGCCGCCTTAGTCTATTTCGTAACGTGGAGGCCACGCTTCACGCTATAGCCCGCTATAAGGCGCGCTATAGCGCGCTATTTAGAACCCTGTGAGTATAGCAAGCTATTTTCACAGCCTCAGTCCAGAAGTGTTTTGAAAGATTGGATCCATTGAGCATGGTTCTTGTAGCTTCAATGAGAGTTCTATTATTCCTTTCAAGCACACCATTTTGTTTAGGTGTGTAGGGAGAAGAGAAGTTCTGAGAAATTTCTTTCTCATCACAAAAACTCTCAAGCTCGTGGTTCCTAAAAATTGTCCCATTATCAGTCCTTAATTGTTTGACTTTGGTGTCATTTTGGTTTTCTACTTGCCTGATAAAAAAGACATGATGAATTCAGGAGCCTGACTTTTCTTTTTAAGGAAGTATACCCATGTGTATCTAGAGTATTCATCAACAATCACAAGGGTATATTTCTCATGATTTATAGACATGGGACTGACAGGCCCAAATAAGTCCATATGAAGAAGATGGAGACACTTCCTAATAGAAAAGTTTTCTTTTGGCTTGCAAGAAGCTCTCTTGTGTTTATCTTTTTCACAGGCTGAACAAGGTTTATCTTTTGAGTACACAATAGATGGTAAGCTAACAACTTTGTTTTGTTTTGCAAGTTTGTTTATGTCTTTAAAATTGAGGTGTGACAGTCTCTTGTGCAAAAGCCAATTGACTGAGTCTGAGGCTTTAGCGAAGAAACATGCTCCTGAGAGAGTTATAGATGACATGTCCAAGACATATACATCATTTCTTCTTGGATCAGTCATTACAATTTCTTTGTTAGCATTAAAGATTGTTCCTTGCTTATCATCAAACTAAACGATGTACTTAGCATAACATAGCTGGCTGATACTTATGAGATTATACTTCAGACCATTTACGAACGCCACTTTTGAGAAAACTATTCCACAACATTTTATTGAACCATATCCCTCGGTAACACAAGATGAGTTATCACCAAATACTACCCTAGGACCTGGTTGCTCCACGTATTTGTGCAGATAACTTTTGACCCCTGTCATACTTCTTGAACACCCACTGTCTAAGTACCAGATAGGCTCCTTGAAGTGTTTCTTCCTCATGGTGATGTCAACCCATTCTCCATTTCGAGCATGACTCTTTCCAACTGATAGTTCATCATCATCTAGAGCCATCAACACTTGATATCTGACTTCCTCATCTTCTGAGGACAAGTCTTCATAATCCTAATCAAAGGTTTCAGCTACCAGACCTTTGGCTTTGTTCTGAGGAGGTTTTTGAGTCTAAGTATTTGAGGGTCCAGCTTCTAAGAGTGCAAGCTTTGCTTTGACCTTTTTATACTCAGACCTATAATCCTTCTCAATTTTCTTATTATTCTGAAATCTTTGGTTAATTGTAGAAGCCTGAATCAGTTTTGGTGTAAACTTAGGTTGAAAATTGTCATTTCCTGATGATGAATTTTGACTTTTATAAGAGGCCAATGGAGTTTTTGAAAGACAATATTTTGCAAAATGCCTAGTTTTACCACATCAGTAACAATCCACCCCCTCAGTGAATTGATTTCCAGCAAATCGAGTTCTTTTGATATATCGTTTGGTATTTGCCAACATGACCCTTTCATGAAATTCCCTATTTAGATCCCTTATGTATTCAGTACTAGATCTTTCATCAACCTCATCGTCTGAGGTCTCCTGAAAGTCTAAAACAATTACATTTGAGTAAAAAGCAGTTGTAATGGGTCCATGATCAACAGGGGTTGGTTTGGCTGAGGTGTTAGTTATTAAGGCCTTCTTAGACTTAGGATATCTTCTATTTATTAGATTATCTTCATAGATAAATCTTCCATAGATGTCTACTAGATCCTGAGTCTGAATGTGATTGGCATTTCTCAATCCTTGAGAGAAACCAAGCCATTTTTCAGGGAGACTATTCACAAAACCAACATTGATTTCATGTTTAGACAGTTTCACCCCGTCATTTGATAGCTCATTGAACAAGGTCTTGTATCTGGTATAAGTCTGAGGAAGTGTTTAAGATGGTTTGGCCCTGAAAGTGTTATATTTTAACTTCAGGTCCATAATCCGATTTTCCTTAGTGTCAGATGGATCTTCGAAACTATGAACAAGATCTGTCCAAGTCTCTTTGGCCGTCTCACACTCGATGACAGCCTCCATAATATCGTCAGGAAGACAAGATATTATGATGATTTTGAGACGTTGGTTTTGATTAACCACTCTCCTTTCATCGTCAGACCATTGGTTTTCAGGTTTGTCATCACCTGCTGTTGTTTTTGGTTTGAATGGAACATTCTTAATACAAGTAATGTAATAAGGTTCCATTCCCATCAAATAACATAGCATTCTTTTCTTCCAATTATTAAATCTTTCATCTTCTAACTTAGTAGCGTTAACATAGTAACTTGCTCCCTTTTTGTTAACAAGTTGAGGTACATTACTTTCAGCCATAATGGATCAAGGTTTTAAAAACTTTAAGACGGTAGTTAAAAAGTTTTATAATCCTACCGCTCTAATACCACTTGTTGTTGGTCCCTTGTAATTAGTGTTATACTTAAGAATACTAAGTATAGACCTAACTCATGGTAAAGTAATGTAAAATCACAAGACAATGTAAAGTAAATAATACAAAAGGTTTTCAACGTTTAACTCTTAATTTATTAAAGAATTATACCCTATTGTATACGAAGCTACAATAGGGATTGAATAGACAATGTGTGTTTTAGTGATCTCCTCACTAACAAGCTAGTCAAATCCTAACGATTGCTAAGCTTGACGATTCTATCAACAAGAGTTTAGAACTCAAGTGTTTGATCGTATTTGGAAGAGAGAACTTTGTTTGTGAATGTCTAAAGCATTTAGTGCACAAACTTAATTCTCTTCTTTTATAACCATCCTATTTATAGAAGTAAAGGTAGATACAGGACAAATAATTGCCCATGTGCAATTCTTGTCTTATTGGTACAGTGTACAATCTTATCTTAGCCTATTCTAAGTATTAGGACATAATTCCTTTTACACTTTTCAGTACCCTATCTATCCCAAAAGGGTAAGTCACGCTAATTGTGTGATGTACAACATCTTATCACAATTCAACTTATCCTGCCTTTACTTCAGTCTTGGAGGATGCTTGTTTCTCCAGGGAGATCGTATGGGGTTCAGTGAGTCTATTGCCACAACTCACTGAACCCATCACCTTCTTCTTTGTCTTGGATATCATTCATTGAACTTCACCTCTCTAAATGATCGAGTCTTTCTTTTAGACTCAGTCTAGGAACTCGAAGGTAACTCACTGAGTGACTGTTCACTCAATGACTTAATTATGTTAAAGGATAATCTTTCACTTGGGTTGATTGTTATTCAAATCCATCAGTGAGATCATTAGGCACTGAATTGACCTAACAGATGGCAACACATAAGTGTGGGTTTTTGCCACGTGGAGAGTCACCTCCCAACTCACCTTCCACTCCCACTACCCTTAGTAAACAAGTTTTCATTTCTTTGTAATACAGTGTCAATATGTGCTCATAAGTGGCAATACTTGCTGACTCGTCTACCACTCCTCGAAGATAAAGCAAATGTTACATGTATCTAGGGGTAGATATAATGGAAGGTCACAAAAGTCATGTGACCTCTCAAGTGAAAAATTGTAGGGTGAATTTTCGAAAAAATTTAGGTTTTTTTATAATATGCTCTTTCTAAGAATCATTTTATAGTGTACTTGTTAAAAGATATCAAAATGTGATTTTGTAGCTAAATTTTCTGGCTTCGCTCCTATTTGTATCATTAGGATTTCGACCAAGATCGAGAACAAACCCTAGGTTTTCAACGTAGCGTTTTAATTTTAAATAAGAAGAAAACATTTAGTTTTCTTATTAGGGATTCGGGTGTAAACCCTAGATTCTATTCTCGATTTTCTTGTAGCTTATTTGTAAAACGATCCAAACACAATCGATACATAAGGTTTTGAATCAAGGGTTTTAAGTTACAAGACTAACATCATGGTGTGTTCGTTTGACGTGTTCTGTGAGCAACCATAGAAACGATAATTTAATCGTTAGTTTCAAGAATCAAGATCAAGATCAACTAGATTAGCTCAGTTGGCCACCAAGGTTCCACTAAGTGGTTTCTTTGGGGGAGGATTCCTGGAGGTCTTGGGTTCAAGACCTGCCAAGGTCCTTTCAGGCGAAGCGGATAAGGAGTCTAACATAACTAGGTTAGGGTTCGAATAAGACATTCTTTCGCTTGGATGTCATTGCACGACTCGATCCACTAACCACTAACATTTGTCGTTCTAAAAAAAGATCTCGTTTATTGTAATTATTCATTAAACAAAAGGTTAGTATTTAAATGTTTATTTATATCTTAATTATATGCATCAAACTAGAATAATTTTGATGCGTATTCGTGGTTACTTGGTTGAACTAGATCTCAAATCCCAACAATGGGCCATGAAATTTTTCCAAAGTTAAATGTGTAAACTGGGAAATCAATATTTCATATCTATATCCATACTACATATAAATCATTTTAGACCATCTCTCATACTCCCTCCGTCCAAAAATTATAGTCCCATTTTAACTTTTTCGGTCTTTTTCTTCCAACTTTGACCTTAAATATTTTTGTTTGTGTTATATAATACTTAATGAAACATCTATGAATTGATTCATTTTTAAATATATTTTCATTGTTATAATTTTTTATCACGTATTATATAACACAAAAACAAATATTTAAGGTCAAAGTTGTTAAAGAAAGACCGAAAAAGTCAAAGTGGGACTATAATTTTGGGACGGAGGGAGTAATTAATACACAAAATTTTTTAGTAGTACCATTAAATCAACATGATATACCTCTTTTTAATGCCTAAACTAAAATATGATTTAAGCAATACAATTTAATAAGTCAAATGTACAACATTAGCGAATTAATAACATAATTTAATAATCATATTAAAACTAATAGATATATAATTAATATGTACCATTACTTAAAATTACAATTATATATTAAAATTATACAACAATTAAAAATATATATTTACAAAAGTTTTCTAACTAAAATGACGGTGTACATAGTTTTAAAAAACGAACCCAACCAATAAGTTCAACCGAGAATGTGGGTCATCATCGATTCAACTAGCCAATAACAGCCGTTCGAAAACGAACTGGAAAGGTCCCATCAAAACTGATAAAATGAAACACTTACATAAATTTATGCTACTTATAAAAGAGATTGCATCCAAAATCTTTAGTATAACCTTATAAATTTTTGGTACGAACCTTTATAACACAAAAACTTTATAAATTTATTTTTGTTTTAGTTTGTGAGCAATACACATTAGATGATATAAATGAAATTTATATGCGACATGTACAAATGATTAATGCTATAAACAATATATATTTTACATATAATTATTTAAATTATTCTTTAAAGTAGGTTTAATTATTTGGTTATCAACATTCATTTTTTTTTAATTTACAAATATGAAAACATACATCCTCTATGTATCTATTATAGAACAAATTTAGTGAAAAATTATGTTTCTAATTAATTTCATTTTTTTGAACATATTAATTTCATTTGAATTGTACATATCAAAATAGGAAGATTTTAAAGTTATTGTAATGTATGAAAACATGTAAACTTATAAACTACGAAGACTGGTAATATTTACACGTTATATAATATTGTGATGAACATTACACTGATTAGCAAATAAACTTTAACATCAATAATCACAATACAATCATACTATTTTATATGATAGGATTCATTATTGCTTAAAATTATTACAATTTAAAACATTATCGTTATTCGCAAAACTATTATCAAAAAATATATATAATCGTAGAATATCATACACGAATAATTTTAGTTTCAGAATACCTGCCGCGGCAACGCACGAGTACCCTGCTAGTTCACATTAAACCTCTTTAAGTATAAGATTTATGAAAGATTTTTTATTTATCATTTATAAACTTATACTACATTTCACATAATTAACAAGATTTTAAATAAAAAATAAGGTGCAACGTATACGTGTATTCAAGCTCGAATGGGTAATACAATGTTAACCACGATTTAGAAGTGATAATACGACTACAAAAGATATCATGCAATAATAAACAAGGTACTCACGCGTTGGGATCGTGGCTGTAGATGCAACTACCTTAAAACTAAAATTCTACAAGCGTAATGTTTTACAATTATACATATTCTTTAACAATAACTTACGAATAATAATGATAACTTTAATTTGAAAAAAATTTAAGCAATAATAAACAATTTCATATAAAAATAGTATTATAAGATTGTGATGATTGATAGTGAAAGTTATTTGCTAATATGTGTAACATGTCATAATACATATAACATATTAATATAGAAAATCTTCGTAGTTTTATGTTGTTGTATAATATGCTCTGTATGTTTTAAAAAAAGAAGGATGATGTGTATTTAATATGTTATTAATATGCATGTTATTGAGTGTTTACAACGTGCTCTGTTTATTGTAAAATGAGAGCTCAAATATGTTACTAATTTTTTTAGAGTTAAGTGCATTTTTGGTCCTTGTGGTTTGGTCCAATTTTCACTTTTGGTCCAAAAACTCAAATAGTTTCGATTTTGGCCAAAAAGGTAAACTATTTCTTCACTTTTGGTCCATTTTCGATAAAATGACTAAAATATCCTCATTTTATAATGTAAAGTTACTAAATTGCCCTCCCTGTCATTCTTTTTTTTACAATTATTTTCCTTATTATTATTATAGTCATCATTCCTCTCAAGCAGCCAATCTGCGATTACGATTAACCATCAAACGAAGTTGTTATATATACATAAATTCGAATCAGAAAACACCTGCTACTTGCTATGCCATGTGTGAAAAAATCAAAACTGCATTGGAATCTTGGGAAAACTACCCAACAAACACTTCAAGAAATCTAAGTGTACATCAATTGTTACATGCAAAAGTTGTATTGTCTTGAATCACTCGAATAGGCGGATATTCAAGTATAAAACACAGGTCTTGCACTAAATGAACTTATTTAGGATCTTGCACAATGAAAAAAGAGTTAACACAGGTCTTGCACTAAACCACCCAAGACCAACACCAAGAACCCACGAACACCCAACAACCAGCAACAGCAGACACCAAGATCGGAACAACAATACAACAACCCTGCTACAGCCTATTGATCCCACACGTATTCCTATACCACAACAACAACTGAAAACAACAGTAACCACCTAATCCGTCACCCTGCCGAAAACCCAACTCTGTAGCAACCAAACACTGAAACAACAAAACCCAAGACCCTACACCGCGGCCCAACTCTAAAACCACCCAACTCAATTCTGTAACAACAGCAACAACCCGAACCACCACTCAACTCAACAACAACTCAACAATAACCACAAATCAACTCTGTAACAACCCGAATCAGAAATGGAAAATGTGGATCGTGATATGTGTAAAGATGGATCGTGATATGAGAAAAGTGATATGGGGAACGTTTGATTAATGAAAGATGAAGAAAAGATACAAATAATGAGAAAGTGATATGAGAAAAGTGATAAGAACGTGATGGTATGATAAGGACGTGATGTTTTATGAAAAGAAAGTGATGGTAAGATTAATGAACGTGATAGGGACGTGATATAGAAAAATAATTATATTATTGTATCTAAGGGAAGTGATGGTATGATTAAAGACGGTGATGGTGATAGGGAAGTGATAGGAACGTGATGAATTGCCCACAGTGATGATAAACTTTTATTATTATTATTATTATTATTATATTATTATTATTATTATTATTTTTTTTTTTTTTTAATAACAAATTCCAATTTTATTAATCACACAAAATTGGAAGGGAGCCGCGAAACAAGCTGCGCTCCCACCCCTTTTTGAATACAAAAACTAAGTCTAGACATAAAAAAACTTAGAATGACAACCAGCTAACCGCTTAAGACGCGAGAGAGTACCCATCGCCTCCTCCTCAAACTCCCCAAAAGTCGAGAAGGCGAATGGAATAAACGAGTAACCATGCTCAGCACAAATAGAAGAATACTTCCTCTTCTTCTTCTGAACAGCCGACTGCAAAGCACTCCCAGGAACCCACGAATCCAACCCCGTCCCTGCAAACGGAGAAACCCCTGTAACATCTAAACACGCATCTTTGCCCTGGGACCAATTGTGAAGCAATAAATCTGCTGGCCGAAGATCACGCCCACCGTCAGAAACAAAACCCATATCAGCTTCTTTCCTCACCGACACACCAACCTTAGAACAAATATCAAACAACACATCACGAACAAGATTGTGCCGAAACTTAACCCCCAAATCACTAGCGCAATGAACAGCATGATCACCCCACAGATCCATCCGATGTACATGGCAACCCGAGCACAAAGATCCATCAGGAAATAAAGGAATCGACAAACGATAACACAATACCGCACGAAACTGTCTCGGGTTCATCCGCTGTCCCAGCCCATCAATCGGAATAGTGAAGAGGTAATCTTGCGCATGAGGAGCACGCACACAGCTGAGAAGTGCCTCCTGACGACGACTCAACCCAAAACGCGACGTCAAACAACCATCAATGAAACCAAAGTAACTCTTTGCCAAAGACTTCATAAACTGGGGGACAGGAGAGCTAGTGGTGACAGAGAGAGGATCGACACCACAACAAGTCGAGAAAGCATCAAGAGCAGACTGAAAAATAGGGCCCGGCGAAACAATCCCAGATCTCGCCAAAATCCGATCCTGCAAATCACCAGATTGTAAACGAGAATCAATAAAGGCGAAGCGCCTGACATCCTCAGCACATAAAACCCCTAGGCCACCAATACTGATAGGAAGAGTAGCAAGACGCCACTGCAAATCACCAAACCCAGGCCCTGAACCCGTAACAATCAACTCCAAAGACGCGCGTAACGCCTGATCAAACTGTGACAAAACACCCTCAAGAAACCCAGGGGGCAAGTCCTCAAAGCATACACCAACTTAGAAACACCAGCACAATAACAAAGGAGAAGAAGTTCACATTGCGGGTCATCAAGCCCCCTAATAGCCTCTAACAAAGAAATAGCCTTATTATTATTATTATTATTATTATTATATTATAAAAGAGAATGGGTGAGTGGATAGTTTGTAAAGTGACAAAAATACCTTTCTAGTTAACAGTCAAACATTCGGTCAACATAAAAATGGACCAAAAGTGAAGAAATAGTTTACCTTTTTGGCCAAAATCAAAACTATTTGAGTTTTTGGACCAAAAGTGAAAACTGGACCAAACCACGAGGACCAAAAATGCACTTAACTCATTTTTTTACATTGTAATAATGATGTGTGTAAAAGTTTTATTTTATACTTTTAAACTTATTTAGTTTATACATCATACATACATACATTATAACGTGTAAGTTGATTTTTCAAACATTTTTATTATTATCTGTATGTCTACTCTTTTAATAAGTAGTATAAGTTATTCTAGGGCTGAGTATCGGTCCAGGACCGGACCGGATCGAGGACCGAAATGGTCTGAAACCCCGAATCGAGACCGGACCGAAATAATTCGGTCCGGTCTGGTCCGGTCCTATTAGGCAAAATCGATAAGATTTTTTGTAAGACCGAATCGGACCGGACCGAGAACCGAAATTGTGCAAAACTCTGGACCGAAGATTGGACCGAAATTATACGGTGCAGTTCAGTTCCGTCCGATCCAGTCCGATTTTCCAGTCCAGTTCAATTTTAGGTCTGTCATGCTCAGCCGTAAGTTATTCACAACAACAATGTCTAAAGAAAAGAGACTACTATATCTCTTGAACCCAATCAAATATCATTCTCCCTGACTAAACTATCTTTTGAATGGCTAAGACAACAAGTTTAGGTCTAGACTAAATTTAATCTAGACAACATGACTGGGTTGCTAGAAGAAAACAAGTAAAGAAAACATACGAAATCAAAAAGACAAAACATAGTATGTTCTCGAGTGTGGTTGCATCCTTAGTTAGTATGTGTGCGTGTTCTTCCCAGAAGCCATCTCGAATTACATTCGGGTATTCCACCACTAGCTTCATCGTTCCATCTATCTCCTGGATGCACAGGAAAGAAAATTTAGATTGCGTTTACAACATACATGCATACTACTTGCAGGAAAAAATAATGTAGACTGCGTCACAAGCCAAAGTGCCAGTTTCCTACGATGTGAACCAAAAGAGAGGTAGTATAGGATGGTTACCTTGTCGTGGTCCCAGAAAATTGAAGAGCCGTTGTGGAACATGAGTGGCAACTGATTGTACTCAATACCAAATTGTAGTTCATAGCCATAGAGAATAAGCCTATCTTATGTTTATCAAATGCTTGGACAAATTTAAATTTATAGAAATTAAATGGGAACTTTAAAGATGGCACCTATAAGTTCTCTTGAGCTTTTCTTTTGCTTTCGCCATTATGGACACGCGCCCAAAACAAAGTGTTGGACCGTGTGTTCATGTGACCTACACAATATAACAAGAATCAATGAACTATACACACGTAATATTTGATCAAGTATTGAAGAAACGGGTACATGACGAGCTTAATGTTAAGGATGCTATATATTTCCAGTAAGCACTGGTCGTCGTTCAATAGTTTCAAGGGAATGACCTATAGTCTTAGGAGCGAGTGCCTTTATATTATACATGTAAAAAAGTTAGATACTAGCACGAAATGTAGTAAAAGAGATGAGAGGTAGGATATACTGAAAGTCGACTTGTCTCCAAGACAGATACTTTCGAATCAACTCGTATGATTTTTAGCAAACAACCCTTCCATCAAAACGTGGTGCATACTGCAACTCTTTTTCAGGCAAGAATTCTTTCCACTTCTTCACGTATGCATCTGTGAACAACGAGCATATTGCAGACACTAACTTGCTGAAAGAATCACAAATTACTTCTATCAGTTTCATTGCGAATAAAAGAATAGCATAATATATAGTCCTAAGAAACAAAGACGGACCTGTCACGTCTTTCAAAGAGTTGAGTATTTTTCTCCAATACAAAGCTGAAAATCAAAGATAACATTAACATAATTACAGGATAAATTAACCAATAAAAACTGATGTAACAAGCTCACATGTATTCATCACTCAGTCCATAGGCATATACAATGTCGTCCTTAAACTCTTCGAATACATCCATTGCACATGAGTTCATGAGTTTTGCTGCCGGCTCATCAAATGGCTTCTTGAATCCATAAACCTTAGTAAATCTAGTGGATTAAAAATTAAGAAACCATATAAAAATTAGCCAACTACAATAGCAGACAACACGAACACAACAGAAGCAAGAAGTAGGACTTAGTAATCGAAAATAGCACTTGAGTAATCGAAAATAATATATATCAATAACCTATGTTACCTGCTAAAACAACATCCATCTATTCTTATGACAATCCAATTATCTTGCTTCGTGTGGTTCTCAACCCGCCATAGATTCAATTGCTCTTCACCAACACTGAACACATTCTCCTCTAAATCAGTTAGCTCCTTAGAAAGAATGGGATAGCCATTCAAGAAAGTTGGTGACGCTACATTTTCTATATGAACAATTATGATCTTCTGCCTATTGTAAACTCCATTGACACATTTTTTGGCTATAACATCACTCGCAGCACATTGAAAAACTTCTGTTGTCCTGAGAATGCAAGAACCTTGGCGAAACATGTCTGGAAGGTCGTTGTAGTTGAAACCAAAATGTTGGAATAGAATCTCATTCTTTCCTAGCATTCCCTTGCATTTTTCTGATTCCTGGAGACATAAAGGGATATGTCAAAATAGATCTTTTTGTTAGAAAGAAACATGATTTTGCTAAGCTTAAAAGACTGAAGTCGTACACACCTCCAATATCTCTTGTGCTTCTCGTTCTGATTTTCCACTTTCAACCAACTTCCAAAAGCATGTATTGGTCAAGTTAGTCTTATCACCTGGAAAAAAGTATACCGCCGTTAATAAAATAGCCATTTTACCACCACTATAGTTGAGTAATATGATGGTGTTCTACTCACATTCTTGTTGTTTAAAAGCAAGATATGCCTGAACATCACGTGTTGTCTTTGAGCACAAGGCTTCTGCTTCAAAAGAAGCGCCTGATCTTATGTCTTTGTTGGGAAAGAACTCTGTCCAATTCATCCGATAAGATGATGTGAACAACGAGGCAATGACCGATATTTATTTACTGCAATGTTAAGTTCATTGTTATAATAACATCCATTCTATAAAAACAATTAGTAACATAAACAAGTGTACATAAAAACGCATTACCTGGCACGTCTATTGAAAACATCGGTTTCCTTTCTAAAAAGGAAGCTGCATACCACATATAGTAAATAGTGTTTAGAGTTAGACATTCATATGTGTTTATGCTATTTTACGACAATGGATATAAGGTCTTACATGTACTCTTTACCATAACCATAAGCCAATATTATATCTGGCATCTTCTTGCATTTCAATGATGCACATGAGTTCATCAAGTTTAGAGCTTTTTCATCGTTTGGTTTTATAAACTCATTAGCTTCACTAAATCTGCCATAATTGGTACATGGTTAGAACAAAGTACTAAAAATTTCTTGCATATATAACCAAATAGAGAAGTAGCCTGTGATCAACATAATTATACTAAACAAAATTTCACATGCTCATATATAGCGGACTGATCCTGATGAACCATATTTTCACAAATAATTATATGAACTACAACTAGCCCACCCGCGTAAATATACCAGAACACCCAAACACAGTAACCTTATCCCCCGAAAATCCAGTTGTGTCTTTGTAGTTTGTACTGCAATAATTAGTACAGTATAATATTTTTGCTAAAGATGAGTTCTTTAAATTTGCGTTAACCTACTAATCCACAAGTAGGAATTGAACTAAAGACATGAATTTCTTCCGAAATTATTCATTAACCATGCATAATGGTAGCTCGTATTGACTAAATGCTATGCAAGTACCTTGCGAAATTGCTACAATGAACTCGAACTACGATAAAGTGTCCAGACTTCAACGTGTCTTTGATTTCAGCATTTTTTACATCTGCATACGGACTCTCCGCCATCTTCTTCTTCTTCTTCAATTATGAGGGGCTATTCGCAATGTTCTTCTTATTCGTGTTTTTGTTCTTCTTCTCTTTCTTTGATTACGAGGGGTCTTTGATTTCAGAATCTTGTACAGATTCGCTATTCACCATGTTCTTCTTCGATTCCAACGGGTCTTTGAATTCGAGATCTACAGATTCATACTTGCTATTCTCCATGATTCTAACTAGGGGTGCTTATGCGTGTTTAATTAGTATTTAACGGGAGCTATGATCACGAGATTACTAAAGAGTGGGAAATGTTTTCCAGGGACGTTTTTTTGCATAAGGTGAAAGTTGGGGAGATGGGTTGGACCATGAAATGACGAAAATACCTTCACGTAGGAGTTAACGGCAGAACGTTAGGTAAGTTCAAAAAAAGACGACTCGGAGGCAGATTTGCAGGGGAAATGAAAGTTCAAGGGCAAGAACGCTTGTAGTTCTCACTGAGAGGCAAAGTTGCATTTTTTGTAAAGTACATGGACGTTTTTGGCAGTTTATCCTAAGGGTTAATATACACAAAAGTTACTAAACTTTCCAAGAAATTTGTCCTAAGGTAACGAACGTTCATTTTGTGTTTCTAAGTTACTAAACTTTAATAAACTATACATCAGTATAATTTAGTGTTAATTTGAGTAACCTGAATGTATGTTTTTTGATAAGTTAAGTAACATAAATGTCTTGTTTTTCATGTTAAGTAACATAAATATCACGTGTTTGATAAGTGGGTAACTTAATCAACCGGTTATATGAACATTAGTAACTTAGAAACACAAAATGAACGTTCGTTACCTTAGGACAAATTTCTTTGAAAGTATAGTAACTTTTTGTATATTAACCCTTATCCTAATTAATAAGTTAAAAGGTTTAATTATAATTAATTAAAAGGTTAATATACACAAAAGTTATTAAAGTTTGGCCAAAAATTGATTTGGTTACTAAAGTTTAAAACCTAACAGATAGGTTACCCAAGTATACGGGTTTGTGTTTTTGGTTAATATACACAAATGTTACTAAAGTTTGGTTTATCAAGTATTCTCGTGGTTAAGTATTCTCTTAATCAAGATCCAGCAATCGAAAGTGATTGATTGAAGTGTCGTGTGAACTATCTTAGAGAAGATCTACTTTGATCTTTTTGCTTTTATAAGGTGAATAAGTTTGGTTATACGTGGAGTTTTTCTTGATTGGTGATTTAGGGTTCTTAATCATTGTTAGTGCAAAAAAAGTATGCGAAAAAATCAGTTAGATAGCGAATGTACATAAGTTCATTGGTTACTTATGAAAATGTTATAATTTTTGAAAACAAAATCACGTTGTTCATCGTTTATCTAATAAAAATAAAAAATAAATAATTTTTTTAATGTTCATCAGTTTTTTGAAAAAGATGTTCTAAGAAATAAAAACAAATATTCAACAATTCATAAAAAAAATTTAATAATGTTCATCAGTTAATGTTCATTTGAGGTCATCATGTTTATCAGTCTGTTTACAAATATGATCACTTGAAATTCTGACAATAATAAAAGAGAAGACAATTGTCATCATTTAATGATTTTTTTAGACTTTTTAATATTTTTCTCACTTTTTATAAGATCACTCAAATTGTTTTGAATATACCAATTAAATTTAAATTAACCATTTAAATTTCTTCAAATTTGTCCGTTGGTTAGAATGTCTTCTGGTGGCAAATCGAGAATGGGAAAGACGTTTCAGCTTGGTATGACTTATGGGACACACAATGTCCTTTAGGTCAATACTTTACTCCGAGGGAGGTCTCTAGGGCGGGCTTTAATATTTGTTCTTTGGTGGTTGATATTGCAAAGGACGGTGTATGGCAGTGGCCTAATGAATGGCTGCTTAAGGCCCCAAATATTGGTATGATTTTTGTTCCAAACATTGACGAAAACAAAACTGATTAGCTAAAATGGAAAGATGTGCATGGTAATTTGGTGGATTTCTCGGTTAGCTGTGCGTGGGTGGTTCTTCGGTTCAGAGGCAATGGAGTCTTATGGCATCAAATTGTGTGGTTCCCTCATGTTATTCCTAGACACTCTTTTCATATGTGGTTGGTTATGAGAGAACGACTGAGAACGCAAGACAAACTCAGACCATGGGACGTGGGTGAAGATATTGATATCTCGTTGCTTAGGTGTCCATTATGTGGGATTCAACATGACTCTCATCCACATTTATTTTTCGAGTGTGATTTTGCGTCGAAGGTTTGGAATTATGTACGTCATCTAGGAGGTATGGATGATATCCAACCTAAGTTATTAAACATTGTTACGCATCTTCTTTCGATGCCATCTAAACGGTCTGCTAGAAGCATCATAGGTAGGGTTTTGCTTGCCGCAACAAGTTACTTTGTGTGGCTTGAGAGAAATAATCGTCTATTCAAGAAAGGGAAGAGAACGCCAGAGGAGGTTAGAGATCTTATCAAGATTATTGTTTGCCTAAAATTGAGCACTTATCGATTTAAAAACTCGAGAAATATTCAGTTAATGTTGGATAGGAATATGCCTATAACTTTTAGATTGTATTCGTAATCCTGATTGTTAGTAGGTATCTTGATTTCAATCTCGTGGCATGTCACGGATTGTAGGCCCAGGGTCAACCTGAAAGTTTATGGACTTAAAATTAATAGTCGTGAGATAGGATCGAAATCGGGATCACGGGATTGCACACATAACGTAAAGGATTAATTTATTTATTAAATATATTTATTGTATTAATTAAATCAAACCAAAGCTTAACTAACGATCGTTAATAAATAATAGTTAAGTTTTAACGACCGTTATAGAATTAAATAGAAGCTAAAAAGAAGAAGGAAAAATTACACAAACACCCCCTTGGGGGCTTGTGACCGTCGACCAAGAGAGAAGGGGGCAAAGGGAAAATTTGGTTTCCTAATTGGTAAAGAAGGTTTGCCAAGGCTATATAAACAAACCTGATAGGTGTGTAAACACCCATCCTTTTTACCACTTAACTACAATAATAACCGGACCAAAACGTGTATTTTATGTCATAAATGTCGGAATTATGCGGGGTTTGTGTTTTTGTTGTGATTTAGGACGAAAATGTGAAAAAGGGAGAAAACACGGGCATTCACGGGCTTTTATCAAAGAAAAAGACAAAAGACGAAGTCAAGAAATCAAGAGTGCAAAAAGAACGGAAGTCCAAGACCAATTCTGAAGATTTATTGAAGAAAAAGTCAAAAGACGGAAGTTTACTTAAAGCCGAAGAACTCAAGTCTAATTTATTGAAGAATTACAAGACGAGTTTAAAGAAATCCCGAGACAAAGTCATTAAAGTCAAAGAATTAAGAAGATTAAGGACTTAATGATGCAAATAATGAAAGAAGAAAGAGGGGAGGAAGCTTCCTAAGCACCTCCCTAAACCTCCTATAAATAGATTAGATTTCATTTCATTTTCTCTTGTTGGTTAAGTGTGACAATTAGTCTTCCACCATTTACTTTAATTGCAATTTAAATACATGTCATTTAATCAATTGTCTTGCACCTTAAATACCTTTAATTTCAAGTAAGTTTCCTTTTAATTATTGTCAATCTTTACTTTTATTGTTTGATCTTATATCTTCCTTTCTTGTTTGATCTTAATCTTTATGTTTATTGTTCATGTTCATGTTCTTGAGTTTTATTAAATTGGTTAAGTGGGTTTTGATTATTTTGATTATTATTGTTAGTTTTATTGATTTGGTCTGTTTGATTATCATTAGTTGATCATTTGTGGTTAGTCTTGCTTAATCTTTTGGTTGATTTGATTAGTTTTTGTTTAGATTCGTGTTATTCTTTGTCTCGTGTTCTTCGCTTCTGTTTCTTTTTCCCAGGTATATTCCGAATCAAAGGTTTAAGCAGGTTGTTCCGAATCAAGGAGTTGTTGTGAAATATTCCGGATCAAGGATTCATTCGGAACATTCCGAACGAAGGGTTAGTGATAACTAGGGTTTTACCTAATTAAAAAGATTAAAATTAAGTTCGTTGTGTTGGTCTAATCGAATTGATCTAAGCTCTCTATGTGACTCTATTGTTTTTGGTGGAACAAAGATGTGTCGTTGTAGTGTTTAAAATTAAAAGTGCGAAACTTAAAAGTAAATGGGCTCTTAAAGTAAATCTAAGTCTAATTAAAGTAAAGGTGCAGGTATTTAAAAGCGTGAATGACGTAAACTTAAATCTATCTAAGGCAAATTTAAAACTCAACTAGAACTTAAACTAAGGCAAAACTAAAATAAAGCTAAGGCAATTAATCTTAAAGTGCAATTAAGTAAAAGGCAGGAAAAATAAAGCTTTGAAAATAAAAATAAAAAACAAAAACTAATAAGAACCTGAATACAGCTCATTCGGAATGATCCTTCGGTTGGAACAATCACTCGTCCTAAATGTCACCTTCGGTTGGAATGATTCTTCTTCACTTGGAATATTACCAAAATCCTTGATCCGGAACAAATTGATCTGAATATGTCACTTATCCAAAACAAACCTTCGTTCGGAACTTTACTGATTCGGAACTCTAATATTTTTGCCTTGATTCAGAACTTTTTGGTCACCCTTGATTCGGAAGATTCCGAATGAAGCTCCTTGATTCGGAAGTTTCAGACTTCCGAGTGAAAACCTCTTGAGTCGGAACTTGCCCCTTGATTCGGAACTTTTAAGAAGTTCCGAATGAAGCTTGATCCGGAAGTCTAAGACTTCTGAATGAAAAGCCTTGATTCGGAACTTGCCCCTTGATTCGGAACATAGAGTTGATTCGGAACTTTTGAGAAGTTCCGGATGAAACCCTTGGTCCGGAACTTTGGAGTTCCGAACGAATACTCTTGACTCGGAAGTTTTCACTTCGTCCGGAACTTTGAAAGTTCCGGATGAACAAGTTTGGCTCGGAAGTTTTGTTGAGTTCAAAATCTTCCGGATGAAACCTTTGATTCGGAACTTTAGAAGTTCCGAATGAACACTTTCCCTCCTTCTTGGTTTGGAAGTTTTCACCTGGAAAGATCAGTAACACAACAAACTCCCCCGAAGAACAAGGGGATACAGTAACGGCAGATATAAACACAAATTAACCAAAATCAAACACACGGATTAATCTAAACAGTAACGAATCAACAAATAAACATCAACAAACAGTTAAAAACAAGAAATCAAACCACTTTAACCACAATAATCAAAAACCACTTTGGATCAAAATAAAAGCATAAACATAAACATAAACACAACAAATCAAAGATTAAGAAAGGTAGATAAGAGATTGACAAGATAAAGTAAAGATTGACAATAATTAAAGGAAAACTTACTTGAAATTAAATGAATTTAAGGTGCAAGACAAGGTATTTAAATTTGACAAGGAAAGTAAATGACAAGGTATTTAAATGGTGGAAGAGCTAATTGTCACACTTAGCCAACAAAATGAAAAGTGAACAATCCTAATCTATTTATAGGGGAGGATTAAGGAAGCTTCCTCCCCTCTTTCCTTTTCTCTTAATTACAAGCTTAAGTCCCTCCTTTTATTAATCTTCATTAATTGCGTCATTAGTCATTTTCTTCTAATCTTCTTTAAACTTGGACTTAAGGGACTTTTGGCTTCGGGATTTCTTCGAACTCATCTTTAAATTCTTCAATAAAATAGACTTGAATTCTTCGGCTTTTGATAAACTTCCGTCTTTTGACTTTTTCTTCGATAAATCTTCAGAATTGGTCGTGGACTTCCGTTCTTTTTGCACTCTTGACTTCTTGACTTCGTCTTTCATTCTTTTCTTCAATAAAAGTCCGTAAATGCCCGTGAATGTCCGTGTTTTCTCCACTTTTCACCTTTTCATCCTAAATCACAATAAAAACACAAACCGCGCATAATTCCGACATAAAAGACATAAAATACACGTTTTGGTCCGGTTATTATTGTAATTAAGTGGTAGAAAAGATGGGTGTTTACACACCTATCAAATCCCCTACACTTGACCATTGCAATGTCCTCATGCAATGCATTAGTTACAAAGCAAGATTACATTTTTCATCATAATTAATCCACGTTGGCCTTTATTAAAGAGATAGAAAATTAAAATCATACAAAATAAAGAAATCAAAAGCATACCTTGGGTTTTGGAAATGTCATGAATAATCATCATCCTCAAGTTTTCACTTTCTCTAAACCAAGTTTAAAAACGAGATCATTGTTATTATAAGTTAGTAGACTAACACGAACTCATGTGGGCCAATTATTTACTTAGACTCTCTTATTCCTAGGGGTATCTCTTATATTTTATTGTTGTCTTGAATGATCACGAGGATGCATTGTTTGACTTATTTCGATAGTTATTTAGTCTGAAAATAAAGTGAACGATTTAATCAATAGTTAGCTAAAGGACCAAATCTTTTAAAACTGCTTCTCGGGACCTCATAAAGTTCATATCTTGGCATAACTCGCTTCGCGATTTGAGACCTTTCTCGGACCGATATTTGGCAGCGACTTCATACTTCGAATCTTGAGAGACGTCCATGAAATAATGGTCTTCTCTTCATAATAGGAATTCTTCACTTTTAAGTTTTGAGAGATTCATACTTGGACCACGACTTCTTCATTTTTCTCCAATCTTTATTTTGGACTTTGATATACAACGATCCGCCTCCTTTTATGACTTAGATCTAATTATCCTCATACCTTGTTAGGGTCTTTTCGGATACACTTCTCCATGACTTTTGGGGAGTTTTGCTTTACGTCGTGTGTCTCGATCCTTCATATTGATTTTCGATAAATGATTCTTCACATCACTTTGGATCTTTAGCAACAAAATATAGCCCTCATGCCTTGTTAGGGCCTTTTCAGACTCGCCAATCTTCGCGTCCCGCTTCAATAAGTTATGCCTTGGCTATGAACTCTAATCCATACCTAGCAACTTTTAAACGATCTGGGGCTAGAAGCTAAGTAACTTTTCAAATCGTACAACCTTATTTATTAACAGATAAATTTATTAGCAAGCGATGGGAGAATAGGCTTATAATTAACTCACATAAATTCACGAAAGAATACCGAACTTATAATTGGCTCTATCATCTCTCGTTCTCCACAGTTTAAAATCTCAAGTAATGAGACTCGTGGATACTTAGCCTATTAAATCAAAATTTTGGGTTTTCGAGTCGCCTATAGGATCTTGCGAATTCTTAGACTTTTTCAAGTTTAGAAATCGCATTTTAAAGTTCCCTTGATAAACGACTCTCTAGGATCAATTATAGGAACTTGCGAAAAGTTCTTGTTCTTAACCCGTGAGAGTTAAGACTTTCGCGTTTTATAGCTCCCTATATAAAAGCCTAGCAAAACTTGACTTAAAACCGTTAAGGATACTAGCTATAGTAAACTCGGGTTGAGTCAAAAGATTCACAACGTTTGAAAACTAAAACCACTTATGAAACATTTATTCTAGCAAAGAAAGAAAATAACTATACAAAAGGGAAAAATTAATAGGCCAAAATAGATCAAAACTTTTGAAAAATGTCGAAAAATTTATTTTCCGGTTAAAATGAGGACAAATACAAGGAAAAGACCACTTAACTTCGATAGAAGTCCCCCCTACACTTAAGATAAACATTGTCCTCAATGTTTAAGCATGTGGGAGTAAACTCCCCTACACTTAGGACATTGTGCACGTTGTTTAAATCTCGCGAAGGAAAAGACAACTAAAGAGATTCCTATTTTAATATAGAGAAAATATAAAATAGTGAATCGAAAAGAGTTTAGGATAGAACCGGGAAGAAGTAGAACACGGAATCACGGGTCGTCAAGAATCATCAAGAGTGGATCATTGAAGCTCGAATCCCTGATTAAGAAGTGAGGAGAGGGAATAGCAATCCAAAGGGTCTCCCCTACACTTATGATGAAGAAAGCGAAAAGATAGATGCATGGGTTGCCTCCCAAGAAGCGCTTGATTTTTGTTAACCGAGTCGTGAGCCTGACTCGACCTTGATCATCAACGGAAGAAACATGAAACATATCCACCAGGATCAAAGACATAGTTTTCATCGAGCAAATAACACAAGCTTAAGGCGAACAAGGCAAGCCAAAGAAGAGTAGGCAAGGTTCCCTTAAGCAGCGATGGAGCACGGTGGAAGCAAGGGTGAAGTGCAAGCATGTATTCAAAATGTCCAAAGATTTTTCCTTTTATTTCATCAGGTGGATACTGAGATGGCTCAAAGACTTCAATACCGGGGTCGAACACCTTTTCCTTTAAGGGAAAATAGCACTCAGGCTTAGCCGAGTGTGAAGAAGATCCGCAAAGAAGCACAACCTCGTCCTCAGAAGGGGGACAAAGAGGTGTCAAATCATATGTGCAACGGACTTCGGTGTCGACCGGTTTCTTCTCCTTTGACAGTATGCTCTTCAAATCCAAAGTAGGATCAAGACGATAATCTTCAAAGTCATAAGGAGGAGCATCACTCTCATGAGGGAAGTAAGTGTTGGGAAATTCAGAGAAGTCTTCCTCAAATGAGTAATTGTCCAAAGTAGGATCGAGTGATGGCGGAGGATCTTCATCATGTGAAGAATCGCTCGAGAGAGTATCAGCCTCATCAAAATCATCGAAAGTGGGCAGCTCGGGATACTCAGAAGTACAATCAAAATCATCCGAATCTGAGCTAGAATCATCATCATCATAAGCATCAAAGACCGGTGGCGAATCATAGATGGGAGAAGGTTCCAAAGTGGACTGAGAATCATCCTCATCATCGTCAAAGAGTGGATTATCGATGGAAGAATCGAATAGAGGATTTTCATAGACGGTAAAGTCATCGAGCACAGTAATCATATTCACTGATTCTCGGCCTCCAAAGGATTTTCCTGTAAGCTTCCCCATTTTAAAAACTTTTGAATCATCCCCGACTCGTAAGATTAACTCACCTTCCGCCACATCTACTAAAGCTCGTCCGGTTCTCAAGAATGGCCGACCAAGTATAAAGGAATACGAGGGTCCATTTCATAATCAACTATGACAAAATCGACCGGGAAAGTAAATGTGCCAACTTTGATAAACACGTCTTCGGCTATACCAACGGGGTAAGCGAGAGTGCGATTTGCAAGTTCGAGAGTCATCTTTGTTGGAATGAGATCGGGCAATGATAGTGTTTTCCAAACACTTAGTGGCATCAAATTAATACTAGCCCCGAGATCAGCAAGGGCAGTAAATTCTTCAGTTTTGTTGAACACGCAAGGCAACACAAAACGACCGGGATCTCCAAGCTTTTCTGGAAGTTCTCTAAGAAGAACTGCAGAGCAGTTTTCATTTAAGCGTGTGTTGGCGAGTTCAATCAGTTTCTCCTTCTTGCTAAGCAATTCCTTGAATGCTTTGACAAATTTCGGCATGTGGCAAAGTGCTTCAACAAGGCTAATGTTGATGGTCATTTTAGATAGCATATCCACATATTTCGATACTTGACAGTCATTCTTGGTTAGCTCGTTGGTCTTGCCTATGCGAGAAGGGTATGGGATTCTAGGTTGATAAGGGGAAGGTGAAGGTGTAGTTGGTGAAGGTTGAGATGTTGAAGGGTCCTTCCGAGATACATCGTCATGACGAGGCGGAGACGGTAATGGTGCACTACTACTAGGTGTAGGAGGAGTAGGGATACATGGTGGTGGAGGTGTAGATGATGGTGGTGGAGGTGTAGATGATGGTGGTGGGATAGGTGGATCGACAATGGTAATTCCACTACGCGTAGTTATAGCACTCACATTAGCTCGCGGATTAGTGACGGTGTTTGAAGGTAGAGAACCCGAAGAAGAAGAAGGTTGAGCTTCGGGCAAGAAACTAGCCAACAGATTCTTTAATTCAGTTGTTTGAGTGATGAAGGAGGATTGCAGATTATCACGAACCTCGGTTCTGATGTCATTACCTTGCTTCAAGATATCTCCTTTCAAATTGATTATTTGGCTCTGTAGATTTTTGATTTGCTCACCTTGAGTTCTCATGATGGTGTCAACATCGGGATTAATGGGTGGGTGTTGTTGGGTGGGTGGTTGATAAGGGTTAGAAGCTCTTGGTGGGATTTGGTTGCTTCTATTGTAGTTGTTGGCGGGGTTTTGGTTTTGAGGAAAAAAAAACGGGTGAAAGGTAGTTGTTGGAACGGTAGCTCAGCAGATTTCTATCCCCTTGTTGTCTAGCTTGGTAATTTTCCGGTGAATAATTACCGTAAGCAGCATACACATTTTCCGGATTTCCTTGTGTCGAAGGACAATCGGTGTATGAGTGAGGACCGCCACATGTTTCACAAGGATTAGCAACCGCTTTAACTTGTTGTTGTTGTTGGTTTGAAGCGAGAAGCGTAATACTTTTGCTCATTTCGGCCATCATGCGGGTGAGTTCGGTCATCTCAGGGTTTGCTGAGGTAGAGGAAACATTGACTCTCGGGTTGTTCCTAGAAGAAGCAGAGGAATCACAGTTCTTGTGGTGAGTAGTCATGTTCTCAATTAACTCTCTACACTCCTCGGGTCTCCTTTTCATGAATGTGCCACCGGCGGCTGCATTAATCGTATCACGATCTCGAAAAGTCAATCCGTTGTAGAAAGTATCAATCAATGTGACGGGAAGCATGTTGTGGTTTGGACATCTATCGATCAAGACATTATATCTCTCCCAAGCGTCAAAAAGAGATTCATCAGGGTCTTGCATGAAACCGTTGATCTGATTGCGAAGGCTTGTGACCATGGATGGTGGAAAGTAGCGCGATAGAAAGCGTTGAGTCATGTCATCCCAAGTGTGAATAGAATTCTTCGGGAGACGATCAAACCATTTCTCGGCATGATGCGATAAAGTATGTGGGAAGAGTTGTAGGCGAAGTACATCCATTGTGGCACCAGGCAACTTCATGCTTTGGGTGATTGTAATGAACTTGTCGAGGTGTTTGTTGGCATCATCATCAGGCAATCCTCTAAATGGGTTTGTTTGTACTTGCTGAATCATGTGATGCTTCAACGAAAACTCAGGAGCGTTGATCTGCATCAGCGCAATCGGTCCTCCTCGTCCAAACATTGTTGGTTGACAAAGTTCCTCCATGGTCCGAAGATCGGGGTGTGGAAGAGCATTGTTGTTATTATTATTATTGAGGTTCGGTGGAATGTTGTTGTTGTTAACACCTGCCATATCTAAATCTTCTTGAGGCTCGGGCTCTTGATAATTAGAAGATCTAGTACGCATACACCTGAAAATGCAAAAGAAAACAAAACCAAACACAAAGACAATATATATACACAAGAAAGATAAAATCTTTTTGGATTTTTGAAATTTTTAATTTTTATGGATTTTTATCAATTTTTAAAATTTTTTTTTTATGATTTTTTTGAATTTTTAAGGCAAGAAAAATAACGTTCACAAGTGAGCGGATCCCAAAAAGCAACGTGTCAATCACAGAAAACCGTCAATCTTAACGAAAAGAGCCGGCAGCGGCGCCATTTGATAACTAGGGTTTTACCTAATTAAAAAGATTAAAATTAAGTTCGTTGTGTTGGTCTAATCGAATTGATCTAAGCTCTCTATGTGACTCTATTGTTTTTGGTGGAACAAAGATGTGTCGTTGTAGTGTTTAAAATTAAAAGTGCGAAACTTAAAATTAAATGGGCTCTTAAAGTAAATCTAAGTCTAATTAAAGTAAAGGTGCAGGTATTTAAAAGCGTGAATGACGTAAACTTAAATCTATCTAAGGCAAACTTAAAACGCAACTAGAACTTAAACTAAGGCAAAACTAAAATAAAGCTAAGGCAATTAATCTTAAAGTGCAATTAAGTAAAAGGCAGGAAAAATAAAGCTTTGAAAATAAAAACAAAAAACAAAAGCTAATAAGAACCTGAATACAGCTCATTCGGAATGATCCTTCGTTTGGAACAATCACTCGTCCTAAATGTCACCTTCGGTTGGAATGATTCTTCTTCACTTGGAATATTACCAAAATCCTTGATCCGGAACAAATTGATCTGAATATGTCACTTATCCAAAACAAACCTTCGTTCGGAACTTTACTGATTCGGAACTCTAATATTTTTGCCTTGATTCGGAACTTTTTGGTCACCCTTGATTCGGAAGATTCCGAATGAAGCTCCTTGATTCGGAAGTTTCAGACTTCCGAATGAAAACCTCTTGAGTCGGAACTTGCCCCTTGATTCGGAACTTTTAAGAAGTTCCGAATGAAGCTTGATCCGGAAGTTTAAGACTTCCGAATGAAAAGCCTTGATTCGGAACTTGCCCCTTGATTCGGAACTTAGAGTTGATTCGGAACTTTTGAGAAGTTCCGGATGAAACCCTTGGTCCGGAACTTTGGAGTTCCGAACGAATACTCTTGACTCGGAAGTTTTCACTTCGTCCGGAACTTTGAAAGTTCCGGATGAACAAGTTTGGCTCGGAAGTTTTGTTGAGTTCAAAATCTTCCGGATGAAACCTTGATTCGGAACATTAGAAGTTCCGAAATAACACTTTCCCTCCTTCTTGGTTCGGAAGTTTTCACCTGGAAAGATCAGTAACACAACAAACTCCCCCGAAGAACAAGGGGATACAGTAACGGCAGATATAAACACAAATTAACCAAAATCAAACACACGGATTAATCTAAACAGTAACGAATCAACAAATAAACATCAACAAACAGTTAAAAACAAGAAATCAAACCACTTTAACCACAATAATCAAAAACCACTTTGGATCAAAATAAAAGCATAAACATAAACATAAACACAACAAATCAAAGATTAAGAAAGGTAGATAAGAGATTGACAAGATAAAGTAAAGATTGACAATAATTAAAGGAAAACTTACTTGAAATTAAATGAATTTAAGGTGCAAGACAAGGTATTTAAATTTGATAAGGAAAGTAAATGACAAGGTATTTAAATGGTGGAAGAGCTAATTGTCACACTTAGCCAACAAAATGAAAAGTGAACAATCCTAATCTATTTATAGGGGAGGATTAAGGAAGCTTCCTCCCTCTTTCCTTTTCTCTTAATTACAAGCTTAAGTCCCTCCTTTTATTAATCTTCATTAATTGCGTCATTAGTCCTTTTCTTCTAATCATCTTTAAACTTGGACTTAAGGGACTTTTGGCTTCGGGATTTCTTCGAACTCGTCTTTAAGTTCTTCAATAAAATAGACTTGAATTCTTCGGCTTTTGATAAACTTCCGTCTTTTGACTTTTTCTTCGATAAATCTTCAGAATTGGTCGTGGACTTCCGTTCTTTTTGCACTCTTGACTTCTTGATTTCGTCTTTCATTCTTTTCTTCAATAAAAGTCCGTAAATGCCCGTGAATGTCCGTGTTTTCTCCACTTTTCACCTTTTCATCCTAAATCACAATAAAAACACAAACCACGCATAATTCTGACATAAAAGACATAAAATACACGTTTTGGTCCGGTTATTATTGTAATTAAGTGGTAGAAAAGATGGGTGTTTACACACCTATCAGTTAGTATTCCGGATCAACAATTATTCCGAGTAAAGGGTGCTCATTCGGAACATTCCGGATCAGTGCTACATTCCGAACCAACTTGCATTCCGAATTAAGGTTTGAGGATTTATTCCGGATCAGCAGAATATTCCGAGTCAAGGAAAGTATTCCGGATCAACTGTTATTCCGAACGAAAGGTGTTCATTGGGAACATCTATCATTCCGGATCAAAGTGATTCATTCGGAATATATTCCGAATCAAGAAGTTCATTCGGAACATCAAATATTCCGAATCAAGGCAATATTCCGAATAAAGAGTTTATTCCGGATAAGTGACATATTCCGGATAAAGGATTTATTCCGGATGAAGGTTTTGTTTGAATATTCTGAATGAGGCAAAGTTATTCCGGATAAGTGTTTTATTTTTATTATTCCGAACGAAGAAGAATTATTCCGGGTGAAGGTGACATTCCGAACGAGTAATTATTCCAAGTGAGGTATTTTTAGTTTTAGTTTATTTTAATTTTTAAACTTTAATTTTCCCGCCTTTTTACTTAGTTGCACTTTAAGTTTACTTGCCTTAGATTTATTTTACCTGCTCTTTATTTTAAAGTCTCGCACTTTTTAATTACTACAACGACACAACTATTTGTTTCACCAAAGACAACTGAGTCGCATAGTTAACCAGTTATAATTCGAGGAGACCACTTCAACGAACAATTAATTTTTATAACTAAAAATCAGTTATCAAATGGCGCCGCTGCCGGCTCTTTTCGTGAAGATTAACGGTTTTCTGTGACAGACGCGTTGCTTTTTGGGATCCGTTCACTCGTGAGCGTTATTTTTCTTGCTTAAAAATTTCAAAAATACATAAAAATTAAAAATTTTCAAAAATCCAAAAAGATTTTATTTTTATAGTGTATATATATTCTCTTTGTGCTTGGTATTGTTTTCTTTTGCTTTCGCAGGTGTATGCGTACTAGATATTCAAATTATCAAGAGCCCGAGACTCGTGAAGATTTAGCTATGGCAGGTGTAAACAACAATAATCCATCGCACCTCAACAATAATAACAACAATGTTCTTCCACAGCCCGATCTTCGGACAATGGAGGAGCTTTGTCAACCTACCATGTTTGGACGAGGAGGACCGATTGCGCTGATGCAAATCACGGCTCCGGAGTTTTCGTTGAAGCACCACATGATTCAGCAAGTGCAAACAAATCCATTCCGCGGAATGCCTGATGATGATGCCAACAAACACCTCGACAAATTCATTACTATCACTCAAAGCATGAAGTTGCCCGGTGCCACAATGGATGTCCTTCGCCTACAGCTCTTTCCACATACTTTATCACACCACGCCGAGAATTGGTTTGATCGTCTCCCGAAGAATTCCATTCATACTTGGGATGACATGACTCAACGCTTTTTGTCGCGCTACTTTCCACCATCCATGGTCACGAGCCTTCGCAATCAAATCAGCGGTTTCATGCAAGAACCCGATGAATCTCTCTTTGATGCTTGGGAAAGATATAATGTTTTGATTGATCGTTGTCCAAACCACAACATGCTCCCTGTGACCTTAATTGATACTTTCTATAACGGTTTGACTTTTCGTGATCGTGATACAATTAATGCAGCCGCCGGTGGCACATTTATGAAAAGAAGACCCGAGGAGTGTAAAGAGCTTATTGAGAACATGACTACTCATCACAAAAACTGGGATTCCTCCGCTTCTTCAAGGAACAACCCGAGATTCAATGTTTCTTCTACTTCAGCAAACCCCGACATGACCGAATTCACCCGCATGATGGCCGAAATGAACAAAAATATCTTGCTTCTCGCTACAAACCAACAACAAGTTAAAGCGGTAGCCAATCCTTGTGAGACATGCGACAGTCCTCACTCATACACTGATTGTCCTTCTACTCAAGGAAATCCGGAAAATGTGTATGCGGCTTATGGTAATTATTCACTGGAAAATTACCAAGCCCGACCTCAAGGGGATCGAAATTTGCTAAGTTACCGGTCCAACAACTATCTTTCACCCGGTTTTTCTCCTCAAAACCAAAACCCCAACAACAACTACAATAGAAGCAACCAAATCCCACCTAGAGCTTCTAATCCTTATCACCCACCCGCTCAACAAGCCTCACCCATCAATCAAGATGTTGAAGCTTTGATGAGAACCCAAGGAGAGCAAATCAAGAATCTACAGAGCCAAATTATCAATTTGAAA
The DNA here is from genome assembly GCA_025667525.1 of Glebionis coronaria. Lineage (NCBI taxonomy): Eukaryota > Viridiplantae > Streptophyta > Magnoliopsida > Asterales > Asteraceae > Glebionis > Glebionis coronaria. The sequence goes on from JANFOE010000579.1 coordinate 501,454, forward strand.
GGGGATATCACCAATCAAGGGAATGACATTAGATCCGAGCTTCGAGATAATATACAATCCTACTTTAGCAATCAAACGAATGATTTGAAGAATATGCTGGCTAGTTTCTTGCCCACTACTCAACCCTCTACTTCGAGTTCTCTACCTTCAAACACCGTCACCAATCCGCGAGCGAACGTGAGTGCTATTACTACCCGTAGTGGAATTACTTTAGTAGGACCACCTATCCCGCCCCCATCATCTACACCTCCTCCACCACCATTTATCCCTCCTACTCCCACGCCTAGTATTAGTTCTCCATTACCGTCTCCACCTCTTTCTGATGTACCCAAGAAGAAGAACCCTTCACCAACCCCACCTTCCACCTATAAACCCAACATCCCATATCCTTCTCGCTTGGACAAGCCTAACTTTCTCACTAAGGATGACACTCAAGTGTCGAATTATTTGAAGATGATCTCTCAAATGAATTTCAACATTAGCCTTGTTGAAGCACTTGTCCACATGCCGAAATTTGTCAAAGCATTCAAGGAATTGCTTAACAAGAAGGAGAAGTTGGTTGAGCTCGCCAACACACGCTTAAATGAAAACTGTTCTGCAGTTATTCTTAAAGAACTTCCGGAAAAACTTGGAGATCCCGATCGTTTTGTGTTGCCTTGCATTTTTAACAAAACCGAAGAATTTACTGCCCTAGCTGATATCGGGGCCAGTATAAATCTGATGCCTTTAAGTGTTTGGACAACACTATCATTACCCGACCTTACTCCAACAAAGATGACTCTTGAGCTTGCAAATCGCACTCTCGCTTACCCCGTTGGTATTGCCGAAGATGTGTTTATTAAAGTTGGCACATTCACTTTTCCGGTCGACTTTGTTGTTGTTGATTATGAAATGGACCCTCGTATTCCTTTAATACTTGGTCGGCCATTCTTGAGAACCGGAAGAGCTTTAGTTGATGTTGCCGAAGGTGAATTAATTTTAAGGGTCGGGAATGAACAACAAGTGTTCAAAATGAGGAAGCTTACAAGCAAACCCTATGGAAGAGAATCCGTGAATATGATTAATGTGCTTGATGATTTTGTCGTCTACAATAATCCTCTATTCGAGTCTTGCAATGATAATCCACTTTTTCAAGATGATGTGAATGATTCTCTCTCCAATTTGGAACCTTCACCCATATATGATTCTCCACCGATCTATGATGCTTATAATGATGATTCTAGCTCTGATGGAGATGATTATGATGCTTTTACTTCCGAGTATCCCGACATGCCCACTTATGATGATTTTGATGAGGCTGATACTCTTTCGAGTGATTCTTCTCATGATGAAGATCCTCCGCCATCCATGCTTAATCCTACTTTGGATGACTACTCATTTGAGGAAGACTTCTCTACTTTTCTCAATACTTACTTCCCTCGTGAGAGTGATGCTCCTCCTTTAGACTTTGATGATTATGGTCTTGATCCTACTTCGGATTTGAAGAAAATTCTTTCAAAGGAGAAGCAACCGGACGACACCAACATCCACAGCACGTATGATTTAACACCTCTTTGTCCACCTTCTGAGGACGAGGTTGTGCATTTTCTTCGCGGATCATCTTCTTCACACTCTGCTGAGCCTGAGTGCTATTTTCCCCTAAAGGAAAAGGTGTTCGACCCCGGTATCGATATTCTTTAGCCATCTCAGTATCCATCTGATGAAATAAAAGGAAAGATTTTTGGAACTTATGAAGATATGCTTGCACCTCTTCATCCTTGCCCCCACCGTGCTCGATCTTTGCTTAAGGGAACCTTGCCTACTCTTCTTTGGCTTGCCTTGTTCGCCTTAAGCTTGTGCTATTTGATGGACGAAAACTATGTCTTTGATCCCGGTGGATATGTTTCATGCTTCTTCCTTTGCTAATCAAGGTCGAGTCAGGCTCACGACTCGGTGAACAAAAATCAAGCGCTTATTGGGAGGCAACCCATGTATCTATCTTTTAGCTATCTTTATCCTAAGTGTAGGGGAGACCCGTTGGTGTTTGCTATTTCCTCTCTTCTTCTATTCAGGGATTCGAGCGCTCAATGTTCCACTCTTGATGACTTTTGACGAAACGTGATTCCGTGTTCCCTTCTTCCCGGTTCTATCCTAAACTCTTTTCGATTCACTATTTTATATTTCTCAATATTAAAATAGGAATCTCTTTAGTTGTCATTTCCTTAGCAAGATTTAAATAACGTGCACAATGTCCTAAGTGTAGGGGAGTTTACTCCCACGTGCTTAAACATTGAGGACAATGTTTATATTAAGTGTAGGGGGACTTCTATCGAAGTTAAGTGGCCTTTTCCTTGTATTTGTCCTCATTTTAACCGGAAAATCAATTTTTCGACATTTTTCAAGATTTTTGATCTATTTTGGCCTATTAGTTTTACCCTTTGTATAGTTATTTTCTTTCTTTGCTAGAATAATTTTTAATAAAGTGGTTTTAATTTTCAAACGTTGTGAATCTTTTGACTCAACCCGAGTTTACTTATCTAAGTTTACTCTAGCTAGTATCCTTAACGTGTTTAAGTCAAGTTCTGCTAGGCTTTTATATAGGGAGCTATACAACGCGAAAGTCTTAACTCTCACGGGTTAAGAACAAGAACTTTTCGCAAGTTCCTATAATTGATCCTAGAGAGTTGTTTATCAAGGGAATTTAAAATGCGATTTCTAAACTTGAAAAAGTCTAAGAATTTGCAAGATCCTATAGGCGACTCGAAAACCCAAAACTTTGATTTAATAGGCTAAGCATCCACGAGTCTCATTCCTTGAGATTTTAAACTGTGGATAACGAGAGATGATAGAGTCAATTATAAGTTTGGTATTCTTTCGTGAATTTATGTGAGTTAATTATAAGCCTATTCTCCCATCGCTTGTTAATAAATTTATCTGCAATAAATAAGGTTGTACGATTTGAAAAGTTACTTAGCTTCTAGGCCAAGATCGTTTAAAAGTTGCTCGGTATGGATTAGAGTTCATAGCCAAGGCATAACTTATTGAAGCGGGATGCGAAGATTGGCGAGTCCAAAAAGGTCCTAACAAGGCACGAGGGCTACATTTTGTTGCTAAAGATCCAAAAGTGATGTGAAGAATCATTTATCAAAGATCAATATGAAGGATCGAGACACACGACGAAAAGCAAATACTCCCGTAAAGATCATGGAGAAGTCTATCCAAAAGGCCCTAACAAGGTATGAGGATAAATAGATCCAAGTCCAAAAAGGAGGCGGATCGTTGTATATCAAAATCCAAAATAAAGATTGGAGAAAAATGAAAGAAGTCGTGGTCCAAGTATGAAGAATCTCTCAAAACTTCAAGTAAAGAAATTCCTATTATGAAGAGAAGACCATAACTTCATGAACGTCTCTCAAGATTCGAAGTATGAAGTCGCTGCCAAGTATCGGTCCGAGAAAGGTCTCAAATCGCGAAGCGAGTTATGCCAAGATATGAACTTTATGAGGTCCCGAGAAGCATTTTTAAAAGATTTTGTCCTTTAGCTAACTATTGATTAAATCGTCCCACTTTATTTTCAGCCCAAATAACTATCGAAATAAGTCAACAATGCATCCTCGTGATCATTCAAGACAACAATAAAATATAAGAGATACACCTAGGAATAAGGGAGTCTAAGTAAATAATTGGCCCACATGAGTTCATGTTAGTTTGCTAACTTATAATAACAATGATCTCGTTTTTAAGCTTGGTTTGGAGAAAGTGAAAACTTGAGGATGATGATCATTCACAACATTTCCAAAACCCTAAGGTATGTTTTTGATTTCTTTACTTTGAATGTCTATAATTTTCTATCTCTTTAATAAAGGCCATTATGGAGGAAAATGTAATCGTGCTTTGTAACTAATGCATTGCATGAGAACATTGCAATGGTCAAGTGTAGGGGATTTTATAGGTGTGTAAACACCCATCCTTTTTACCACTTAACTACAATAATAACCGGACCAAAACATGTATTTTATGTCGTAAATGTCGGAATTATGCGTGGTTTGTGTTTTTGTTGTGATTTAGGACGAAAATGTGAAAAAGGGAGAAAATACGGGCATTCACGGGCTTTTATCGAAGAAAAAGACAAAAGACGAAGTCAAGAAATCAAGAGTGCAAAAAGAACGGAAGTCCAAGACCAATTCTGAAGATTTATTGAAGAAAAAGTCAAAAGACGGAAGTTTACTTAAAGCCGAAGAACTCAAGTCTAATTTATTGAAGAATTACAAGACGAGTTTAAAGAAATCCCGAGACAAAGTCATTAAAGTCAAAGAATTAAGAAGATTAAGGACTTAATGATGCAAATAATGAAAGAAGAAAGAGGGGAGGAAGCTTCCTAAGCACCTCCCTAAACCTCCTATAAATAGATTAGATTTCATTTCATTTTCTCTTGTTGGCTAAGTGTGACAATTAGTCTTCCACCATTTACTTTAATTGCAATTTAAATACATGTCATTTAATCAATTGTCTTGCACCTTAAATACCTTTAATTTCAAGTAAGTTTCCTTTTAATTATTGTCAATCTTTACTTTTATTGTTTGATCTTATATCTTCCTTTCTTGTTTGATCTTAATCTTTATGTTTATTGTTCATGTTCATGTTCTTGAGTTTTATTAAATTGGTTAAGTGGGTTTTGATTATTTTGATTATTATTGTTAGTGTTATTGATTTGGTTTGTTTGATTATCATTAGTTGATCATTTGTGGTTAGTCTTGCTTCTTTTGGTTGATTTGATTAGTTTTTGTTTAGATTCGTGTTATTCTTTGTCCCGTGTTCTTCGCTTCTGTTTCTGTTTCCCAGGTATATTCCGAATCAAAGGTTTAAGCAGGTTGTTCCGAATCAAGGAGTTGTTGTGAAATATTCCGGATCAAGGATTCATTCGGAACATTCCGAACGAAGGGTTAGTATTCCGGATCAACAATTATTCCGAGTAAAGGGTGCTCATTCGGAACATTCCGGATCAGTGCTACATTTCGAACCAACTTGCATTCCGAATCAAGGTTTGAGGATTTATTCCGGATCAGCAGAATATTCCGAGTCAAGGAAAGTATTCCGGATCAACTGTTATTCGGAACGAAAGGTGTTCATTCGGAACATCTATCATTCCGGATCAAAGTGATTCATTCGGAATATATTCCGAATCAAGAAGTTCATTCGGAACATCAAATATTCTGAATCAAGGCAATATTCCGAATAAAGAGTTTATTCCGGATAAATGACATATTCCGGATAAAGGATTTATTCCGGATGAAGGTTTTGTTTGAATATTCCGAATGAGGCAAAGTTATTCCTGATAAGTGTTTTATTTTTATTATTCCGAACGAAGAAGAATTATTCCGGGTGAAGGTGACATTCCGAACGAGTAATTATTCCAAGTGAGGTATTTTTAGTTTTAGTTTATTTTAATTTTTAAACTTTAATTTTCCCACCTTTTTACTTAGTTGCACTTTAAGTTTACTTGCCTTAGATTTATTTTACCTGCTCTTTATTTTAAAGTCTCGCACTTTTTAACTACTACAACGACACAACTATTTGTTTCACCAAAGACAACTGAGTCGCATAGTTAACCAGTTATCAATTCGAGGAGACCACTTCAACGAACAATTAATTTTTATAACTAATAATCAGTTATCAAAACCCCTAGCCTTATAATTTTTTAATCCCTCTTTCTTTTTGTTCTTTGATCGCCGGCCACCCCACACCCAACTTAGGGTTTCGTTTAGTTTTCGATCAAGTCTATTTTATCTAGTCCTAACCCATCTCTAGGGTTGTTGGGTAGATATTCCATAAGCGTTGAAGCTCGGTTTGTTCGTGCTAGACTCACGGTTAACTCGCCGTATTACGTGTGTACAAGAACGTGATATAGTCTTGCTTTAGACTATATTCTTGGTGGTGTTCGTGATAAACCCTAGTTTCCGTTCGTTCCGTCGTCTTGTGGATCTTGCTAGGATAAAGGTATGTAACCCTAATCTTGATTAATATAATTGTGTTAAATTGATGATCTTGTTAATTTGCTTCCGCTGCGTGTTCTTTGTTCTATATTAGGGTTTTAAATAATTGTTATGGTAAATATAAACCTTCAGTGGCATCGAGAGCCGTTTTAACATGATTATAATTATCAAGATCTAAAGTTTTTAACTAATATTGATTTGTGTTAAAGATTACATGTTGTTTTTTAGGTTTTATAAAAATTAGGGTTTTTGTTTTTTATTCTTTTTAAAATCGGCTATGCCGAATTTCTTATAAAAAAAATAAATTGTAAACCCTAAAATTACATGGTAATTAAATTTAGATATTTACATGAATTAATTGTTATGTCACGTGTGGTTACGATCCGTAGTTTTTTTAATTGTTAAGAGAATGTGGGAGATCCGTAATAAACATACATGTTTTTTTACAGATTATATAATTTTGATTGCTATTTGCTTTATTTGATTCAAAGTTTTAAAATTAGGGAAGACTTTTTATGTTTATAAAAACCCTAGATTTGATGTTCTTTGAATAAATTGTTATGCATGTGGCCTTTCGATTTAGTTTTTTTTGTACTACTTGTTTTCATGCGTTTTTACATTGTATGTTGTAAACAAGGGTATTTTTTTTAAGAAAAATAATATGGACTAAATCTTATCAAAATTAATGAATTGTTTTGAGATCTAAATTACACATGATTTGTGTTGATTAGAATTGCAATAGCAACTTAACGGCCTACTCAATTTTGACAAACTATAAAGTGGGTATAACGCGCCGTTGGTCATGTACCCGGTTAAGGAAGGAGGTGGTATGCTTCAGCGCTGACCAAATTCCCGGCTCGCCTGTGCGTCAAAAATTGGAATTACCTACGGTTGTTATTGGTATAATTCTTTAAGGTTCATTTAACTACATTAATTCACATCCGAAACACAATGAATAAGGTTATTGCTTTGTGCTTTAGTTAAGTTCTAGAAAAAGTACGATGTGAATTTAGTTGTGTGTAAAATCTTTAATTGGTTTAACCAATACCTCAACTTGCAAATATATGATGAAATTTTAGTCTCACCAAAAAGTTTACTAAACGGTTTTTATTAAACTTATGTTATGGAGATGTATGCATGCTTCTCCATACATGATTTTGACACCAAAATCTATACCCTAAAATTTAAGTCATATGCCCTCTAATTGACGAACACTTGAAGTTACAATTGTCGTCATATAAGATATCGGACGATGTTGTAATGGAGAGAAAACTTCATGACTGAATAAGATTACACATGAAGGTTTTACGTTCTTTAGATTAGTCGACTTAATTGAGTTACTCAATGACAACTGGAAACTTAAGGCATAAAGTAGGGATGAAACATGTTTACAATACAAATGATTTTGGCAATGTAAATCCCTAACGTATCTAGAAATTGCAAATTTGTTTGTCAATTATTGTTCGACAAGTTACTGTATTGAATACATTTGTCACTAGCAGATCAACTGATGTGATAAATCTATGTCAATATGGATTCTAGTTTTTCAAGGAAAATACTATGGTTTTATTACCGGGGTAATATTATTTTCTTGAATTGTATTATCAAAAATACTAATGTTTGAACTTATTTATGTAGAAATGGCTCAACCCGAAAACAATCTGACAATAAGCTCGGCGTTCAAGCTTTCTTTGAACGGCCTCAACTTACTAGCCCTAATTTCAATGACTTGTATCGCTCACTAAGAATTGTTCTGAGAGCAGCGGGTACTATCAATATCTTGGAAACTCCTTTTTCCAAAGGATCTTGCTGAAGGAGCATCTGATGCGGAAAGGCTTCAACACACTGCTAACGTTAAGAAGCACCATGAGGTGGCTGCTGTAATGTTAGGGAGAATGGCTCCATCACTTCAAATGAAGTATGAGCTATTTTCACCTCAGTTAATGCTTGAAGAACTCAAGGCTGTGTATGAAACGCCGCAAGCTGTAGAGATCTATGACTTGGTTGATGCTCTACATAGTTGCTAGCAAGCTCCTGGAAAGTCCGTAAGTGCTCATTATATGGAGATGAGGGGTTATATGGAACAACTCATCGCACTAGGACAATCCTTTGATCATAATATGGCTATTAACTTGATCAATAGGTCCCTTAGTAAGGACTTCAATGATTTCGTTCGTAACTATAATATGCATTGCACGGGGAAGACGGTTAATGATTTGCATGCAATGCTCATTGACTTTAAAAAGGGGTTGAAAGATAAGGCATCCACTGCTACTCCTCAAGTACTTTATGTGCAAAAGGGTAGAGTGACGAAACCAAAACCGCAAGTGAATAAGAAGCAGAAAGGCAAAGGCAAGGTTGATAAGAGCAAACAAGTTGCGACTACATCAAAACCGAAGCAGAACTTTGTCAAAAAATCTCAGAAAGATGAGACTTGTCACTACTGCAAGATGACTGGACACTAGAAGAATAATTGCTCTCTCTATCTCCATGAAATGTCAGAACATAAGAAGAAGGCTGAGCTAGCTGCTGCATCACCATCTTCAGGTAACTTATTTATGATAGAGTTATTTAATCTTTCATACAAATCAAACTCCTGGGTATATGATACGGGATGTGGTATTAATATTTGTAATAGCCTGTAGGGATTTGAGTTGAAGAGGAAGCTTTCCTATGGGGAACAATTTCTGCAAGTGGGCAATGGCGCACAAGCAGCGGTTGAAGCTATAGGAATATTTAAATTAGTTTTACCTTCGGGTTTAGTAGTGTTTTTAAATAATTGTCATTATGCACCTATAATTGTTAGGGGTGTCATTTCCTTTTCTTATATGTTGGATCTTGGAGTTAATCACACGATTGATAATAATAGAATTTCTGTTTTTAAAGATGGTTTATTCTATTTTGATGCAAATTCTGTGAATGGTGTTTTTGAAATTAACATGCATGATAAAAATTCCAAGAGGAAAAATTATTCTGTTTTTAGCATGAATAAGAAGAGAAAGTTAGACAAGAACTCTTCTTATCTTTGGCATTGTAGGCTTGCCCATATTGAGAAGACTCGCATACAAAAGCTTCAACGTGATGGTCTTTTGGAAAATATCAATGATGAATCATTTGATAAATGCGAATCTTGTATATCTGGAAAGATGACCAAGAAATCTTTTAATAGCAATATTGAAAGGGCTACTGAACTACTTGGTTTGATACATACTGATGTGTGTGGACCATTTAGACATGTGTCAAGGAAAGGTGCTAGCTACTTCTTGACGTTTACGGATGATTATAGCCGTTATGGTTATGTTTATTTACTTAAACATAAACATGAGGTATTTGAAACATTTAAAACGTTTAAAGCAGAAGTAGAGTTACAACTAGGAAAGAAGATTAAAGCTCTTCGTTCTGATCGTGGTGGTGAATATTTAAGTCATGAGTTTAAAGATTATTTAAGTAAGAATGGAATTGTTCAGAAACTTACTTCTCCATATACTCTACAACAAAATGGTGTATCTGAAAGGAGAAATCGTACATTATTAGATATGGTGCGATCTATGTTTAATCTTACAACTTTACCATTATCCTTTTGGGATTATGCTCTTGAATCTGCTGTTCGTATTCTGAATATGGTTCCCACAAAGAAGGTTGATAAGACACCATATGAACTATGGTATGGAAAGAAGCCATATTTGTCTTATTTAAAAGTCTGGGGTTGTGAGGCGTATGTGAAATGTGACTCTGGAGATAAACTCCAACAACGCTCAGTAAAATGTATCTTTGTAGGTTACCTTAAGGAAACTATGGGTTACTACTTTTATTATCCGGCTGAGAACAAAATAGTTGTGGCTCGGTATGGATACTTCCTTGAAAATGATCTTGTAAATCAAGAATTCAGTGGGAGAAATTATGATCTTGAAGAAATTCAAGAAGATACATTGCCTTCTGAAAATACTAGCGAAGAAATTCCTGTAGAACCAGAAAGTCTGAGTGTTCCACCGGAATTAATTCCTCCACGTAGGTCTCAAAGAACCATACGTGCGCCAGACAAACTATGTCTTTACATAGAGGATGATGAGGAGGAAGTAGGGGATCTTGGTGAACCTGCTAACTATCGATCAGCAATGTTTGATCCAGAAAAGTCAAAATGGATAGTTTCGATGAATGAGAAAATGAAATCCATGGAAATCAACGATGTTTGGATTCTTGTAGACGCGCCTAAAAATGCTAAATTAGTGAAAAATAGGTGGATCTATAAGAAGAAAACCGACATGGATGGTGAAATACAATCTTATAAAGCACGTTTAGTAGCTAAAGGTTTTACTCAAACTTTTGGCATAGACTACGAGGAGACATTTTCTCCTGTAGCAGACTTACGAGCTATTAGGATTCTCATAGCTATAGCAGCATACTATGACTATGAGATATGGCAAATGGATGCTAAAACTGCCTTCTTGAACGGTCGCTTAGATGAAGACATCTATATGCAACAACCGGAAGAGTACGTTGATCCTAAATATCCAAAGCGCGTGTGCAAACTTCAAAGATCTATTTATGGTTTGAAGCAAGCATCACGTCAATGGAATAAGCGATTTGATGAAGAAATCAAAAAGTTCGGATTTATTCAAAATCGTGATGAGCCATGTGTATATCGTAAAGCTAGTGGGAGTAATGTAGTGTTCCTAATTTTATATGTCGACGACATATTAATCATGGGAAGTAACATTCCAAGACTTAAGGAAGTTAAGGATTATCTTGGTAAATGTTTTTCTATGAAGGATTTGGGAGATGTTGCATATATTCTGGGAATTAAAATCTATCGAGATAGGAGTAGACGGTTAATTGGTCTTAGTCAAGATGCTTATATTGATAAGATATTGAAGAAGTATAACATGCATAACTCTAAGAAAGGTTTTTTACCGATGGAGGTTAAGCATGAGTTAAGTCATGAGAAAGATGCATCAACACCTGAAGAGGTGGCTTACATGAAGAAGGTGCCTTATGCTTCGGCTGTAGGATCTATTATGTATGATGTAAGATGTACAAGGCCTGATGTGGCGTTTGCTCAGAACTTGGTCAGTAGATACCAACAGAATCCAGGAAAGTTCCACTGGACTGCTGTTAAGCATATTCTAAAGTATTTGAGGAGTACGAAAGATATGTTTTTGGTATTCGGCGGTAAACCAGACACGGAACTGAATGTAACAGGATTTTGTGATGCGTCCTGACAATGTGATAAAGACGATATGAAGTCTCAGACGGGTTACGTGTTTGTCATCAATGGCGGAGCAGTTGACTGGAAGAGCAGTAAGCAGAAAACCATTGCTATGCATGCGACTCAATCCGAGTACATGGCCGCTTCAGAAGCTGCAATGGAAGCTGTTTGGATTAGGAAGTTTATTGGAGATCTTGGAGTGATGCCTTCAATTAAAGAACCTATTGATATATATTGCGACAATTCTGCTGCAATAATATTCACCAATGACCCTGGAGTTATGAAAGGCGCCAGACACTTTAAACGTAGATATCACTACGTTCGAGAACAAGTGGAAGCTCGAGAAATAAAATTAATAAAAGTTCACACAGATGATAACGTAGCTGATCCTTTTACTAAGGCTTTATCTAGGCTAAAGGTAGTTAAGCATGCCAAGGCAAATGGGCTGCAACTAGCTAGCGAATTCATGCAATAAATTTGTTGATTAGTATTTGGATAAAGGATGTAAGACATTATTGAATTGATGAAATAAAAATTGGATTTCGTTTATTTTCTGTTATTTGATTTTGTATCCTATTTTACATGTTTTAATCCATGAGCATTATGATGTTTCTAAATTTCCGTTGTTGATTAATAATATGGGAGTATTACTAAACTAAGACAATTCAAAATAGTGACAGAGTATACTTGAAAGTATATTGGTCAATTTTGGATGATATTTGATGGATCAAATATTGGACTTATCCCAACTATATAATTTTACTTTATGGATCTTTGTCATTAAGTAAATCATAAATAGTTATCCTTAGACCTGAGATACCAGAAAACTGCATTGAATGTAGTGCATTTCTGTAAGGTAACCTAACGCTAAACGTAACTGGTAGTTATAAGGGTTATTTTCAGAAGTGTTACAAAGTTCATGTGTTTTGCTTGTAGTCAAAATGGGATTTGTTTCCTTCAAATTATTTTGAAGCATAAATACAGCTGGGCCCCTCGGGGGAATCGTAAGATGTTTGTGTGGCCACACTCAAATGTGTTTTGGTAATCTTGCTATATCCGTAAACGAGAAACAGAATAGTTAATGAAAGGAATGACTGAGATCCATATCCTTATTAACGATGTATTTGAAATGAAAGGATAATAATAATGATATAATCATTAAAAGGTTCTTGTCCAGGAGACCTTACCCGGTTTGTACTAGTGACATTGCTAGTGTAAGACGCTAGTCAATGTGATGCTGAAAGTTTATGGACTTAAAATTAATAGTCGTGAGATAGGATCGTGTTGATCCCAAACTTAGATCGATTAAGCTTTGTGTATACGAGATTAGATCAAGTAATACACGTAGAGAAACCTTTGTTTATGAATGGAGTAACTAAGTGTTATGCGGAATTAACACTTAATCTAAAACACAAAGATGTTAAACAAACTTTCACTTGTATTAGAATAATCGAACTTGATTACAATGAAAGAGTTTTAACTTGTGAAAACTTATTATAACTGATAATTAACATTAACCTAAAAGATCTTCTTTTATAGATTAAGAAGTCTTGTACAAGAAGCTACGAATCAACTATACTAGGTAAAGATAATAATGGAAAATACAATGTCGAGTTTATCTTTACCATATACAAATAAAGAAACAAAAGATTCGTATAAGATAACTTCCATCAGTGCTTGTCTTCCAGGCTATCAGCGTTGACTTTCCTAACTGTCAACGCTTGGTTGTCAGCGTCCAATGTCATCCTATCAGCGCTTGAACTTTTCTTATCAGCGTCTAGTGAACTGACCCATAATTTATTCCCAACAATCCTCCCCTAAACTTGATATCTATTCCAATGATCAAGTTTCTGAATAAATACTTAAGGCTTAGGAGGAATCTTACAAAAACTTCTTATGTTGGTGATAAACATATCTAATAAAGTCTTTGGCCACGTCACTAGTGTAATCAATCTCCAAGGGTGTCTCCTTCATCTTCTCCAATATTTCTTTGGACAAGAAATAGTCAGCATCCACAAGTAGATACTCTGAAAACTTTGTAGAGCTCAAATGGAACACACCACAAGTAGAATAAAGCCTCCAATGAAGACCACTGAGGTCATCTTCAAGATCCTTCCATATGGCAGGATCTGCTTCCCTTGGACCACACAAAGTCAAAAATGTGTGCCATAGTCTTATTCCATTTGCTGAAGTAGGTGCTTCAGCTGTATACTTGGCCTCTATCAATCTCCATAGATGCACCAAGTCTTCTCTGTCTATGCTTGCAAAGATAGAAATAATTGAAGTGAAAGTTTGTACCTCCTTCCCAAATCTGCCAATCTTCCAAAATCCACACTCATCTTCATCAAAACTTATGATTGGATTTCTGGCATCTAGAGACACTACATTAACCAAATCTGAAGCTTCCAATGGAGAAAGCTTGAGATGCTTCCTTATGATAGTTTCATTTGGATAATACACATCCATATCTTTGGGAAATTGGAGAGGATCTCCTTTCTTCACTGGTCTTTGAGCAATCCTCATCTCCTTTTGAATCTGCATTTCCTCAGCAAGCTCTTGTTTCCTTTCTTCTGAAAGAAACTGTAAGACATTATTTTCTTGCACATGCCTCCAAATAGGATGTGCCCTGTACTCTAGCTCCTCAAAAGATAAAGCCAGCAACTTCTTGTATGTCCATCCAGGTTGATGACATCTAAGCAACTTGTAATACAATTGCCTTCTATCTCTTTTAAGCCAAGTCTTGACCTCTTGTGCATTATACTTCAAAATCACCTTTATATCATCTTGTACCCTGAGAAGAATTTCCAACCCCCAAATTTGATCTGACAAACTCATCCCTGGGTTGTCCATTACCTTATCTTCCCAAGCATTGTACATTCTGGTGATTTCTGGAAGGTCATAATCAACCTGCAACTTCAAATCTCTCAACCTTTCTTTTGCCAACTCATCCCCATATTCAAGTCTTTCTGGATCTTCAATGATTTGAACACTTGAATCTGAGCTAGCCCTTCTCTTTCATCATCACTCTCTTCCTCACTCTCAGAAGTGGCAACAAATGGTGATCTACCACTCCTCTTCAAATCTTCTTCCAAAAGTTGTGCAGCCAACTGATTATCAAATGCAATTTGTGCTGCATCTTTCTTTGGAACATCTTCTTCAACCATAATCCCCTTACCCTTGTCTTTTGGATCAATAATTGGTAAGGTAGAAGAAGAAACCTGTGTGGACACATCTTTGATGATTGCTGATGACTGGAATACATCAACACCACCTGCAACTTTGTCAGCGTTCAAGTTACCTTTATCAGCGCCCCGATTACCTTTGTCAGCGCTGGATGTGTCAGCGTTCAAACCTGTATCAGTGCCCATTGTTGCTGTGAAAGATCCTTCCAAGTTTAATGGAGATACCTTGGATGTATCAATGATAGGGTGCTTCTTCAAGTTGGTGAGTGCTTCAGCAACATTTAAAGATTCACTAAATTGTGAACTCTTTTCACTGGCTGTATGAATCAACTCATCCTCTTCATCCTCCCCTTTGGAAGATTCCTCCATTCTACTCCTGCTACTAGGATTCTCCAAAACAGTTACCCGCTCCCTCAATACTTGGAGTTCACGGCCCTGATTATTGACAATTTGTACAAGGCTAACATTTTGCTTTTGCAAGCTAATGACAGCAGCCGTCAATTCATTCAATGTCATATGTTCCAATCTGCCCTCAGCTAGAATGGGGATTTGACCTCCCAAAATAGAATCATGGGGCATGGATGAGGTCTTAATGATGTTGGGACTGTCTTGACCAGCATCTAAGCCTGTGCCAATAGCCCCAGCCTCATCCATGTCACCATCCACACTTGTGGAGGTGGTTCTCTCTACAACAAGGCTAGGACCACTAGAGGAGAACACTCCAGTAGTCCTTTGGCGTTTATTCAACCTAGATTGTAATGGGGTGGAAGATGAGGTAGATTGTGTGGGTGTTGGTTGGTTAAGGGTGTTTGGGATTGTTCAGGGATGTCATCAGCGTTGGGATTGGCTGTGTCAGCGCCAACATTTTGAGTGTCAGCGTTGACATTGGCTGGGTCAACGTCCATGTTTTCAGGTGAAGGTAATGGTTCAAGGATAGGCTCAAGTTGAGGTTCAGGTTCTTGTTGTGGTTGGGCAGCCTGAATTACTTCAAGCATGGCTTGGGTGAGAGGTATAGGTCTGTTTGTGGAGATCATTTTGTCAAAAATGGTTTTCTTTTGTTTAGGGATCTCATAAAAATGGTCATGATCCCTAGAACAATATTCTTGTAAATCAAACACCATTTGCAAAAATCTTGGGTAAGCCAAAGTCATTTTACTTCCCTTATTTTTACACATTCCTTCAAAAATTATTTTTGAAAAATTATACCTAAGCCCACGTGACATACAAACCAAAGCACTTGCAATGGACCTGTTTATTTCATTAAAAGCAGTACATTTTGGACTTAAGCATTGAAGAAGGACATGTATCAAATATTTCCAATCCGAGGGAAATTTCTGCTTATGATATTTATTTAAAGTTTTATTAGCAGGAATAGGATAACCCAATTCCCTAAGACCTTGTTATATTGTTGCAATGGCAAGGGTAGTCACACCATCAGCGTCATTAAGACGCAAAGCTTGGCGAACCAAAGCTTCAGTGACCACCCATGTTCTTCCATGAACAGTAGATGTTAATGTAGTCACTCCATTAGCTGTTGTGGAACTGACATTATTCCAAAACTGTCTAATGTGTGCAACAGGGACTAGTGGTTCATGAGAAAGTGCATACCTTATGGAGGATGCATTTAAAAATGCCACCATTTGTGAATACTGAGGGAACAAATCATTATCAGCGTCCAAGTAAGCTACCATATTATGTTGGCTCTTGAACTCCAATGTCAGATTGTTTGAGTTGAACTTTGGTGCCATGTTGAAAGCTGTTTAGGTTATGTGATATGGGAAAAATCTAGGAGAAAAAGGTTAGACAAGAAAATATGAATACCCAGAATGAAAAGTTAGCCAAATTTATAGGAGAGATGCATGATTATGATAGGTCAAAAATGAGGCAGTTATATTCAAAGAGTAATGATGAAAATATTGAATCAAATATAACTTATCTCATGCATTAATTAAAAGTAACAACTTCCCAAAAATTACGGCCAAAGATTAGTCAAAAATAACAACTGGGTAGGGCCCACTAGGTGTCAACGGTAAAAAATAGGCCATCAACGCCCAACGGCTATATTTTCTTGTCAGCGTTCGCCTAAAGCCTTGTCAGCGTCACGATTGGTCGTAACAGCGTTTGGAGAAAAACTTGTCAGCGTCTAAAAATAAAAATATTTAAAAAGAAAAAGACCTTAACAAAGTAATTTATCCTAAGGGAAATATCTTGCAAGTTGATAATAATTACTGGGCGGCAAGCACTGTCCATTTGTGCACACTTGCTTAAGCAAGATAGACACAAATGTCCTCAAGTGTCCCTTGCTAACCAAAATACTTACCAACAAAGTTATTTCATAAAATCCTTTGTAACTCCCAGGTAAACCCATAACAAAAATATTCCCAAGTCTCCCAACAGACCACAACCAATTCTAGGCCAAAAATGTCTTGGCAGCATGCATAGTTTATCAACTTTGCATGCTACAGTGCCTCATGGTTTAGTAAAACTAACCCATACTCACCTGTGGACACAATCTAGAATTGTGATAAGAGTATTATAAGAATACCCAAAAGTCCTAAAGGTTCCTTAAACCTCCCCTTAAACTATGATACATGAGTTTCTCAAAATATATATGAACATTAAAAATTTATGTCAAGATAGGAATATAAATATTCCAACCATCATCCATAAACAAAAACATGTCCAAATAGCTCTTCAAAGATCCATAAGCAACTCTGTATCCAATGGCATAAAGCTAACACCACCTACACATTTAGATTGAAAACCACAAAACTAACATTGTTGCTGACAGCGCCCCGACAACTCTTATCAGCATTGAAGGAACGCTTGTCAGCGTTAGACAATAATATCTCTAACAACGGCAAAATAACACTTGTCAGCGTTACATTTACCTTTGTCAGTGTTAGAAAAATAAAGTGGAAAAATCTAAATCATCACAAAGACCAATAACAATGCATTATCCTGTACATACTTTTACAAAAAGGTTCCAAAACACATATTAAGTGAGATTAACCATTCCAATATTTGTTACCAAATATTGAAATCTTCCAGTATCAAAAGGTTTAGTTAGTAAATCAGCTACATTATCTTCTGTGTCTACCCTATCTGGTTGTATTAAACCTTTCTCAAAGCAATCTCTTATAAAATGATGCCTAATTTCTATGTGTTTGGTTTTAGAATGATGTACAGGATTTTTAATAATGCATAAAGTACTGTTATTGTCTACAAAAATCTTGGTATGCATGAAATTATACCCATAATCCAACAGCTGGTTCTGAATCCATAAGACTTGTCCACAACAAGCAGCTGCAGCCACATATTCTGCTTCAGTTGTAGAGTTTGCCACCACTGTTTGTTTCTTGCATTGCCAAGATATCAGTCTACTCCCAAGAAATTGACATCCACCAGTTGTGGATTTTCTATCAAACTTGTCACCACCATAGTCACTGTCCGAATATGCAATAAGCTCCAATGGAGAATCTTTGGGGTACCATAAGCCAAGATCTGGATAACATCTTAGGTACCTAAAGATTCTTTTCACAGCAAAAAGGTGACATTCTTTGGGATTCACTTGATGGCGTGCACAAGCACACACAGCAAACATGATGTCAGGTCTTGAGGCTGTAAGATACATCAATGAACCAATCATTGATCTATAGTGCCTAACATCCACATCTTTTCCAGCTCCAATTTTTCCCCAAGGGTGTTCCCTATCCATAGGAGTGGAAGCACTCTTTTCATGTGGAGAAAAACCAAATTTCTTCAAGATTTCAGCTACATATTTGTCTTGGGAGATGAAGATACCATCTTCTTTCTGCTGAACTTGTAATCCTAGAAAGAAGTTCATCTCACCCATTGCACTCATCTTGAATTTATCTGTCATAAGCTTGGAAAAATCTTCACTCATCTTTGGATTGGTAGATCCAAAAATGATATCATCAACATAGACCTGAACAAGTAAGACATCCTTACCTTTCTTCTTTGTAAACAATGTCTGATCTATGGTGCCCCTTTTAAAACCATTTTCCACCAAGTAGGTGGACAATGTACCATACCATGCTCTTGGGGCCTGATGAAGTCCATACATAGCTTTCTTCACTCTATAAACCTTGTCTGGATTCTCAGGATCTTCAAAACCAGGAGGTTGCATGACATATACCTCCTCAACAATTGTTCCATAGAGGAAAGCACTCTTCACATCCATTTGATAAACAGTGAAGTTCATACAAGAGGCATAAGCAAAGAAAATTCTTATAGCTTCAATTCTTGCAACAGGAGCAAAGACCTCTTCATAATCTATTCCTTCCTCTTGTGTATATCCCTGAGCTACCAAACGTGCCTTGTTTCTGACCACAATACCCCTTTCATCTTTCTTGTTCCTTAGAACCCATCTTGTCCCAATTGGTCTCACATATCTAGGACAATCAACCAGCTCCCAAACATCCTGTATAGCAAATTGGTGAAGCTCATCCTGCATTGCTTCCACCCAACTAGGTTCTTTGAGAGCATCAAAAATCTCCTTGGGTTCCTGTTGTGACAGAAAACAGGCAAACAAACATGTTTGTACAAGAGGGGTATCAACCTTCTTGTGGATATTAGCAATGAAGCTATCATGAGTCTGGTGAGATCTTCTAGTTTGAACAGGAGTCATGATATTCCCAATGATTTGAGAGGGAGGATGATTCTTCAAAGTAGATCTAGGAATTCCATTTTCAAGAATTCTGTTGTCTTCAATATCATCCTCCATGTTGCTAATATCTTCTTCAGACTCTCTTCCATCTTGAACCTCTTCATTTATACTTGAAGGTTCACCTTGTTCAAAAGTGGAAGATAAGAAATGCTCATGAGTGTTGTCAACGTTGGAATTTTGCTTGCCAGTGCTGGAATTACTTTTGTCAACGCCATAATCATTGTTGTCAACGTTTGAGCCATCAGCGTCTGAATTGGTCTTGTCAGCGCTAGAATTGTGCTTGTCAGCGCCTGAATGACCATGCATGTTATCAACTGGTGGTATTGAAGAACCACCTTTATCCTTTCTAGCAGCAGCAGCAGCAGCATAATACTCATCTGTCCATATAGGAAATGTAACATATTCTTGTGTGGGAGATGACTCAACTGCTGGTGGTCCATCCTTCTTAGCAACCTGTGTACCTGAAACATTACCAATTCTCTTTTCCAAAACACTTGAAGTTACCTTCACAATGTCTGGATTAGTAACAGGCATATAGTTTAAAGCTCTAGATAAAGGTTCCAAGTCAAACAACCAATTTGGACCACTTTCAGGATCACTAGGTTTACTCTCTAAAAACCTAACATGTACTTTTTCAAGTATACGTTTTTCCTTTTTAATGTAAACCATATATCCTTTGCTCTGCACTGAATAACCCATGAAATAGCCTTCATCACCTTTTGCATCAAATTTACCTAGGGCATCACTAGTTTCTAAAACAACTACATGACAACCAAAAGGCTTGAGAAAGCCAATATTTGGCTTCCTTCCCCAAAGTAACTCATAAGGTGTCTTATTGTGTGTTTTGTTGACCAATGCCCTATTTTGAACATAACAAGCTGTGTTAACAGCTTCAGCCCAAAAGGCTATAGGAAAGTGGGCATCAGCCAACATGGTTCTGGCTGCTTCAATTAGGGTTCTATTCTTTCTTTCAGCAACCCCATTTTGCTGTGGGGTTCTAGCTATGCTAAACTGCCTAGTAATCCCTTTCTTGGCACAAAAATCATCTAACAACTGATTTCTAAACTCACCCCCGTTGTCACTTCTAAGAATTTTGACCTCATTACCACTCTTCTTTTCAATCTGGGTAATGAAATCAATCAAAATTTGGGCAGTTTCACTTTTCTTAACTAAAAAGAAAGTCCATGTAAACCTAGAGAAGTCATCAGTGATGACAAAGCAGTATGATTTACCCTTCAAGCTTTCTATATTAGTTGGACCAAAGAGGTCCATATGCAATAAGTGAAGTGGTTTAGAACTAGAGTGCACCAGTTTAGATTTGAATGAGACCTTGTGCTGCTTGCCCTTAAGACATGCAACACAAGTGTGGTCATTGTGGAAAGCCTTTTCAGGCAAACCATCAACTAAACCAAGTCTCACAAGTCTATTGATATTTTTAAAGTTTATGTGCCCTAATCTCCTGTGCCAAAGATTACTTTCATCTACTGAAGCTTTAGCATAAAAACATGACATCATCTTATTATTCATCTTAATTCCATTAAGATTCACATTATATATGTCTTTATGCCTTGGTGTTCTAAATTCTATGTATTTCTCCTCAGGGAGCTTGTAATCTTTGCTTAACACCAAGCACTCAGTATCAGTGAAAAGAACCTTATTTTTGTTATCACACACTTGTGATACACTAAACAAATTATAATCCAGTTCTTTTACCAGGAAGACATTCTCAAAACGTAGATTATTGGTGATAAGGGTTCCTTTTCCTGTGATGGTGCCGTAGCCCCCTCCAAAGTATACCTTATCACCATCTTGAATAGGAGTGAAGTTCGTCAGATAGTCTTCCTTTCCTGTCATGTGCCTTGAGCATCCACTATCCCAATATCCATAATCATTGATCTTCTTTTGAATGCCCTGCACATAAAGAAAACAAATTAGTTTTCTTTGGGAACCCAAGCCTCGGAAGACTTGGATTCATCTGGTTGTTCAATAAGAACAGACTTGGTTCTCATAACAACCCCATTTTCATCCCTTTTTGGATGAAATGCCCAGTTAACCCCAATTGGTCTTGACATGACCTTTGAAATATAATGAAACCTGTTGCATGTCATAGAAAGACCAGTAGAATTAGGGTTTTGGTCTTGTTTTGGTCTCCATGTTAAGCTAGTAGAAGCTTTAGACCCATTTCCCTGTGGTTGCAAATACCTAGGTTTGGCAGTGTGTTTGTCAGCGCTGAAATTGATCTTGTCAGCTCCCCGATTGCCTTTATCAGCGTTGAACCTAGGGTTTGCTACAGGAACCCATTGCCTATTGGACCAAGTGTTTGACTTTTGGAAAGGTCTTAGGCCATGTGTGTTAGACCCTCTAGAAAAGAATGGGGCTGGTCTAACAACTTGTGAACTTTTGTTCACAAAGGTTTTGGGTCTGACAGTGTTTGACCTATGTTGACTTTTGTCAGCGCTGAAATGGTTCCTATCAGCGTTGACATTTGAAGCGTTGACACATTTGTATGCCAAATGTGAAAAGCTACCACAAGTGTAACAAGCTTTTCTAGACATAGTCCTAGGTCTAGAAGCAAAGAAGCCTGTTCCATGGTTACTAACTTGGCTTTTTGGTGACCTAGTATTCCTATACATCTCTGCATACTTAACACTAGGTTTTCTAACAGTTTGTGAGCCAAGGTCAACAGCTTTGCCAGTGGTTGGGTGTGTGATTTTAATAGGTGTAGGATCATGGCTCGTGATTGGTGTGGGCTCATTTGGACTTTCACACTAAAACCCTCCCTTAACAAACAAAGTGTGGTTAGCTTTCTTCCACTCATCTAGGTCAGTCAGTTTTTGATTATACTCTTCAACTAGGGAAGTCACTCTAGGTGGAGGAATGAATTCCTTCTCTTGAAGTTCTGGCAAGCCAGTCCAAGATAAGTCCTTTGATTGGACACCATAGAAATCCCCAGCTGGTGGTGGAACACCAGTATAATCTTTCATCCCAATCCCACTCATGTCCTTAGAGTCTCTTTGTTTACTAACACACTCTCCTAGGGTTTGTGTGGCCTTATCAAATCTCTGGATTTTAAGACTCACATTATCTTTATTTTTGTTAGCCTCATCTAACTTAGCTATCAAATCAAGATTAACCCTGTTTGTGATATCTTGAATATCTTTACTTTGATGTAACTCATGATTTAAGATATTTATTTTATCCTTTAACTCAAACTCCATTTTCTTATACTCAGCTACTGTCCTTTCTGTTTGGGTGAGAGCAATTTGATAATTAGATACTTTGCATCTTTCAGCACTTGCCTCATCTAATAATTTTACTATCTCTTGATTTAGTTTTTCAGTATTTAAACGACAACCCTTAGAACAGAAAGCATCATCATATACCTCATTATCTGATGAAGAGGAGGAGTGTGCCATGAGAGCATATTCAACATGCTCTTCTTTAACTTCAGCAACCAATGCTTTGTCCTCTTCCTCATTCTTAGCCAAAAAGTTCCAGCTCCAATCCCATCCTCCAACACCATCAATTTGTTGAACAGCTACCATGGCCTTGGAATCTTGGCTCTTAACCATTTGGCTTGAAGGCTTACCAGCATCAGATCTTCTTGGAGATCTACATTCCCTCATAAAGTGCCCCATACGATGACAATTGTAGCACTCAACTTTGGATTTGTCAAATCCAGCAACATCCTTAGCATCAAAGGTCATCTTCTTCTTGAACCTTTTATTAAACCTGTTTGCTCTTAAACTTACAAGAGCCATAGTCCACTTGATGTCCATCTCTTCCAATTGCTCATCACTTATTTGCTCAAGATCCTCATATGTAATCCTTGAATCACTAGGCAAAGAAGCAATGAATGCACACACAGTATCTAGATCTAAACCAGCAGGTTTAATTCCATCAGCGCCAAAGTTATGAGTGTCAACGCTTGAGTATGAGGCGTTGACATGATATGATCCAGCGCTGACAGGATGTGTTCCAACGCTGATAGGATGTGATCCAGCGTTGACACATGCAGATCCAGTGACTGGATGTCCATAGGAGTTCATGGAATCAAATTGACCTTCACTTTGTGAGAAGAAGGCCATGTTGCTACTAGAAGATTTATTATCACTCTCCAAAAGCCATTCATTCTCCAACAGTCTTAGTTTGTTGAAGATGTCATCAAACCTAGAGGTTTTGTGGGTGTTATTGACAAGAATGGATTTTGCCTCAATCTTCCATACATCACCAAGGCTTTTGAGAAAAGTAGCATTCAAGTCAGGGTCATCAATCTATGTTCCCATGAAGGAAAGTTGACTTGTAATGTCAAGCAGTCTACTTCTCACACTGCTGAGATTCTCATTGGGTTGAGCCTTAAAGACAGCATACTCATGCATGAGTTGCTTCTTCTTTTCTTCTTTAGTATCAGCATTGCCACCATGTGCTACTTCAAGAGCTTCCCAAAGCTCTTTTGCAGACTCAAAGCGTTTGTACTTGTGCTGATTCTCATGACCCAAGGCGTGTTTCATGATGTTCAAAATTTTCATGTCCACCCTTTTCTTGGCTATATCTTCAGCAGATACAGCTCTTCCATCTTCAGGCTTTTCCTTCTTATCAGCTTCAGGACAATTAGGAACAGCTGACCTTGTGGCAATAGCATTAGCAATCTTTTGAGCTTTGTTGAATGTGTTCCCATATTCAACAATCTCCCAAAGAGTGTAGTCATGGATGGCTACATATTGCTCAAAATTGGACTTCCAAAGCTCAAAGTTCCTGGCATCAAACATGGGAATTTTGATACTAGGGTTTGTGGTGGTGCTTTGTAGCAAAACAGGAGCAGGAGGTTGTTCTGAGCCAGACATGATGTTTTTAGGGTTTTGAGAAATTTAGGGTTTCGTTGTTTTAGGGTTTTTGGTGTTTTAGGGTTCTTGCGTTACTTAAAGATCAAAAGTTTCTCAACAAGCTCTGATACCACTTGTTGATCCCAAACTTAGATCGATTAAGCTTTGTGTATACGAGATTAGATCAAGTAATACACGTAGAGAAACCTTTGCTTATGAATGGAGTAACTAAGTGTTATGCGGAATTAACACTTAATCTAAAACACAAAGATGTTAAACAAACTTTCACTTGTATTAGAATAATCGAACTTGATTACAATGAAAGAGGTTTAACTTGTGAAAACTTATTATAACTGATAATTAACATTAACCTAAAAGATCTTCTTTTATAGATTAAGAAGTCTTGTACAAGAAGCTACGAATCAACTATTCTAGGTAAAGATAATAATGGAAAATACAATGTCGAGTTTATCTTTACCATATACAAATAAAGAAACAAAAGATTCGTATAAGATAACTTCCATCAGTGCTTGTCTTCCAGGCTATCAGCGTTGACTTTCCTAACTGTCAACGCTTGGCTGTCAGCGTCCAATGTCATCCTATCAGCGCTTGAACTTTTCTTATCAGCGTCTAGTGAACTGACCCATAATTTATTCCCAACAGATCAAACTCGGGATCATGGGATTGCACACATAACGTAAAGGGTTAATTTATTTATTAAATATATTTATTGTATTTTATTAAATCAAACCAAAGCTTAACTAACGATCGTTAATAAATAATAGTTAAGTTTTAACGACCGTTATGGAATTAAATAGAAGCTAAAAAGAAGAAGGAAAAATTACACAAACACCCCATTGGGGGCTTGTGACCGTCGGCCAAGAGAGAAGGGGGCAAAGGGAAACTTTGGTTTTCTAATTGGTTATTACTTGGAAAAGAATGTTTGTGAAGGCTATATAAACAAACCCCTAGCCTCATAATTTTTCAATCCCTCTTTCTTTTTCTTCTTTGATCGTCGGCCACCCCACACCCAACTTAGGGTTTCGTTTGGTTTTCGATCAAGTCTATTTTATCTAGTCCTAGCCCCTCTCCAGGGTTGTTGGGTAGATATTCCATAAGCGTTGAAGCTCGGTTTGTTCGTGCTAGACTCACGGTTAACTCGCTGTATTACGTGTGTACAAGAACGTGATATAGTCTTGCTTTAGACCATATTCTTGGTGGTTTTCGTGATAAACCCTAGTTGCCGTTCGTTCCGCCGTCTTGTGGATCTTGCTAGGATAAAGGTATGTAACCCTAATCTTGATTAATATAATTGTGTTAAATTAATGATCTTGTTAATTTGCTTATGCTGCGTGTTCTTTGATCCATATTAGGGTTGTAAATAATTGTTATGGTAAATATAAACATTCACATCCAAGTATAGACTTGGGGTTAAGATGGCAATCAACCATCTTCTATTGTAATTTTTTGCTTTTGTGATTAATATCATTTAACGGGTAACCCTTTAAAAAAAAAACCATTTAACAAAGAAACAAGTCTAAGATGAAAGTATAGATCTTTATTTGAATAACAAATAATTGTTGTTCTCATAAAAAGACAAAGCTACAAAATGAGATTATTGTACTCTTCAATCAAGTATCACCTTTTGATTGGTTTACACAAAAAGTTTAGGTCTTAGAATAAAGTTATCTAGACAACATGACTGACTAGGTTGCTAGAACAAAACACAGTAAAGAATACAAGCGAAAATCAACATGATAAAACATAGTATCTTCAGTGTGGGTGTATCCTTAGTTAGTATGTGTGCGTGTTCGTCCCAGAAGCCATCTCGAATTACATTCGGGTATTCCACAACTAGCTTCATCGTTCCGTCTATCTCCTGGATGCACACAAAAGAAAATTTAGATTGCGTTTACAACATACTACTTGCAGGAAAAATAATAATAATGCAGATCGACCGCGTGTACGTTGGAACATCATGTTATGTGAACCAAAAGAGTAGTAGTATGCGAAGGTTACCTTGTCGTAGTCCCAGAAAATTGAAGAGCCGTTGCGGAACATGAGTGGCAACTGATTGTACTCAATACCAAACTCCTGCGACAGCATTTGAAACCTTTCCTTCATTACATCAGCACCCTGTATTTCCAATTTATAGCCTTAGAGAATAAACCTATCTTATGTTTATCGAATGCTCGAAAAGATAAATAATTAGAAAATTATAAAGCCTGCAGGCACCTGTAAGTTTTTTTGAGCTTTTCTTTTGCTTTCGCCATTATTGACACGCGCCCAAAACAAAGTGTTGGACCGTGTGTTCATGTGACAGTCAACTTGTCTCCAAGATATATAATCTCGAATCAACTTGTATGATTTATAGCAAACAGCCCTTCCGTCGAAACGTGGTGCATACTGCAACTTTTTGTCAGGAAAGAATTCTTTCCAGTTCTTCACGTATGCGTCTGTGAACACGGAGCATATTGCAGATACTAATTTACTGCAAGAATCAAAAATTACTTCTATCGATCAGTTTCATTGCAAATAAAAGTATAGCGTAATATAGTCCTTAGAAACGAAGACGGACCTGTCACTTCTTTCAAAGAGTTGAGTATTTTTCTCCAATAGAAAGCTGCAAATCAAAGATAACATTAACATAATTACAGGATATATTAACCAATAAAAACTTATGTAACAAGCTCACCTGTATTCATCACTCTGTCCATAGGCATATACAATGTCGTCCTTAAACTCTTCGAATACAGCCAATGCACATGCGTTCATAAGTGTTGCTGCTGGCTCGTCAAATGGCTTCGTGAATTCATGAACCTTAGTAAATCTAGGGGTAAACAAAATAAGAAACCATATAAAAATTAGCCAAGTACAATATAGCAGACAACACGAACGCAACAGAAGCAAGAAGTATCACTTGAGTAATCAAAAATAAAATCTCTCGGGAACCTATGTTACCTGCTAAAACGACATCCATCTATTCTTACAACAATCCAATGATCTTTCTTCAGTTGCTTCTCATCCCGCCATAGTTTCAATTGCTCTTCTTTTGTTATGGGAGAAGCAGGGGTTTTATTAAGCCACATAGGCAAAGCAAAACTACAACAAACAATGCGCTCTAAGATACTCGACGCATTCTCCTCTACATCAGTTAGCTCCTTGGAGAGAATGGGATAACTATTCAAGAAAGCTGTTGATGCTATATTTTCTGTATGAACAATAACGAGTTTCCCCCTATTTTCAACTTCTGTCTTGAGAATGCAAGAACCTTTGCGAAACATTACTGGAAGTTTGTTGTACTGGATACCGAATTGTTGGAATAGAATCTCATTCTTTGTTAGCTTTTCCTCGCCTTCTTCTGATTCCTGGAGACATAAAGAGATATGTCAAAATAGGCTTTTTATTAGAAAGTAACATGATTTCGTAAAAGATTGAAATCATACACACCTCCAATATCTCTTGTGCTTCTTGTTCTGGAAGATCATTGTTGTGGATACCGGATTGGTCGTTGTTGTTGTGGATACACAACTCCAATATCTCTTGTGCTTCTTGTTCTGATTTTCCGCTTTCAACCAACTTCCAAAAGCATGTATTGGTTAAGTTAATCTCATCACCTGAAAAAAGTATACCATCGTTAAGATCAATCAGGGCAAAGTGTTTCTGGTCAACCCGACCTGTTAACAAAATGGCCACAACTAGCCTGACCCGTTAACCCCAAATGGTACCATACTCACATTCTTCTTGTTTAAAAGCAAGATATGTCTGAATATCACTTGTATCCTTTAAGCACAAGACTTCTCCTTCAAATAAAGCAACTGATGTCATGTCCTTTTCCGGAAAGAATTCTCTCCATTTCATCCGATAAGATGACGTGAACAACGAGACCATGACAGATAACAATTTACTGCAGCAGTGTTAACTTCATTGTGAGAACATGAATTCTATAAAAACAATTAACAAAACAAACAAGTGTACATAAAAACACATTACCTGGCACGTCTAGTGTAAAGACTGGTATTCTTTCGGAAAATGAAACTGCATAGCACATTAAGTAATAATTAGACATTCATATGTGCTTCTGCTATACAGTATTTGCGATCGACTGAAGGTCTTACCTGTACTCATGACCGAAACCATAAGCCAAGATTATATCAGACATCTCCTTGCACATTGATAATGCACACGAGTTCATCAAGTTTAGAGCTTTTTCATCGTTTGGTTTTGTAAACTCATTAGCTTCAGAAAATCTGCCATATTTAGTACATACATGGTTAAAACAATAATAAAATTTCTTGCACATATAACCAAATAAAGGCAGAGCCTATAATCAACATGTTCCCATTAGTTATATCGTTGAACCATAACAATAAGGGGCGGAGCTAGGCGGGTCCCGCGGGTGCCCGTGACCCTTATGGATTTTTGATATTAACATCGATTTTTTTAAATACATCTTAAATGCACCCAGTCAATCGGAAACATTTCGTTTTAATTCATTTTTTACATATGTTATATTACGATTCACAAAATTTGTGAACCCGATGATATTAAGGCCCATCCGCCTGATAACAATCACATGATAATTATATGAACAACAATTCCCAAAAAGACCCGTTTATAAGATATAATTAATTAGTTAAGATAAAGCGTATATACTCGTTTAAAAACCTTTTTTAAAGGTTTTTAAACTTATCTAGAATCGTTTTTGTCTTTGCAAAATTGAAATCGTATAGTTGAATATAGATCGTAAGCTACTACAATGTAGTTTTGTTAAAAATATTTGTAATATTATACAAATCTACAAATAATTATATATTATAAACATAAAATTATTTGAATATTTCATAAAAAGTATTTTAAAAGATTAAAATACTCTTTTTTAAAGTTATACAAAAACAACCCATAAATTTGTGGTGTTTAAGTTTGCCATTCGAGAAAAATTAGATCGAAAGGATTGATATATTAGATCTTAAGATCCTATAGCGGGATCCAATAAGATCTAAGCATATATAATGTTTTTTAATATTATACTCTACGAAACATAACCCAAGAACGGATTGAAGTACATCTTAAGATTCTATGGTCAACACATCTTCTTATTTGTTTGTTTTTGATTTGTAGTATCGTAAAATCATAGATCGAAATCTTGACAATGTGCATAGGGATAAATTTTGGGGCCTAAGCGACCTCAAAGACACCCGAAAATCCAAGTTCTTCCCCCGAAGTTCCAAGGATAATGGACTAATCGGTTACATTGCCCGCTTAAGAGTTTTTTAAATGTTTACTACAGTATAATAGCAGATCGTAGTACTGATGAATGCAATGCATATACCTTGCAAAATTGCTACAATGAACTCGAACAACGATAAAGTGTCCAGACTTCAACGGGTCTTTGATCTCATAATCTTTTACGTGTGCGAACTTACTCTTCGCCAAGTTCTTCTTTTTTTCGGGTTTAGGGTTATCCGCCATGTTCTTCTTCGATTTGGCTAAAGGGTTATTCGCCTTGTTCTTTTTCTGGGGTTTATTCGCCATGTTCAATTCTTCTTCGATTATAGCTAGAGGATGTTATGCGTCTTTACTTTTTATAGGGATAGGGTCACGAGATTACTTGTTATACAAGTTTAGATACAAAGAAACACGTAGGTGTCAACTTTCTTAAGGACTATATATAGAATGAAGAATAATCTATTAGGCCCGTTTGAAGGCGAGTTTTACTTTAAAATTTGAGTTTATAGTGGGTTTAGATTTGGAGAGAGAAAATATATTATGATAAAAATAAAATATTACTATAAATTAAAAAATTTAATAAAAAAGTAGTAATAAAATGAAAAAAGGTAAGTGAATTTGTGATGACAGTGCTTTTGTTTTTATCTTAAAATTAAAGCTATTATTAGGTCTCTACCCGATCGATGACCGGTTTTCTCAATAACTTATTAAAATTTTAAACAATGTTTAATATAATCATTACAAAATTTATGACATTTGCTTACTAAATTAAACGTGAAAGAGTAAGTAATAGAGGGGCACTAAAAGTCTATATTTACTTAATATTGAGTAAGCAAAAGTATTTTCTATTAATTTCTACTCAAAAAGAGTCATCAAAAAATATTTTTTATCAACTCCTACTCTTAAAAAAAAAAGTAAGTAATAGAGGGGCACTAAAAGTCTATATTTACTTAATATTGAGTAAGCAAAAGTATTTTCTATTAATTTCTACTAAAAAAGAGTCTTAAAAAAATATTTTTTATCAACTCCTACTCTTAAAAAAAAAGTAAGTAATAGAGGAGAGCACTAAATGTCACTAATTACTCAATATTGAGTAAGCAAAAGTGTAAAACTTTTAATAAATCTTTTTTTTAGTAGCAAAAAGAGTAAGCAAATGTTGTGGGTTACTTTTGCTTACTTTTATATGCATTATGTTTTAGTAAAAAAAAGTTATAGTGACTTAATAAATTTTATTAATAAGCAAAACTTTTAGTAAGTAAATGTCATATATTTTTGTAGTGAATATTATAAGAATGCACACTTTCTTCATGATTTTTGAGTGGGTCATAGTAATCCAAACAGGCAACCAAACATTTTAAAAACATTAAAAGTCTCAGGGGTGATCCCGTAATAACAAACAGACCCTTAATTCGACTTCCATATTTACGTGTTTTATAGTGTCGATTAATCATCGCCTAGGCGCTATAGGGCCACCAACCTATCCGTGACCGATTAATCAGTTAATCAATAAGTCAATCATAATTAACGACGATCAATGACGACCAACAGTGGTCAAACTTGCTTGAAACATGCAAATCTTAATAGAAATACTCAAAACTTAACGTAAACATGTTTTAATCATTTTTAATATTTTTTATATCTTTAATAAGTTGGGTTTTAAGGAAAATCTTGCCGAAATACACATAACTCCTTGGAATTACCCAAAACTTGCTAAAAATAGCAATTCGATTGATCATTGATTAATCCCACCTGAACCGATTACAATCTACAAGACTGTTCACCGCGCGACTAGCGATTTATGATTTTTGTAATATTGCTTAAAACCCATTATAACCCATGAATACAAACCAAACATTAATTTTTTACTTTGAGCCCAGTTCTTTTAACCAAAAACCCCGTACCAAAAATACCAAACGCACCTTATTGCTTCTTTTATTTTTCTTTAAATGAAGAATTCTTCATTTATTAATGTGAAAAAACCGACGCCTCAATAAGTAAACTCGTTAAATGAGTTAGGTCAAATAAACATATCTAGGCTTTACGAAGCATAAAAAAATACATCAAATAGTACAAATTTTCATGATCGAGAGCATATTGTGGAAATAACTTTTAATTAAGGCATAGTTGTTTCGTAATTCTTAGACGAGTACCCGCGCATAACGGCGGAATTGCCTAGCGAAATATAATTAATGATGTCTTATGTTATGGTAAGTGTGTCGTCTAACGTTAAGAATAGAAAGTGAAAATAAGATGCATATCATAGGCTCATTCAATTATAAACCAGTTTTTTATTTAGACACCATGCACACACGTTCAGTGTAAACTAAAAGAATTTTCGCTGCGGGGGCCTTCGTTAGCCACACAACTCTACTAGCATTACATAGATTAAAATCCATCGTGAAAACTAAAAGACAACATAACTCTTTGTTCTGCAAGCAACAACCCCATAGTATCTTCTACTTAGACATGATAAAACCATCAATTTCCCTTCCTGCGGAAAGAGCATCGCCCAGTGAGTCTTACACGACAACTGTTTGCACGACAACTGTTGCAAGTGGCTGCACACAGTGGTGGTGTAAAAACAACATCAAAAAGAAAAAAGAAATATCAGTTATCTATGTTAGCATTAGTATGATAAATTAACAAACAATTAACACAATACAATAACGTCCGGCATTATATGTCTATAAATGTGTCTGTCTCATTGTAATGCTTTCAAGTTGGTGCTAAACAGTTTCCGTCTGCAACTCTGCAAGAGGAGTATTTAGGATCGCTTATCCAAGTGCCTAAGTTAACTTGCTTAATTCAAATGTGCTTAAAATTAACTACTTTTCATAGAAGTACCTCTACTTGGAAATACTAAAAAGAGTAATAGGTAACTAAGCTGATGTCAATCACTTATCGAAATAACCTGCTGAATATGTGTAGTTTACTCATAGTTGGTTTGACTATTTTCCCGATTTACCTGTTTGACCCAGTAGCATAAATATCAATATTGCACATCAACACTACGTTGTTGTAAAGATATCTTATTCAAATTTAGACTATTAAAAGCGACAGAATTTCTCAAAAGCTGGATGAAGACAATAACCTTGTCACGAATCCATATCTGATGCCTTATGTTGGATCGGATGGCATTTGTTTGCTTTCCTTGTTTTCCTACAAATTCAGAAGGCGAGCGGCTATAAGGAACTAAGCGATTGAGATTTAGAAAGAACTGAATAAGGAGCAACCAAATACCATATCATGGTCAGGTTCTCTCTGAGCTTTCTATTCTATCTGAGCTTTCATCATTGCCCAATGACCTATAAGAAAATGTTCTTGTTAATGATTACTCCTACAAATGATACCATTTAGTTCTACGGATAATTTATCGGATAAAATAACTCCTAGTAACCAACTCTATGTCATTAAATATTATGGTGTAGCACAAATCTACAACCACTCTAAACGGAATCAGTTTAATGCAACAAATTACCTTCAATCCCTTTTAGTATGTGTGAATATGTAGGCCTTCTACTAAACATTTTAGAAGCCCTCGACTTGTCAGGGAACTAAGGCCTTTTATAGTGGCGGTGATCAAGCACTTATAAGTGGAGACGATAATATTGATTTTCAAAACTATGGTTGACCAACTTAAACCATTTCTAGCTTGATGCACATAAAACACTTTTAGGGAACTTCCTAAGTATTAACATTATATATAGATACCATACCTGCAAAATCCAAATAAATGCATGAGTCATGGCTCATAAAGTTTGCAAATTCAAACAGTTTAAGCATTTTAAGTAAGATTGTAAAAAAGTAAAGTGTTTTCGCTGATAAAGAAAGGGAAATTACTAAACGCAAATAAATTATAACGCCAAATATAAGCAATTAGGATTGGTTATTATCCTTGACACACAAAGTACTTGTACCCTTTAACAAACCCGACCCGCCTAGAGGCATGCTTATTTTAACTGATTATTAAAACTAAGTGACTATCTGATTGTTTTCTTCTGAAGTCAAATTCCATTTCTAGTCTTGTTTAGAAAAACTGATTGTGATTATTTGATTATGCAAGGGTCAAAAGCACGTGTATGCTTTTCCTGTTTCATATGAGCATATATATGTTTGCGCTAGTGGGTTTGTCACATTACCATATTATGATCTAGATTCATATAGCTTGAACAGGCCATTGCCTTGCAAATTCCAATATAGGACTGGCTAGCATATTGGGCTATGGCCTAAGTTAATGTGTCATTTGGCCCATGCTACTTTCTGATGTATTGTGCTTTGTTCATTATGCATCATAGTTTCGAATCATTCAGTATATCTAAACCTAGAAGAAACTAAGCCAAAGGTCAATAATATTATTGTGCAAGTCACTGATCATATAACAACATAACCTCTAAGCAGTTAAAAACATAAAACTTTAAACCAAATAGCAAGTAACATTTTGTGTTATTGACCCACAAGTAAAAATACAATCACCGTGTGTTGTAATCAAATGTCGCTACTAATTTAACCGGTCAGCTAGGCATCTCACTGCTAGGCTACTTAATGGTCAATACTACATTAAAACGACAATTATGGATGGTAATGGTATTCTCCGGATCATAGTGGTTAATAAAATAAAAACATTTCCTTCTGAATGAAGTAAAAGTTGGGGGGTACCTGATGATGGCAGTCGAGATATATAGTACATGTGGTAACTGATATTGTAAAGTCATCGGCCCTTCCGCTTTAACTGTGTTAACCGGACAATCAACTGCCCCTTTAGACGACCGCTCGCCTGCTTCCACCCAATGCATTGGCCCACCACTTGAAACCACCTATTAAACCAACTTAAACGGGAGTGTTTGGATCAGATAATTATGGGACTTCAAGGGTCCCCACTTTTCCTTGAAACCACCCATATCTAACAACAACAATCCCAAAACAAAACACAAACAGAATCAAATAGTATAAACAAAAAGCAGCTGATTCTTACCGATCGTAAATGCATCAATCAAAACTGCATAGATACTCCTTTATCATGATCCACCGGCCAGAAAAATTTGGGGAACAAACACCATATCAATCTCAACATAAACTAACAAAAATACAACGTAAAAGAAGAAGAAAAGGAAGAAACAAACCTTATGGGTGATGAATTGATAATGCCGACGACCTCATTCTATATCTTTAGCACACCACCCTACAAAAAAAACCTCCAAAGATTGAAGCTTCACCCAAAAAAACAATATTGCAAGTTAATTCACGTGCTCAATCTTGAAAGGCCTACCATCAGCTTTCAGATGCATAAAAAACAAACCCAGAAACAAAATGTTGTTGCTACGCCATAACTTACATCAATAGGAGAGAACTGCCGAAGTCACAATAGTGACATTGAACCCTCGAACATGAACCTCCGTGTACGCCTGAAACAAACAAACGAAATCGTAAAATAAAATAAACATGATATTTAAATTTTGTTAACATCAAGTTCATTTATTTTTTAAAGTTGCGACATTTATAGTTGATATCCTGGTCCTGAGTACCCTAAGGAAAGAAATACAAAAGCCTATGACAAATATTTTCATTTAAACAATTCATCGAACATTTGGTGTGCAACCATTAAAACCGATTATCTAGTAAAACCACCATAAAAAACATACCTTCAACTCCTAATCCTCTGCTAATTAACAAAGCCACAAATCAAAATGTAGCAAAGCCACATTACAAATCTGTCACCTAAACATTATAACAAACACATGATATGCACTTGAACAAATTAACAAATCTCTTGTATTAAATCAAGACATCTAATTACCTATACATACAGCTCCTTATCTTCTATTTTTTACAGAAGAATAAATCAATAATCAAACAAAACCCCTACTAATCTAAAATAGATATCAAAACATAAAAGATTGAATCTTATTAATAGAAAAAATATTAAACCTTGAGATTAAATCATGCTACACCGTCACCATCGAAGGCGCCACCTCTGCTTCCCAATCTGACCAAACCCACACCATTTAAGGATAAAATTATAAACCCAATACACACCAACGGCGCCAGCTCATCACCAACGCCGCACACCATCAGCGGTTGCAACGAAGAGACCAGCAACACCGAAGAACATCATGGGGTATTTATCCAAAAACAGATAAGTTGGGCGGTTTCAGATCATAGTGTGCATGTGTGTTTTTTCCAGATGTATCTGGATATAATAAAAATGTTTTGTTTCGTTTTTTAACCACACACGTAAACCACATACACGTAAGATTGATGATGGTGGTATGGTTCGATGGTGGTGGTATGGTGGAGAGTTTTGGTGGCGGCTGCAATATTGAATGGGGTAGGGTTTTTGTTTAGAGAGAGAGGGGAGTGAGAGATATTGAGTGCGTTTGTGATATTAAATTTGCATAGGGTGGATGCCAACTCACCCAGGCATTTTTTTAATATTTCCTAAATTACTACATTTTCTACCATCATAATGTTTCAACATTTCTAAATATAGGCATTTTCAACCAAATGGATACACCCTTTATAATGTAGTAAAGATTAAGCTATTACTAGGTCTCTACCTGGCCGATGGCCGGTTTTCTCAATAACTTATTAAAATTTTAAACAACGTTTAATATGCAATAATCACTACAAAATTTATGACATTTGCTTACTAAATTAAATGTGAAAGAGTAAGTAATAGAGGGGGTACTAAAAGTCTATATTTACTCAATATTGAGTAAGCAAAAATATTTTTTATTAATTTCTACTAAAAAAGAGTCATCAAAAAATATTTTTTATCAACTCCTACTCTTAAGAAAAAGAGTAAGTAATAGAGGAGAGCACTAAAGGTCACTACTTACTCAATATTGAGTAAGCAAAAGTGTAAAACTTTTAATAACTCGTTTTAGTAGCAAAAAGAGTAAGCAAATGTTGTGGGTTACTTTTGCTTACTTTTATATGCATTATGTTTTAATAAGAAAAAGTTATAGTGACTTAAATAATTATAAATTTTATTAGTAAGCAAAACTTTTAGTAAGTAAATGTCATATATTTTTGTAGTGAATATTATAAGAATGCACACTCTCTTCATGATTTTTGAGTGGGTCATAGTAATCCAAACAGGCAACCAAACATTTTAAAAACATTAAAAGTCTCAGGGGTGATCCCCTAATAACAAACAGACCCTTAATTCGACTTCCATATTTATGTGTTTTATGGTGTCGATTAATCATCGCCTAGGCGCTATAGGGCCACCAACCTATCCGTGATCGATTAATTAGTCAATCAATAAGTCAGTCATAATTAACGGCGATCAATGACGACCAACAGTGCTCAAACTTGCTTGAAACATGCAAATCTTAATAGAAATACTCAAAACTTAATGTAAACATGTTTTAATCACTTATAATATTTTTTATATCTTCAATAAGTTGGGTTTTAAGGAAAATCTTGCCGAAATACACATAACTCCTCGGAATTACCCAAAAACTTTCTAAAAATAGCAATTCGATTGATCATTGATTAATCCCGCCCGAACCGATTACAATCTACAAGACTGTTCACCGCGCGAATAGCGATTCATGATTTTTGTAATATTGCTTAAAACCCATTATAACCTATGAATACAAACCAAACATTAATTTTTTACTTTGAGCCCAGTTCTTTTAACCAAAAACCCCGTACCAAAAATACCAAACGCACCTTATTGCTTCTTTTATTTTTCTTTAAATGAAGAATTCTTCATTTATTAATGTGAAAAAACCGACGCCTCAATAAGTAAACTCGTTAAATGAGTTAGGTCAAATACACATATCTAGGCTTTACGAAGCATAAAAAAATACATCAAATAGTACAAATTTTCATGATCGAGAGCATATTGTGGAAATAACTTTTAATTAAGGCAGAGCTGTTTCGTAATTCTTGAATGACATATGTTATAATTGAATTAAACCTGAACTCAAATATGTTAACTTTATGCATGTGTAAGTTAAAATATTAAAATGAGATCTATATAATAGAACACCATATCTAAATGATATGAGCTTGTCAAATAAATAATATGAATTACTTTTCGGACCTTTTTGAAATATCAATATTACTTAAACCACTTGTTTAATTCTTGCATTTAGTATGAAAAGAAATATATTAAGTTTTTAAACATATTTTTACAAGTTTTATGTTAAGAGCTGAATCAAATAGGCACTCGTGGCTATAATCATAGCACCCTTATGAATTTGGAGGTCTTACGACGTTGATGTGCTCAAATCAAGCTTCATCTCCATAAACAACGTTAAGGGTCTCACATCACAGATCATCAGATCTAATCTAAACTGCCCGACATCTGATCCTAGTTATTGTAATACGTTACGGTTATCCAATCACCCACCCGCATGGAATGATTTAATCATCATCAGTAAGAAAACTGGCGATCTATGGGCGATCCATTCGAACCTCTACATTCAGGTCTATTAATTCTAATATGTTAAACATCATTCATCGATTAACGATCGTATTATGTTGATTCATCTTCGTTCAGCCGATCTTGCTGCTATTAGTTGTGAGGGGTATAGACTTGTGATTAAACTCCCCCTATATTTTCTATGATCAGTTAATTTATCGAGGATTGGATTGATCGCCGATTTGATATCCATATACATTTTTTAATTGATTCGACATGTTCTTTAGATTATTTTTGCAGACAACTTTGTTTAGGGTTCTTAGTCCTAGACCCCCTTTGTTTTTTTTCTTGACTACTCCCTTTAATCCAAATATTATGTTTTGTTTATTGGCTATTATGGGTAAAGAATATACTAAAGAAGATGATGTGAGTAGAATTTCGATCTCTATTTATGTCACTAATTTTTTTGAAGGTTTTTCAGACAAGGAGCTCTTCAATGCTTGCAAACAAGACGGTCATGTAATTGATTCGTTTATTCCATGAAAAGGACGAAAGAGGGTAAACGATTTTGGTTTGTGTGTTTTATTAACGTCTTTAATGTGGAACGTTTGGTGAATAACTTATGTATTATGTGGATTGATAGATATAGAATTAAGGCAATGTTGCAAGATTTCAGAAGGTACCACTAAAGAGTAATCAACCATCTAATAATTTTAGAGGTGATCGGAATAGACGAATTGAGCATAAGTCTAGAAATGATGGGGTAAACAGTGTGAACGGTCGTTCTTTTGTTAATGTGGTTAAAAATCCTCATGTTGACAATGTTGAAGAGAAAGTGAAGTGTCCTGTCATGGTCTTAGATGATGAGTGCATAAAGGATATAGATCTTGAGAAATCTTTGATGGGGATGGGCAAAACTTTTTCTTTGTTAACAAACATTAAGGCGACATTAAGAAATGAAGGATTTATTGATTTTACGATTAAGTATATGGGAGAATTTTGTATATTGATGGAATTCAAGTCCGTCAACACTAAAGATTTGTTATGTGGTAATACGAGGGTGCGTTAGTGGTTTTCTGAATTGATTCCAGCTTGTATTGATTTTAATCTTGAGGATCATATTCTTTGGGTGAAGATAGAGGGAGTTCCACTTAAGTTCTGGTCAGATAAGACTTTTAATCTCATTGTTGCACTATAGGGTAAGTTTTTAGAGTTGGACGATCCAGGAGAGAATTCTTTCCATTCACGAAGATTATGTGTATTCACAAAAGCACAGTTAAATGTTTTCAAAAACTTTAAGATTACTTTTAAAGGTAAGAGTTTTTGGATTTGTGCTAAGGAAGTTTTTGGTTGGGTTCCCGAATTGGTTGAAGATTCTGATGATGATGAGATTTCAAAAAATGAATCATTGGTAGCTGGTGATAAAACGGAAAATGATGATAAGATTTCAGAGCATAGTGACATGGCAGAAGCACCTGAGACGGATTTTGCTCATTCCAGTGGGCAGAAGGGGAGTGAATCAGTAGATCCTTTCGAAATTTATTCCCTTCTTAATAGGCAGAAGACATAAACAATGAAGAAGGGAGAATCTGATTCTAAAAGTCATCCTCCGAGGTATACTCTGATAACGAGGGGAATATCAATTTGAGGATGGAACTAATAAGGTTGAAATCAGTATAGACGATGGATACAAGGGGGGGGGGGAGATGCGAATGAAGAAGTGTGTTATAAGGGAGATAATGTAAATTCAGCTAAATCAGGTCGGTTTAAACAATCTGAACCTTCAAAATCAGGAGGGTTATTCGTAGGATTGATGGAGGAAGTGGTGAAAGTTGGCCAAACAATGGGATATAATATGGATGGTGTGGTGACTAATTTATCCGAGATCATTGGTTCTCATGGAGTGTCATCGGTTGACCGATGAATTTTTTATCCATTAATATTCAAGGCCTCGCCTAAAAGGCCAAAAAAGATTGGGTACGGGAGTTATATGTTAAACATAAGGGTAATTTTTAGCGGTTCAAGAAACTAAGATGAAGAGTATGGATTCAGGTACTATTCGACATTGTTGGGGTAATTATGCGTTTGATCATCTTCATAGTGATTCGGTTGGAAATTTGGGAGGTATTTTCTGTGCTTGGGATTCTCTTTCATTTCGTAAGAGGGATCATACAATTTCATACTACTTTATTATTCTTCGGGGCGTTTGGTTGAAAAGTAATTTTGATCTTCTTATTGTGGTGATATACGACCCTCATGATCCGAGAGATAAGCGTATGGTATGGGATTACTTGGCTAATGAGATTAAGAAGTAAAAGGGTAAAGTGATTATTATGGGCGACTTCAGTGAGGTTCGATATAAATCAGATAGGTTTGGGTCAGTTTTCAATGTGCTCTAGCTTTTAATAATTTATATTGAGGATGCTGAGTTGGAGGAGGTTCACTTAGGCGGAAGTATGTTTACATGGTGTCATAAATCCGGTACGAAGATGAGCAAGTTGGATAGGTTTTTTGTTTCCAACAAGCTGCTTTATAGTTGTCCTCATATTAGTGTTATTACTTTGGAGAGGTATTTATCGGATCACCGTCCTATTCTTCTTCAGGAGACAGATTATGATTACGGACCGATTCCCTTTCGATTTTTTCACCATTAGTTAGAACTGGAAGGGTTTAACAAATTTGTGATCGATACTTGGGGTTCTGCTCCAAGAGATGGAAAAAATGCTATGCGTAATCTGGTTTATAAAATGATATTTTTAAAGGAGAAGATTCGTGAATGGATCAAAGAGTATAAAACAAAAATGTTATGGAGATAAGGATCGGTTTAAATATGAGATTCGAGCCTTAGACGAGGTTGTGGATAAAGGTCATGGTTTGGAATATATTACTAATAGGAGAGTGGATCTTATTAATAATATTCAGCGGTTAGATAAACTTCAGGCTATGGACTTGGCCAAAAAGGCGAAGGTCAAATGGGCTATTGAAGGAGATGAGAACTCGAGTTTTTTTCATGGTACATTGAATAAAAAATGTCATCAAATGAATATTCGAGGGGTCATGGTTGATGGAGTGTGGATCGAAGAGCCCAAGGAGGTCAAGGGGGAATTCTTCTCGCATTTTTAAAAATAGTTTCCTGAACCGTCTAATCAACGTCTTAGTGTTGAGATGGTCTTCCCGAAATCTATTTCGATTGAGCAGCAGAAAGACTTAGAGCGGGCTGTTTCTAGAGAGGAGTTGAAAGCGGTTGTGTGGGACTGTGGTATAGATAAGTCTCCGGGTCCAGATAGATTTACTCTTGAGTTTTATAGATAATTATGGGCGACCATAAAGAAGGATGTGTTTGATGTAGTGAATTACTTTTTTAAGTGGGGAGATATGCCTAAGGGTTGTAACTCTTCGTTTATCACTTTAATTCCAAAAGTTCATGCTGCTAATATGGTGAAAGATTTTAGACCTATAAGCCTTATTGGCAGCGTATATAAGATTATTTCTAAAATCTTAACGAATATATTGGTTGGTGTTTTGGGAGATATTATGAACGAGGTGCGATCGGTGTTTATTGTTGAGCGACATATTCTTGATGGCCCGTTTATTCTTAATGATGTATTACAATGGTCTAAAAGAAAGAAGAAATAATCTTTAATTTTTAAGGTTGATTTTGAAAAAGCTTACGATTCAGTTCGATGGGATTTTTAGATGATATTTTAAAAAAGTTTGATTTTGGGGTTAAATGGTGTAGTTGGATTCAAAGTTTCCTCAAATCATCGAGAGGGTCGATTCTTGTTAATGGTAGTCCTACTAAGGAGTTTCAGTGTTTTAAGGGTTTAAAGCAAGGGGATCATTTGTCACCATTCTTGTTTATTCTTGTTATGGAGACACTTCATTTATCTTTTCATTGAGTGCTTGATGCGGGTTTGTTCACGGGTATTGCGCCAAATCACTCTCTTAATCTTTCACATATAATCTATGTGGATGATGCGGTTTTTATGGGGAAGTGGAGTGAAGAGAATATTACTACTTTAGTTCATGTGTTGGAGTGTTTCAACAAGGCTTCAGGCCTTAAGATCAATATGTGCAAAAGCAAGATTTTGGGTGTAAATTTGGATGAAGATAGAGTCAAGAAAGCTGTTGCTAGACTTGGTTGTATTACTCTTACTTTTCCTTTCTCTTATTTAGGTACTAAAGTTGGTGGATTTATGACTCGTATTCACGCTTGAAAGGAAGTGGTGGACAAGGTCAAGGCGCGATTATCTAAGTCGAAATTGAAGTCCTTGTCTATAGGAGGTCGTCTTACACTTCTAAAATCGGTACTTGGTTCTATTCCCATTTTTCATATGTCGATCTTTAAAGTTCCGTCAAAGATTATGCAAGAGTTGGAGTCGATACATGGTCATTTTTTCAATGGTCATGAGATTGGTAGTAGGAAAGCGTCGTGGGTTAAGTGGGATAAATTTTTGGCAGATAAAGATAGAGGGGGATTAGGGGTGTCTAGTCTCTTTGCATTGAATAGGAGTTTACTGTTCAAATGGATATGGAGATTTGATAGCAAACAAAATCCGTTATGGGAAAATGTTATTAAGGCGATTCATGGCAATGATGGTAATGTGATCATGAAGAACAAGTTTGGGGTGAATTCGTATTGGAGTTATATTGTCAAGGAAGTGCGATTTGATTTTATAAAAATGAGGCTCGGTAGTGGTAAAGGGACTAAATTCTGGGCTGACGCATGGTTTAGTAGGGGGAGTGATTAAAGATCTTTACCCTCGTCTGTTTGCGCTGAAGAACTCTAAGCATACGAGTGTCAACACTAAACTTGCGGATCCTACTTTGGAGTCCTCTTTGCGTCGTAACGTGGGGGGGGGGGGGGGGGGCTGAGTTGGCGCAATTACAGAATCTTTAAGAGGTGACGAATGCAATCAGGTTGGTTCCCATGGAAGATCGATGGGTGTGGACTCTTGAAAATTCAGGTTTGTTCACTGTTGCTTCTTTACGTAAGAAAATCGATACATTGAAGATTGTGACTGCAGTTGAGAAGACGATATGGGTTAAGTTTGTTCCTCTTAAAAGTAATATTACTGTTTGGAAAGTGAAGGTTGACGGGTTTCCTACCCGTTTGAACATGTCACGCAGGGGTACTGGAATTCAATCATTGGACTATCATGTTTGTAACTGCGGTGTTGAATCAACGGTACATTATTCTTCAGATATAGTTTGATTAAAGACCTTGGTCATAAGGTGCTTGTTTGGTGGAATTTACCGGTGACTAACTTCGATACATATGGTGAATGGGTTGCTTGGCTTGTTTCTTTGCGCATGGCTTTCAAGACAAAGTTGATGTTTGAAGGTGTTTGGAGTGTCATGTGGTGGTACGTATGGAACTTTCGTAATAAAATTTTATTTGATGCAGAGCCGCCTAAGAAGTCGTCGTTATTTGATGCAATTGTTTCGTCGTCTTTTAATTGGTGTAAATCTAGAAGCAAATCATCATTCAGTTGGAATGATTGGCTTAAAAACCCTTCGTGTATTTCTAGCTTCTTGCTACGTTTGTTTGAAATAAAAATGTCGTTCAATTTTTTTTCTTGGAAATGAGAAGTGCAAAGAAATATGTCAAAATTTTGTGGTATATACAAACTAAGGCTTGTTTGTTTGAGCTTTTTGGTATGATGGGGTTGGGATTTGTAGCGAAATCTAATGTTGGTTAAAGGTGTTTGGTTTTGAAAAAGGTTTTGATTCCTTGATGTCTCATGTTTTTAAATCCTTGCATAAATATGATTGGCTTTCATGAAAACTAAGATGAACTAATTTCACTCGGTTATTTGATTTATGCTCACGGTTATGTTTTATCTATGAATATGCTAATCATAAAAAAGTTAACGGTGTTGTAACTCTTTGAAAAAAAAAAAAACAAAACAAACAAAGTACCTTCTACAATTTGATTATTTTTACTTTATAATTTAGTGAAAATGATATGACGCTAAAATAAACCAAAAACTGCAAAGTGAATCCTAGCAGAAATTATTCAACCGCTGATGCTAAGATAAACAATTAATCGATTATGATAGCATGTATATGATTGAGATATTAAGCTTGTTCATCGTTTTAACTTTTCGTGTAAGCTTTCGTTGTGAAAACGACTCCACCTAAATCTAACTTATAGTAAGAGGCACCATGTGCAAAGATGTTTGAGGGATACATCATTAGACATGTATCCTCACTAAACACGTGTTTTATGGGCAATTGGTGATGACACCACATGTTGAGGGTGTATTTAATGAGATATAGTAAAATGATGATATGTGAACGAACATTACAAAAAATAGTGTTGTTTTAACGCTGATATGAATGTGGTAAAATTCGTTTTTACAAATCTGAAAATCATACACACACAAAATGACTTACAATTTCAAGCAATGGACAAACATTTAATTGAGGAGTAAAACGGAAAATCTTACAAAAAATATAAAACTACTTCTGCATCAAAAACATCTATTTTCGTTTGAATTTGATATTTCTCAACAACTTTTTTGATAACTTTTGTCTACCCATAAACACATAGTCTATGAAAATTCAGAATTATAATTTATTTTCGTGTCATTGTTCGTCGACCTGCTTCTATTTCTTAGATGTGATCCAAGCGGGTTCAAGTGCCTGAAGAGCGTATTTTTCTTGTTTTTTTTGCA
Source organism: Glebionis coronaria (assembly GCA_025667525.1). NCBI lineage: Eukaryota > Viridiplantae > Streptophyta > Magnoliopsida > Asterales > Asteraceae > Glebionis > Glebionis coronaria. The sequence continues at coordinate 545,610 of JANFOE010000579.1, forward strand.
GAAATTTTACTTTTAAATGATCGTACTCTAATTACTTTCATATCTACTTTTAGTAACGGACTATTAGACCGTTAAGACCACCAAAAGCCTTTGTGGCACTAGTGGTACACAAAAGTCATGGGTATAGAGATTAGTCGTCGCAAAATACACATGTTAGACACGTGTCGCATGAGTTTGTGTGTGTGGCGTTACCATTAAAAGATTTTTGTAAAAGTATATTTTTTTGAAAAACGTGATGTATTTATTACATTAAATTGGTCATTAAGAAAGTTGTAGTATGAGAAAGATAAGTTGACGTTAGTTGTGACCACAATGACGACTAGAAAAGAAAACCTACATATCAATTTGGCACTAAAGATTACTCCATACGTCGTAAAGTAATACATTAAAGCTGGACGAAATGGTTACCAATCCCAATAGTTTTTCAACTGATGAGTGAGTGTAATCCATACTCTAAAACTCACGCGTGAGTTGCAGTGAGAGTGATGGGTTTCTCACCTAAGTGGCTCTTTTATTTTTCTTTTGGGAAAATCATTTAAAAATGTAGTAAACTTACCACTTTTTATGGTTGTATGTGCTAAACTATTTTTTTTCTTATTGTGTGTATTAAACTTTTTAATTTCGATAATTATGTGTATTTTGAGACGATTTTCCGTTGTAAAATTACCATTTTACCCTTAAAAATTTGAAAAAAGTAGGGGTAAAATGGTCACAAAATACACACAATGATATGAATTTGAAAGTTTAATGCACACAATCAGAAAAAAAATAGTTTAATACACACAACCATAAAAAGTGGTAAGTTTACTACATTTTTAAATGATTTCCCCTTTTCTTTTAATTTATGTCATTACTTCATCCCTCACGAAATTATAGTCGAGTATACTATTTTCAAACGTCCTAAATTAATATAGTACACTTCTAAAAATAGATAAGAAATATATATTAAAAACAATAAAAAAGTTATTAATTAATTGGTTAAGAATAAAATTGTTATTCTGTAAAAGGTAAGAGAGATAAAACTGAAAAAGTTATGTGTTTTTTTTAAATAGAAATGGTTTTTTTATTAAAGTGCATGCTTTTAGTAGTTTGTGAGTATGTTATATATTGGCTATGTTTGGTAAAATTAGCTGTAAGCTGTAAGCTGTTAACTGTAAGCTGTTAACTGTAAGCTTAGCTGTAAGCTGTTTACATTAAAAGCTATATTTTTAATAGAAGTGTTTGGTATATTAGCTCTTAAATGTAAAAATTAAAATGTAAAATGACTTAAAAGGACATATTTAAATAAATTATAATATGGTTGGAGGGTATATCAGTAATCTAAAGCTTTAACAGCTCTTGACAATTTAAAAAGCTGTATCAGACAGCTTTTTATTTAAGAGCTACTTGGTGAAAATAAAAAGCTAACAACTCTTAAAATTTGTTGTACCAAACAAAGCTATTAGATTATTTTTTTAACAAAAAAGCTAACAGCTCTAAAAAAACTTTAAAAAAGCTCTTTCCATTGAAAAGTAGTTAAGTGAGTGGAAAGAGAAAACTGACATGAGTTAAGAAAAAAAAAGTGGAAAGTATATAAGAGAGGAAGGACTTGTATTTAACAAGTTATCTGATTACATTAAAAACAAGAAAAAAACAAAACAAAATCATAAAAACGACATAGATTTTCCTACGACGGTGTACCGGAGGTTGGTATATCAAATTCCGGCGGTCATAAATTAATTAAATCATAATTTGATCTATCAGGTATATAATAATAATAATTGCATCTTATATTAATCCAATACTTTAATTTTATAATTGATTTTAACTGTTTTATTAATTATTATGTTTAGGGTTTTATATATGTTACTGTGGTAATTATTAATGGAATGTGTTTTGATTTATAATTGTTATCTGTACATGTAATTTGAGTGCTATTTGTCGATGCATTGGCTTAGTAAACATCTTTTAGGATCTCGATTTCCCTGCCGGTAGTAGCGCGCAGTGGCGGAAGTAGGAAAATGTTAGAAACTTAATGAGGAAGAAAAAACTAGGATCGAATTGATAAATCGAGTATTGTTACTTAGAGATTAAGGATTTATAACGTTTTAGGAGGTGTTTGTTTCGGCTTGCACAACGTAAGCTCATTTCCGCTTATATAACATAACCCTTAGAGACTTATGGGTTTATATAAGTTTATTATATCATAATAAACTTATATAAGCCCCTAAGTCTCTAAATAAGCTATACAATTGAGGCTTATTATTGGCTTATATTTCGTTAACCCCAATTTTTTAAGCTTATTTGGAGACTTAGGGCTTATATAAGTTTATTATGATATGATAAATTTATATAAGCTCGTAAGTCTCCAAATAAGCCATAAAATTTATACTAATAATTGCATCTTATATTATTCTAATTGTTTAATTTTATACTATTAGTTGTTTTCTTAATTATTATGTTTAGGGTTTTATATATATTAGTACTTAATTAACTAATGGAATGTGTTTTTGGGTGCTAATTGTCGATGCATTGCCTTAGTAAACATGTTTTAGGATCGCTATTTCCGTGCTAGTAGCGGAAGGTAAGCTATTGCCAATACGACATCGTGGCGCTCAGTGGCGGAACTAGGAAAATAGTAGTAACTAAATGAGGAAGAAAAAACTAGGATCCAAATGATAAATCGAGTATTACTAGTACTAGAGATGAAGGATTTATAGTGTTTTGGCTTATATAACGTAAGTCTAAATGTTGTGGCTTATTTGGATACTTATGGGCTTATATAAGTTTATTATCATGATAAACTTATATAAGCCCCTAAGTCTCTAAATAAGCTTAAAAAATGAAGGCTTATGATAGATAAGCCGAAAATAAAGGATATTTCGGCTTATATTTCGTTTAGAGACTTAGGGGCTTATATAAGTTTATTATATCATGATAAACTTATATGAGCCCCTAAGTATCCAAATAAGCTTAAAAATGAAGGCTTATGATAGATAAGCCGAAAATAAAGGATATTCGGGCTTATATTTCGTTTAGAGACTTAGGGGCTTATATAAGTTTATTATATCATGATAAACTTATATGAGCCCCTAAGTCTCTAAATAAGCTTAAAAATGAAGGCTTATGATAGATAAACCGAAAATAAAGGATATTTCGGCTTATATTTTGTTAATCCCAATTTTTTAAGCTTATTTGGAGACTTATGGGCTTATATAAGTTTATATATCATAATAAACCTTATATAAGCCCATAAGTATCCAAATAAGCCACAAAATTGAGGCTTATGTAATATAATCCGAAATAAGCTTAGGTTACATAAGCTAAAACAAGCTTCCGAAATAAGCTTATGTTACATAAGTTAAAACAAGCAGCCCCTTACAGTTTTGAATGTCGGGTTTTGGAAAGAGGTCAAGATTGAAAAAAAAATTACTCCAAAATATCATCTTGTTGGGCTAGCCATGGAGGGCACCCAGTGATGGAACCAGGAAAGTAACTAGTGGGGGGCAATTTTTGTTTTTGTTTTGACAATAACAACAAAATGCGGAAAAAAACTAGTATCGAAATGATAAATCGAGTGTTTTTATTTAAAGATGAAGGATTTATAAGGTGTTAGAGCGCTGAATATTGAGATATAATATGTGGGTGGGGGGCAATTTGAATTTTTGGTGGAGGGCTCTTTTGAAAAAAACTCAATATCAAAGAAAAATTACACCGAAATCTCATTTTTATAGGGCTAGCCATGGGGGGCACCTGCCCCCCATATTTCATACATGCTTCCATCCCTGAAGGCACCGCCCCCATAATATAACCATGCATCTGCCCTTGGTGGCACTCATAAAACGATGATTATCTGGAAATGCTGACTGGTCTGCCACTCCTCGAGGATGGAACTAATGTTAGCTGAACTATTACGAGTGCCTTGATGTAGATCTAAGAAATTATGTCAATTTAGTTTTATAAGTTCAGTGTTTTGAAATTGTGAGTGAGAACAATGAGATTTTTAGAGGTTGAAGTTGATCAGGATATTTATAGGTGGCTTATGAGCTTATTTGTGTTTTGGCGTATGTTACATAAGCCTCAGTTTTCGGGCTTATTTTGAGACTCGTGGGCATGTATAAGTTTGTTATTATGTGATAAGCTCATATAAGCCCGCCCATAAGTTGTGATATAAGCAGAAAAGTTGGGGCTTACGAAATATAAGCTGAAATTAAATAAGCTCATAAATTCACTTATAAGCTTAAACAAACACCCCCTAAGACTTGAATTTATATTGCTAATTATCAATAGTTTAAGGATCTTATGACAAGCCCTTATTCCTTATCTGCTACGAGTTTCAACTTTTTGAATGATTGATTGATATGATTACATTTGCCCCAGTTTACGTTGTTTGTTATTTATTTCATTTTTAAGTGCTACTTTGACTAAAATACGTCACTTTTAAAGCGATGAAAAAATTGTGCTGATTTATAGTTATGAAATCGGGTGATTTATCAACGTGCATTATGTTTAGGGTTTCAGGAACTGCACATTTTGAATGCCTTTCTCGTTGCTATCTGTATATGTAGTTTGAGCGATATAGCGACTTGTTCATGCATTTCGTAGTTACCCACTTTTTGTTAATGTGAAATTTGTCGCTGTGGCAAATATCGCAATACATGTGCTCGTGGCTCAAAAATGAGAAGTTAATGTTTAGCTTATGCTTTAGACTGACTTGTTATGGTGTGCTCATGTGAATTAAGAAAATTATTTGAATTTCAGTTCAACAAGTATTTTGGAATTGAGTAGAAGCCACGTCAATGAGACTTGTAGAGGTTGAAGCTCATTGATGTGAAACTTGAAACTTAAGCTACTTACCAATAGTTAACGTGATGAGTATTTTGATAGTTACTAATGTTAATTTTCTTACTGTTGATTGTTTAAGCATTACTTCGCTTAGAACTGTAACTTAAGGTGTATGTTCAGGTTCAGTTATCTGAGCTATTATCGTTGTCGGTGCAGGGATTTTTGTTACTCTCGACTTCTAGTGACAATGACGTCATTACCTTCAGCTGTAACAGAAAATCAGTGCTCTGATATTGTCACTGATGCTGTAACTTTATCCAAAAACAACGATGTTTCTTCTGAACATGTGGATGATGACGAGGAGGAAGAGGAGGAGGATGAGGAGGAGGGTGAGGAGGAGGATGAGGAAGGAGATATGGATTTCAACCCGCTTTTGAAAGAAGCTCTTTCTCTTGAAGCTTCTTCAAGCCTTAGCTCCGAGATTGAAGAGTGTGAGTTTGATGGTGATGTCGTGGACAGTGGAGAATATCGTTCACCTGTGGTTGATTCCACTAATGCTTCTAATGAATTGCACGATGATGCTGTTGGAAATCCTAACCATGGTCAGCAGATGGCGATGCAAGATGCTAAAGAGAATGAAACAAACATTGCAACTAATAGAGTTAATGATGTTACTGTTGCTGAAGAGCGTCGTGACGGTGATGACGAGGACGCCATCTGGAAGCGAACTAGAGCTCGGTATTCCCTTGTGGGTTCTACTCTTGATGAACTCGAGACTTTTCTTCAAGAAACAGATGACGAGGATGACCTTCATCATAACATTGACGATGAAGAAGAATACAGGAAGTTTCTTGCAGCTGTTTTAGTGGATGGAGATGAAACCGGGGGTGCAGCACCAGAAGATGAAAATGTCGATGAAGAATCAGATAATGATGCCGACTTTGAGCTAGAACTTGAAGAAGCACTTGGGAGTGATGGTGATGACATTCTACCGAGTGAGTCCCAAGAAGGGGAACATGGACATGTTGGTAGGCGACCCGAGACAAGACAGGAAAAACGTCAAAAAACCGATACTCAACAGAATAACTTTTCAGGACAGAAGTATAGACCGTTACTTCCTATTTTACCTAATGCACCAATATTTCCTTTATCCCCGCATGCAAGAAACTACATCAACGGAGGTACTTTATCTGCACAGAATTATGCATCATTCACTCCACAACAGATAGGCCAGTTGTATTGTTTGATATATGAGCACGTGCAACTGCTTGTTCAAGTGTTTTCTCTTTCCGTTTTAGAACCTTCTAAACAACATATATCCACCCAAGTTCGCACGTTACTTTCACAGATGCTTCAGAAACGCGATCACGTATTGGCCTCTCAAAGGAGACCGCATCCAAGTTCTTGTTTTAGCTTCCCAAACTTATACCCGGCTGTAACAGCTCAGTACACCTCTGAATATGCTCGTGGGATAGTCTCGACGGAGAGCTTATTCTGGGTGCCTTCCATCAGTGATAACGTGCTATCTGTTATAGATGTAGCCCCACTTAGTTTAGTGCAAAGCTATTTGGACGATGTTTCAATTGGTATGTTACTTTTCTTATTTGCACTATTTCTTGGCTTGTTAAGGTTTATATATTAACCATGCTTTTGGTTTATTCACAGCTGTTAAAGAACATCGCCGGAGACAGTTAGAAGTTACATATGATGCGATTGTCGAGAAGGAGTGTTTGTTTCCTTTTCATTCTACAGCTGAAGCCAGTGGCTTCTCTTCAGATCCTACGCCTGATAACGCTAAGAAAGTTAAGTCGAAGAAGAGAATTGCTGCTGAACTTGCTGAAAGGTCTAAGAAGCAATCAATTGCTTTAGTTCCGAAACCAATTGCAAGTCTAGCCTTGCGATTCTTTTCTCTCTTCAATCCGGCTCTTTTACCACATAAGCCACCTCCTTTATCCGCTGTAAATCGCGTGCTTTTCACTGATGCTGAGGATGGGTAAGTTCCAAGCTCTTAATATTTTATGATAAAGTTAGTGCTTAACTTGTCTAGTCTTATTGAATAACTTTAATACTTCTATTAGCCGTTGGTTTTATGAGATTTTGGGTTTTGCTTGCCTTTAGTGTTCTGACCGCCTACTGGCATGCCTTTTGGCCTTAACGTTCCAGACTACCATTAGTGTCACCGAGCTGTGTTCAAATCAACCGATAACGCCAGCAACGACCCGCGGGCAGCTAAAAGTTCCTTAAAAAGTTTACTTAAATAAATGATAAAACTGACATCAGCCTGCCATAATGTCGCATTTGCTGTTAAATTTTAGAACTATGTATTTTTGACCCGTGGTCTTTTAGTTATTTGTGATGTTCTTGCATTTATCTTCTTGCTTCCTTTCTTGGTCTGCCTTTTGATCTCGTTTAATTGTTATAATCATGCAGGTTATTAGCTAGAGGGATAATGGAGTATAATACCGACTGGAAGGAGATTCAGAAAAAGTTTCTACCCTGTAAAACACCGCATCAGGCAAGTTGAACGGTGTCAATGCCTTTCACAATGTTATGTTGTTATATCGAGATCATTATGGTCAACTGAGTGATGTTTTGTTTTTTACTATATATTTCAGATATTTGTGAGACAGAAAAACCTTGCATGTTCTCGGGCTGCAGATAATCCAGTAAAGGTATGTATTTACTGAATTCCCCGTCACTGAATATTACTCAAAAACGGAACAACTGATAGTAGTTTACATTTTATAGGCGATTAGGACGATGAAAACTGCACCTTTGACTCCACAAGAGAAGTTTCTAATAGAGGAGGTATTATTTTTTTGGTATTATTTGTGGCAACATACTAGAGGGACATACTTATTTTATATAATGAATGGTTAAACAACGCAGGGAATGAAGCTTTTTAAAATGGATTGGATGGCTATATGGAAGTTCATGGTCCCTCACAGAGACCCGTCATTGATCTCTCGACAATATCGAACGGCTGTTGGAAAACAGAAGTCATACAAAGGAGATGAACTCAAGAGACAAAAACGACGCTTATATGAAGCAGAAAGGAGAAGGTCAAAAGCACTAAATTCACCTGCTGCTGGTCAAAACAAGGAAGGCTTGTCAACTGGAGAGGAAGCTAATCCAATTGCTGGCTTTCCTAGACGTAGAACCATGTCAGATCAAGAGGTATGCCCTCGGTTACTCAGTTCACCTATTTTGTACAAATGCTAACTAAATTTATGATAAATGCAGAATTGTAGTACCGATAATGCTAGTGGAGAAAATAATAGTGGAGATGATGGTGGAAATAATGAAGATGAAGCTTACGTCCATGAGGCGTTTTTGTCCGATTGGAGGCCCGCTCGCCCGAATTTGGGAGAAAACCAGCATGCCGAATTATTTACACAGAACAGGTCAATAAACCCTTACACCTCATCTCGTCCAGTTCCAGCTAAGATCTTTACGCCTTCCGATATACATCCTCGTCGACTAGTGCAACTAGCTCCCGACTTGCCTCCTGTGAATCTTCCACCTACTGTTCGTATAATGTCGCAATTGGCTTTCTCAAAATACCAAGGTGGAGCTACCAGTAAGGTGAGAACAGTTCCTACAAGAACTGTTCAGTCAGATGAGCGGAATTCATTAAGATGCAGCACTAGTGATGCCACTGAAAAGTGTGATTCAGATCTTCAAATGCATCCTCTGTTGTTCCAGGACCCCGAAGACGGGAATAGTTTGCCGTATTACCCTTTGCATGGCAGTGCCGGTTCTTGTAGTTCCTTTGACTTTTTTTCTAATAATTCCTCACAGTTAAACCTTAACCCCCCTCGTTATTCTCACCAAGACAAGAATACCTTCAATTTCTTCAACAACTCTCTGAAATCTAAGGACGTACCTTCATCATCTACTGGTGTTGACTTCCATCCACTTCTGCAGAGAGTTGATGACGGAATAACTCCCCATCCACCTGCAGATTCATCAACACCCCATCAAACAGATGTCAGCGCCGTGCCCTCTAGTCCTATTGATTTGGATTTAGATATCAGTTTAAGTTATAGTGCACGAAAAGAGAAAGGCCGAAGTGGTCGTGAATCTAGAACTACTGAAACCCAGCCTAGTAGTCCACATGGTTTACTCGAGAAAAATGGAAATAATCATGATTCAGGTGATCGTTCGGTGGGTATTAGGAATGATGAAATCGTGATGGAGCAGGAGGAGCTAAGTGATTCAGAGGATGAGGATGTAGAAGAAAGTGTGGAGTTTGAGTGCGAGGAGATGACAGATTCTGAAGGAGAAGGTCGATCTGATTCGGATCACGCTGAAAACGTGCAAAATGAGGTACTATTAGAATTAAGTATCAGTAAAGCTCTCATCTATTTATCTACATTCTTGAGTACAATTACGGATTTTGTTTGCTAACTGTTATCGTTTTGATGTAATTAGGATGTGCAAGATGAACCAAGAGTCCAAGAAACGTCTACATCTAATATGGCTAATGGTAGACGTGAACCATTAAGTTTGTTTGGCGTGCGTTTGAACGCTAAACCTCCAGTGACCCGAAAATCTAGACATACTCGTGCCAACAAATCTTCAAAGAATACAACGTTATCACAACCCCAGGCGGGTACTGCAACACAGACCAAGAAACCCCGAAAACGAGCCCAAAAATCGAATCGCAAGTGATGCTATGCACGATAGCCACATACAAAACACAGAAGCATTGACATTAATAGAGCAAAAATGTAAATCTTGCCTATTAAGATGTGTTCAACGTGTACATATGTATTGAAATGTCAAAAAAGGGTAGTTAACTGTCTGACTCTCAGCTAGAGCTCGATTTTTGAAAAGTTTAAGGGCTCTCGAGTTTTGCAATTTGCGAAACTATAGAGCGAACTTGTTTGGGCTGAAATCATTTGCAGTCTATAAAATGAAATGCCCTTACATATTATGTGTGTTTACTTCAGTGTATAAAGATTGTACTTTCCTCGTACCGTAGTTAGGAACTGGGTGTTTACGGGTTACTGTATTATATTGGTAAATTGTCTGCGGACTGTCCAAGTGAGCTTTTACAATAGCTAGATACTCGAAGTCTCGAAGATAGATATAGAAGATGTTAGTTTGTGTATGGGAACCAAAGTAACTGAATCGATACAAACACATATCGCCTGTATGCACAAAAGTAATTTACATGGTTCACACGACCAATGATCCAACTACAGACTGTCGGCCACAACCAATGATCGAGTTGCATACTGTGACGGTCGTTTGTACTTGTAGACACTTACGCTAACAACCTTTCAAAACTATGGTTCTCATACCTGTAACACCTCCAAAACCAAACATTGACGAACTTTTCTGGAAATGGTTACGAGAAGACAGCAGATGACTAAACCATTAGATAATTAGTCATACATAATATGCAAAAAAACCATTGACCCTAGTGATAGTAATAATCTACACACATAATAATACCACCCTTGTGTCTTGTTGGAGCATAATTTGGCTAGGCCTGTCTGACGACTCTCCTGGGCCGTTCGTCGTCTTCCCGGGTCCTGAGTAATGCTGCAAACAAAGGTAAATCGGTTAGACGTGGACCCGAGGCCGGAGCCCCGGGGTCCACCTCCGACGGTCAAGTTAGTATTTGATCGATAAGTTGTATAAGAGGTGTAATTAAGAGAGTTAACCTGTTGTAGAATCAGACCCCTACCCTTGTATTTATAAGACTAGGTTTCTTGAAGGATATGTTAGGTATGTGTGGGCCGTGGGCCTGTCGGGCCGGGCTGAGTACCGATTATATGTCGACATGTCCCCAATCTAGTATGATATGGTTCATAATCATGTTATGCTAGACTTATTCATATATCACGCTTACTAAACAGTCGCATGCGGCTTGGTGCTAGGACATCCTCGTGGGTCGTCCATAACATATGGCTCCACTATGTTAGCAGAAAAATAATGGGCTGGGGTTACGAATAGTGAGCGTAGCCACTATACATCAACATGTCTTACATCAAAACAACCCAGGTTGTGACAAACCGATCCGGAAGAGCCTTTCGGTTACAGTGAAGGAACATTTTTTTGTTTGTAATCTTCACGTTTCTTCTACAGAGTAAGGAACACAACCCCAGTCATCCAAAATGACATGTTCTTCACTTGTATGGATACATTCGACGACCATAGAGCGGGGTAATTGGGTGTCGAGATGACCGGGTTCTCTAGTGGATACATATGTTACCTTTACGGATTTCAGACCACTTCCTCCGGTTACTAACTTTTTAGCTAATCTATCAGTTGTGTAGGTACCTGCAGCAAAAGGTCATCAACACGAATAACATTCCTAGAACGTTTTGTAAATATTTCAATTTGGAGTGTTTAGATGTTAGTTTTGTAAATATTTCAAATGAAGCTCTCGAGTGTGTAGGAACTCACTTAAAGAATTTGCGTGATCTCCGTATAGTGTGGGGTTGGGAAACTTTCACTGTAACACTAGACACGGGGTTTAGAGCTATGCTAATGGGTTGCAACAAGCTTGAAAAGCTAGATGTGAGTGTCTGCAAGACTAAAGGATTAGCAGATGTGGGTTTAGAGTACTATATTGGGAAGTATGGTGCTAATTTGAGGTCTTTATCTCTTAATCTTACCGAAGTTTCTAATGCAGGACTTGTGAAGTTATCACATGGATGCCCAAAATTAACAAAGCTAGAATTAAAGGATTGTCCCTTCAGGGAACAAGCTGTTGCGAGTGTTGTGTTTAATATACCTTCCCTAAGGTATGCTTCGGTTAAAGTTGGTGCTTTTGCTCGTACTGTTTTGGAACTCACGCGTCCACAGTTTCAACAAACAAAACATTGGTATGTATCTTCTTCATTTACTTACAAAGTAACAGTGTCTTACTTTGGGAGTTTTTGTAGTGTTGGAATATCATGATTGTGAAATTCTATTAGTGCGTTTTACGAGTTTTCTATTAGACCAAATAACGGGTTCTATATATCTCAAGAGCAATGAATAAAGAAAATGGATTAAAAAGTGGATATCCAAATATTAACGAAGATGGCCTCAAAATTTCAAAACCTTCAGATTGAATTCTGAACTCGTGAAACCGTCTATAGGGGTCTAGGTGCGACATTTTTCAACAACTTACAGTAGTCGCAGATACATACAAACTTGCGAAGCTCTTAATTTCTTCTCTTTAAAAGTCTCATGTGTGCTGGCATGGAACAATTACATGAAATGTGCACTACCTGAGCATATAGTTGTTGCACCATACTGGCTGATGGTGATCGCATGGTCATCCAACATATATGAAAACCGAAAACTAATGAAATTAGATAGATGGGACGGGAAAGTGTTGTCAGAAATCACTAGTAAACGTACATCACATATATGAGCAGCGTATGTACATTCCAAGGCACTTCGTGAATTTGTTCATCTTTATAACTGACATGAATATAAATTTGTCAGTTTCGAAATGTCAGTTAAACATATGTTTCCACCAATTTCTTACTATCACCTTCTGAATTTTTAATCTTTATTGCTCACATAGGAACAGGCAAGTCGAAATGGAAGTCTCCAACAGGTGACTAAATATAGAAAGAAAGGTAGAAGTTGATGTATATTGGCATGAAGAGGAAATGGTTAAAACTGCAATTTACAGGGACAAATAACGCAACGTAAACTTGAAAATAAGACCGTTCACTGCAATTTCGAAAAGTTAAGACAACCAATGATCGAGTTGCATACCGTGACAGTCATTTGCAAACCAAACATTGACGACTGTACTGACATGGTTAAGAGAAGACAGCAAGTGACTAAACCATTAGTTCGGTCCAACTAACCAATCATCCATACGTGATACGTACAAAACAGCAGATTCGATTAGCCCTACATGCTATGCCAAAACTATTGAGCTAGTATCTATGCACATAAGAATATCAGCCTTGAAACAACCCAGGTTGAGAAAAACGATAAGTGAAGGAACATTTTTTTGTTTGTAATCGTCACATTTGTTCTACAAAGCAATGAACACAACCTGTGTAACACCCCAACTCCGACCAATCTTCTCCAATGTCTTTAACGTCGGCTTCTTATCAACAACTATCGCCATAACAGCTTCTGTTTTTATGGTCTTACCGACACTGATAAAAGTCACATTCACTTTCTCTTCACTTAATATAGTTCCAACACGCCCAATAATACCAGGCTGATCAAACTGACTACAAAGTATGATGTTTCCTTCTAAGCTCACATCGACTTCAAAAGCACCTACTTTTGTGAGATACGGGCTCCCATTTTTCAGTGTCCCCTCAACTTTAAGTTCCCCCGACTCAGAAATTGCACTCATGAATCGGGATTGCACATTAGCAATTTTGACTTGAATGATTTCGTGTGATGCTGTGATTGGCCCATCCAAAATGACATGTTCTTCACTTGTATGGATACATTTGGCGACCATAGAGCGGAGTAATTGGGTGTCGAGATGATCAGGTTCTTTAGTGGATACATATGTCACCTTTACGGATTTCAGACCACTTCCTCCGGTTACTAACTGTTTAGCTAATCTATTAAGTTTGTCAGTAACTTCAACATATGATCTCAGTTGTGCAGGTACCTGCAGCAAAAGGTCATCAACATCAACATGAATAACATTCGTAGAACGTTTTGATGGACACAGTCTTCACTGCTTTGTACAACCACATATCGATTTTTAAAAAACAGAATGACATTTACTCATTACCAATCTTTCTTTCCCCGATAAAATATGTATAGCTGGAATTGTAAAATAGCTGCGTTAATGCATTACCTTCTTTTTCAAGAATGCTAGGGCATCCTTTTTTGAAGAGAAGTCCGAAAAAATAGAAGAATGTTGTTCGTTAACAAGATCTCTTAAGTGTTTAAGTTTCAATGATTTCTCAAGGTACCTGCCACAATAAAATGATCATCAGCACGAATAAGACTATTGAACCGAGTTTTAAAGTAACATACCTGAGAAAGAAGCTTTTTGCACAACTTTTTAAGCTTCGGTTGTGATTGTCATCAAATTTCCGTTTTGCTGATGAATGACAACAATCTTCAGCCTCGGATTCCTCCCCCTCGTCATCACCGAAAAGTGTTATTTTCCCTTGAAACTGGACACCTGCAACTTTCCTCAGTTGGTCCTTGATCCCAAGCCCCTGTTTTCAGAAGTTGCCAAAGAATACATCAACACGATTTCCTTTCTACCAGCATCTGACTTGTTCTCAGCTCTTCTTGAAAAACAAATAAAATATTGCTATGGCCATTTGAAAGAGTTTGAACTTGCCGTTAAGCGAGTAGTTGCTGATCATGCAAAACCGCATAATGAGTTAAATTTACATCTTCGGATGGCTGTTCGATTTTTAATTGAGAAAGTGAGTTGCGATTACTACAAAAATGTGCAGCAAACTTTAGCTTTATAAAAAAGGTTTCCCTTTAATTTGCATCCTGACTTTGGTAAGTCGCTGAATATGTACAAGGATATGAATCAGAAGTTTATGGTACCTTATTGGGATAGATTATCCGCGTGTCTAACTGATCAGTTTGACAAAACTAAAAATGCAATCAAACATAGTTTCCATATTCGAAGTATAAAAAGTTGGCAATTGATGTTCTACACGGAACAAGAAACACGAATATATTCAAACTACACCTAAAACGTACATGGATTTACAGATTTGACAAGATAACTTTATCACTTCACACCTCTTGACGATGCAAAATCTAATCAAAAGCATAAGAGATATACTTAATTATTAACGAACCTGGGCTATGTCGAAATCTGGACGGGTGAGTGCCAAGCCAGTATCATCGCCACTCTTAATATGAATATACCGGAGTGATTTTATATTTAACCAAATATCCTTGACTGCTTGATCGCTAAAGGGGCAATACTCCAATTTCAGTTTTCTTAATTTTTGGCACCCCTTTGATAACTCCATAAGGCCTTCATCGGATCCGCCAATACTACAAGAGACAGAAATCTCAGATTAACACCATACATGCCGATATACCCCAAACCTACATTTGTCAAATGTTCGGGATAAAGATCTAAAAATAGCCTCTCAAGTTTGGTGCAACCGATCAACATAGCTCGGATCCCATTGTCTAGCGGTAAAATTGTGTTGTATTCTTCATCGTTTTCTTCTTGCAAACGGATATAAAAAACACGCAAATTCTTCAAATTGGATCCTATACACTTCAAAGCTTCATTTGCAATATCAGTGAGTTCGACATGTAAATATTCCAAATTTGGACATCCTAGTGCCACAGCCATTAATCCCACATGAGTCCCGGAGTAAGCAGTCAGTTTGCGCAATTTCTTGCAAAGCTGACTAATAATTCCCAATCCGGTGTCGCCACAATCATCCTCCGTTTGAAGAACTTCCAAGTTGGGACAGCTCTGAAGAAAGAGACACTGACAGGCTTGTGGAACATCTATCCACCTTAATTCCAATTCCCTTAACTGATTCAATAGGTGGTCAACAAACTGATTCGAACCTCGAGGCATATTACATAAGCCTAAACTATGAATACTCGAGGGGAGCTTAAAACTGACATACTGCTCGACATTCTGCCCATCTTCCAAGAAAGCAACGCCGAATAACTCTTGCAAGTTAACAGCTTTGCTAGTGGCCGAACATGTATCAACTCTTTTTTTTGGGTCGGGGAAACATGTATCAACCCTTAATGAAACTAAAGTCTCTCTACATCTTTCTACTAGGAACAGAAGATCTTCATCATCGAATAGAGTAGTAGCACCATCATACCTATGGGAAAACTTCTCGATCCCAGTCTTACGCAAAGCCAGCACGCGTAACCATTTCCCATGTTCCTCCACCTCCTCGTCACAGGCAACCAAATCAATCCAATCTAAACATAGTTCTCTCAAATTACTACAATGCTTCGCAACACCCATTAGCCCATTCTCCGAAAACCCATCAGAATCACAAATTTTCAAAGTGAGCAAATCCTTCCCTCGGTTTTCTGCAAGGAGCTCGAGATCAGAATCTCGAATAACCAAATGACGAATATGAAGCGATTTTAAGCATGTAAACTTAATGGCTATTTCTCGGATCCACTGAGTGAGGTCAATACTTGTATTTGAATTCTCTATTCCTTTTAGGGTCAAGCATTCGAGAAATGGAAACCGTTCAAATAAGCGAGACGGTGAGGGTGCGTAATGCACATGCACAGTCACGTGCTTACGTGTGAAACCATCTATCTCGTTCCATGTACGACAAACCAACGAAACACGGTTCCTGTCATCACCATTCTGTATGTACGGAATAACACAGTTGAATACCGTGTCTATTGAAGCCATTCGGTCCTCCTGCAAGTAATCAAGCGTTCAATAAAAAAACACATAACACAGTAATAAAAACACGTTGAAATGCACACAAAAAACAGCATAAAACTATGAAAAGCAACATAAACAGCATTAAAACGACGAAAATACAAAAATGCAAAAAAAAGAAAAAATATAAAAATGCAAAAAACGGCAACCGAAACAGAATAATCAATAAAAGAACGTGTTAGGCAGCAACAGAAAAACATGTAAAAAGAGCAACATTAACAGCAGGTTACTAGAAAGCTTATTAGAAAGCTGTAAATACAGCAGCAAACACATGTAAAGACTAGCACACGAAAACAATATAAAAAAAAAAGAACATGTAATTTTTGTTTTCGTTTTTATCATCGAGATGTTGCTTGATTAGCCTTGATGTGACCAGGACACTACTATGGTAACTTACTTATGATAAATAGACTACTTGAAATAGGAATATACCTCTGACTATGCTTATTTTGCTGGCTTATATTGATGAACTTAATTTTCAATTTAATTTTTTAAAGCTTATTTAGCATGCTTATTGGGTTATTAAACTTTTGAAAAGCTTTATAAGCTCAACTTATGAGATTTTAAAGTTTATTAAGCCGATCAAATATGGTCAAAAAAATCACCCCTAAGCTCATAAGCCAGAGTTTGTGTACGCTTATATGATGGGCTTATAAACTTATCAAACGAATAAGCTTAGACAAACACTAGCTTATCATATTTTCAATAAGCTCATAAGCCCAGAAATTTGAGCTTATAGGCTTTTTGAAAGTTTAATAGACCGACAATATAAGCTTAAACAAACAACCCCTAATAAGTTCATAAGCCATAATGAATGTTTGATAAGCTCAAATTTGTAATCTAATGAGCTTTATAAGCTGGTACGCCCACAAAAAGCAAGCTTATTGCACATATGGCCGCGAAATAAGGGGGTGTTTTTTAAAGATTACGACTTATGTTTTATAAATCCAATTATTTCCGGGTTAGAGATGAGGTAAAAAAATAAGCTCAAAACAAAGACCCTCCTAGTTACTCAATCATAGAAATCTAAACCAAAGTAATAAGTTTTCCTAAGTGAAAAAAAAAATACTAAAGTTGTGGATAAAAAAGTGAATATTTTACATTACTAGTTTATACTATTTGACACACAACTTGTAATAATCAAGGCGGGTGTTTGTTTTGGCTTATGAGCTTATTTCATTTCGGCTTATATTTCATAAGCTCAGCTCCAACTTTCCGGATTATTTGAGACTTATAAAAGTTTATCATATCGTAATAAACTTATATAAGCCCACAAGTAATATAATAAACCAGAAAATCGGAGCTTATATATAGCCAGCTTGCTTATCCGGTTTTGGGGTTATGTCTCATGAGCTGACTTTTTTGTGGCTTATTTTGAAACTTTTTGGCTTATACAAGTTTTTTCAAAATAAGACAACCAAATGAGGTTATGAAACATAAATCCGAAAATAAAAAAAACCATAAGCCGGGTATATAAGCCTTGAAAAATGAGCTGAAATGAAATAAGCTCATAAGCCCACATTTAAAACTGTCTTTGAGGCTTAGTTGCATTTGGCTTATATTTCACAAGCTTCAATTATGAGACTCAGTTTGAGACTTATAAGTCTGAAAATAAGGTGGAAAGTGGGGCTTATTGGGATATATGGCGAAATGAAATAAGCTAATAAGGCGAAAAAAAGACCTCCTTAAATAAGACAACCAAAAATGAGGTTATGAAACATAAAGCCGAAAAAAAAAAAACAACATAAGCCGGTATATAAGCCTTGAAAAATGAGGTCATAAGCCGACATTTAACATTACTAGGCAGAATTAAACCATCTTTGGGGAGACTTATAAGTCTGAAAATAAGGCGGAAAATTGGGGCTTATTGGGATTTGGTAGTCAGGAGGTGTTTGGTTCAGCTTATTTATGGCTGATAGAAATTAGTAGTATATTACCTGAATTGGACCGAGAAACTAAACCGGACCGGATTGATTCAGACCGGACTAAGTAAATTCGGTGATTTTGGATTATTTTAGTTTTTGTCTGATAGGTTCGGTCTGATTTGATTCAGTCTAAACAAATATTCATTTATTTTGTTTAATTAGGATTGGATCAGACAAAAACATCGACTCAGCCCGAAACTGAAATTGAGCCATTTTGCAATTTGATTATCGAATCAAATAGCTCGGTTTCGGGTCGGTCTCAATCAGGTTCGGTCAAGCATGCTCACCCCTAGCAAAGAGTGAGAGAAAAACTTATAATTATTATGTTTTTTTAAAATGTCTTTTTTATAGACAAAAATATTAAAAGGGAAAAGTATATAAAAATTATAATTTCGTAAGAAAATGTAAAATTTTCTAACCTTAGAATTTTTTTTTAGTCTTAGAAAGAATTAATGTTTTCGTAAGAAAAAGTAATTTTTTATTTTATTAAAATTTTAAACTTTTAAAGAAAAATAAATTAATCTTTTTGTAAGCGTTTATAATTTATTAATTTCTTAATTTTTTCAAAGAAAAGCTTTATTTTTCAACTTAAAAACATGATTTCGATTTTCGAGAAAAAACGTAAAATACTTTAAATTTATTTTTTAACTTTTAAAAAACTTTACTTTTTCGAAAAGAATTTTGGACAAGTTAACTTAAAAAAAATTAAAAAATTAAAAAAAATAAAACTAACAAAATATTTACATTATTCATTATAAGGATGTATATAATGCACACCCGGCCAGGTGAACCGGTTCTGTAACACCAACTTGGGTTGACCGGAAAAACGTTTCCAGCCGGCTCAGTTGATCACTCTTAACTAGGAGTGGGAATCGGGTCGGGTCAACCGGGTTTAGGTCGAGACTTAAAAAAATCATACTCGAACATGAGTCTAATTAGAACTCGGGTCAGTCAGGTTCGGGTCAATTCGGGTTGGGTCAACCCGAGTATAAGTAAAAAAATTAAAAATTGGCTTTGTTTAAGTGTATTTACAATGTAAAATGTGTTAAAAAAACTCGACTCAAGTCGGGTTGGTCGGGTTCAAGTCAAGTAGGGTCGGGTCAATTCGGGTAAAAACTAAAAAATATAAACACGAATCCGAGCCTAATTAGAACTCGGATCAAGTCAGGTCAACCCGAATTAACCCGAATTTTTAGACCCAAATGACCCGACCCGAATAAGCTTATTCGAGTTCGAGTTTGAGTCGGGTCAACTTTTTCGACACCCCTACTCTTAACCATAAACAAAACCAAACACACCAAAAAGGGTTTAAGCCTAAAACCCTTTTTTCAACCCCTTTGTTCTGTAAAGAAACTTGATAAGTTTGCTAAACCCAAATTGGGTTATCTTGATTCAAGACGAACCATTTTGATCCGGTTTTCTGTCCGACGTTTTGGACCATTTTAATCGCGATCTAGTCCAGTCTTAACCGATCCGATTCGATCCGATTTACTGTAAACAAACCAAACACACCAGAAGGGTTTAAGCCTAAAACCCTTTGTTCTGTAAAAAAAGTTTAAAACTTGATGAGTTTACCAAACACCCTTTACTCCATAAACCCAAAACCCTATGTTTCTGAAGCTTTTCTTCACCAAAAGACCCAATCTTTTCACTCGAACCCTTCATTTAATCCCCAATTTCGAACACCCAAATCGCGAAAACATCGTTTTCAACTCACTTTGCGTCAATTTAACCCAAAAAAAATGGAACATTTTGGACAACTTACTCCTCTCTTCATCTCTTTCAAACTCATTAGTAACCCGTGTCGTTTCGCACTTTCGAACATCCCCTGACTTAGTTTTAGCCTTTTACAAAAGAGTTGAGCAGGAGCAAAAGGCTTTTGTTCCGTCTTTGGAGAATGTTTGTGTTTTGGTACATGTGTTGGTTGGTTGCAGAAGATTTGGTGATGTGTTGGTTTTGTTTGATAAGCTGTTGCGGAAAATGGGGTTTTCGCATTTTGAGGTTTTGGATGGTTTGTGGGAGTGTTGTGATGGGGAGGTTTTGAGTAAGGATGTGTTTGACGCGTTGGTTCGGGGGTGTAATATGTTTGGTGACGGTAAGTGTGCGTATGAGGTGATTATGAATTTGCGCGTGGAGAAAGGGTTTAGTGTTTCGGTTCACGCTTGGAATAATTATCTGAATCGTGTGTTGAAGTCGGGTGAGGTAAGTTGTTTTTGGGAAAAGTATGGTGAAATGATTTCGTATGGTTATGTAGAGAATGTTTATACGTTGAATTTGGTTATATATGCTCTTTGTAAAGAAATGCGTTTATATGAAGCGATTAGTGTGTTTTACCGAATGTTGAAAAGTGGAATATATCCGAATGTGGTTAGTTTTAATATGATTATTGACGGTGCTTGTAAAACGGGTGACGTTAGTTTGGGGTTAAAGATGTTTAGGAAAATGGGAATGATGTCGATGGGGTTTGTTATGCCGAATTCGGTTACTTTTAATAGTCTTGTTAATGGTTACTGCAAGTTAGGAGATATGAAAACTGCAGAAAGGCTTAGGGATGAAATGACGGAAATGGGGGTTCAAGTAAATGTAAGGACGTATGCAACTCTGGTTGACGGGTATCTGAGAAAAGGGTGTACAAAAGAAGCGTTTAAGTTGTGTTCTGATATGGTAGATAGAGGTTTAGTTCCGAATATAGTTGTTTACAATTCGTTAATTCATTGGCTTTACTTTGAAGGAGATACTACCACGGCTTCAGTTCTGTTGTCGCATATGATAAAAACCAACATTTGCTTCGATAAATTTACTAATTCTATATTGGTTAAGGGGCTATCGAGAAACGGGTGCTTGAGTGAAGCTATTGATTACCATAAGTGGCTCGTGGGGAAAAATCTTGTAGATAGAGACGGTTTCTTGGAAAATATTCTCATTTATTATCTGTTTAGAAGCGACAATGAATCAGTATCGAAAGTCAAACAGTTTCTTGATGACATGTTTGACCATGGGCGTAGTCCAGATACCGTCACTTATGGTACTATGATTGATGCGTTTAGTAAACAAGGGAGTATAGCACATGCAGTTCGGGTTTACGATGATATGATAAAGATGGGGAAGAAACCAAACTTAGTGATTTACAATTCGATTGTAGATGGTTTATCTAAGAATGTCTCGGTGGATGTAGCCAAGATGATGGTAGACGAGTTGAAGAAATTAGGTTTACTTGATGCTGTGACTTTAAACACCTTATTAAACGGTTATTGTGCAAATTGGAAGGTTAACGATGCATTGAATTTGTTTCTGCAAATGCAAGAAGATGGTAGATTAGTGAATAGAGTCACTTACAATATACTAATGAACTTTGTCTGCAAATTTGGTTCAATTCAAGAAGCGAAGGAACTTATGGAGATGATGGTGGCTAAAGGGCTGACTCCTGACTCTATAACGTACACGACCCTTCTTACAAATGCTTGTAAAAAGAGTAGCGCAGAGGAAGTGATTGCGTTGCATGATGATATGGTGGTCAAAGGAGTAACTCCAGATAGTCAAACATACGATGACATTGTTGGTCCGTTGATTGGCAAGGACAGTTTTGACCTCTGATTGCTGTTGGTTAATAGATTGAACGTATATACCATTAAAATGTACATAAGGTAATTCTGCTTTATCCTAACTGATGAAGTTTATTTAATCATATTTTACGATACATTGTTTGACTATTCTTTCTGTTATTATGTTACGTATAATGCTAGTAATTACAAAGAAGACACGCTAACTGTGTAAGTTGTAATATTGCTAGAACACCTTGTGTCTATGTAAATAGTTATCTGCAGCACGACTTTGGGTGAAGTATCATGCTAAATCGCTTAAACTAGCTAAAATTTACTCTTTTTAACGCATTCCCCGAGTTTCAAGAAGGCAAGTCCTATCAAATTGCTGTATTGCTAAAGACACTTGCACCCCTTTGATGTATAATCTGTACTGTACCTTACACCAGATTCACAAAAGAGGGGCATACTATATTCCTCACCACTTATTCAGGAGCTCAGTTTTTGATTATCAGAATATTATTTTTTGAAAAAAGCATATCCTTCCAAATAGCCAAATTGCAGTAGCCAGTAGAGACTTGTTTGGCACAAAAATTTTAGAACATAGTGTGCCAAAAATGCATACATAGGTGTCAAAAACCCGACCCGACTAAGCCTATTTGGGTCGGGTTACTCAGGTCAAAAAAATTTATCCGGGTCAACCTGAGTAACCCGAATAGTAAATAGGGTCTGGTATCGGGTCGACCCGTTTGACCCGAATAAGTTTTTTTTAAAACTTTTTTTTATATATTTTTCTGTAACTTATTTATCTAAATTAGAACAAACAAGCGATGTTATGACCATTTTACTCATATTTGGGTTGACCCTAACCCAAATGGACCCGACCTGAATTGACCCGAACCCGACTTAGTCGAGTTCAAATCGGGTCGGGTTCGAGTATGTTATTCTTAGCCGTGACCCGGCTTTAACCTGACCCAAACCCGACCAACCCGACCCGATTAACACCCCTACCTGTGGGCTGTGCCGCTGTGGGTGTTCACGGGTGTTCATAAAGAGTTAAAGACCATTAGTTTCGGGTAAACTTTAATAAATTCCAAGTAGCATATTTGCTACAAAAATTTAAATATCAAAATTTGGTGGGGTCATTTGAAATTCCCTCATCCATACATGATCATGGTAATCTATATCCACTCAAAAACCTCATCCTTGTATTTTCACACATACAATTCCACCATACAAACAAAAAGATAAGATTTTTATCAAGAAACAAAAACACTTCACACAAACCTTAGCTCCATTGTTGAATCTTGAACAGAAAAAAACATGTCTTGCTCAAATTTGACAACAATGTGGGTGTCATCAAAACCTTCACTTGATTCATCTTCACCACTTTCGTTCAGTTCATTCATATCTCCTGTTCAAATTCCCTCTTCAAATCCTTCCAATGGAAACTATTCGATATCGAAATCTTCTACTTCCATCCATTGCAATCTTCGCGAGCTTAGAACTCGTATTGATTCAGTTAAGAACACTCAGAAGATCACTGAGGCTATGAAGCTTGTGGCAGCTGCTAAAGTTAGAAGAGCGCAAGAAGCTGTTGTGAATGCAAGACCATTTTCCGAAACTTTAGTTGAAGTACTTTACAGTATTAACGAGCAGCTTCAGACAGAAGATGTTGATGTTCCTTTGACGAATGTTAGACCTGTGAAGAAGGTGGCACTTGTTGTGGTGACAGGGGACCGTGGTCTTTGTGGCGGTTTTAACAACTTTATCTTGAAAAAAGCCGAAGCACGAATCCGTGAACTCAAGACTCTTGGTCTTGATTACGTTATCATTAGTGTGGGTAAGAAGGGTAATTCGTACTTTTTAAGGAGACCACAGATTCCAGTTGATAAGTTTCTTGATGGAAGCAATCTTCCAACTGCGAAAGAAGCTCAAGCGATCGCAGACGATGTGTTTTCGCTCTTTGTAAGTGAAGAAGTCGATAAAGTCGAACTTTTGTACACAAAGTTTGTATCTTTAGTGAAATCTGACCCTGTAATCCACACTTTACTTCCATTGTCACCTAAAGGTGAGATATGTGATATTAACGGCGTGTGTGTTGATGCTGCTGAAGACGAGTTCTTTAGGTTGACTACTAAAGAAGGAAAGTTGACTGTCGAAAGAGAAGTTTTTAAGAGCGAACAATTAGACTTTTCGCCAATCTTGCAATTTGAACAAGACCCTGTTCAGATTCTTGATGCTTTGTTGCCATTGTATTTGAACAGTCAGATTTTGAGGGCGTTGCAGGAGTCGTTAGCAAGTGAACTTGCTGCAAGAATGACAGCTATGGGGAATGCAACTGATAACGCTTCTGAGCTGAAGAAGAACTTGTCCCGAGTCTATAACCGAAAGCGTCAAGCCAAGATTACCGGTGAGATTTTGGAGATTGTTGCTGGTGCTGATGCATTAGTTTGATGATCATGTTACGGAATCGGTATAGTTCTTGATTTGATGTTATGTGTTTTTCTTGTTGTATTCGATTATATATGTGTACTACTTTACAGGAAAAATTTGTGGAGGATGTCAAATTTTTTCGGAGTTAATTGTAATCTGTTATGCTAATACTCCCTCCAAACAAATGAAATTTGTGTATTTGAATATATATCATATATGAATAAGTTTCTCGGATCATGTTTTCGCTCGGCGCCCCATGATTTCTTGACTTGAATAACAGATGTTACGTTATCGTGGTAGATCCATCTGATTAGTTCTTAGACGAGCTCAACCTTAAGGGCGAACCTAAGAACTATATCAACCACGGTAAATCACTCCTTAAGATTGATGTAAGTTCATTAGGACGTAAGAAGTATTTGATGGCATCTCGAAAACAATCTCCTTAATAAGAATTTGGTTGAACCTGGCTAAACTAAAGTACTAAACCATGTAGGCTTAGTTTTGCCAACCTAGCCAGGTTCAATATAGGGCTGGCGCAGTTTCTAAAGTAGTTTTGCCAATCTAGGCAGGTTCAAATTCAATATAGGGCTGGGGCAGTTTCTACAATCGTAAGTTAAGCTTTATCCGTTTCATGAGTGGTTTTATGGTCTAAGACAGGTTAAACCATGTTGCAACCCAGTATGAAGTGCAAATCTAATGGTCTGTAGCAGCAGTAATTAATCAAGCGGCTGTAGGTTAAAGATAGCAAGGCGAGCACCACTTGTAAAAGGCTCTGATATACACCAAGGAAACGTTCCAAATGCTCGAGAAATTTTTGGTTCAAGTGGACCTATTCTATTATACGTTTTACCTCTGTCATTAGTTCATGGGGTCGATTTCTGCATGATGGATTTGACGTTAAAAAGAATTGCTAACGAAGAAAAAAGACTGCAATCACGATCTACTAGACTACTACTTAATACTTCAAGACGCGTGCTCTCTATATCTAAAGCATTTTTGCCCCGCAGTTATACTATCCATAAAGAAATCTCACCCTAGCTACCATTCTAAGTCAAGTTTTTGGCGAATGACTTCCCAATATACAACGAAGCAATATCATTGTCACAAGCCGATTCAACTTACATGGTTCTTATATTTTCAAGGAACCAAAAAAAGCATGTTCATATGCTAAGGGGGTGTTTGTTTCGGCTTATATAGCGGGCTTATGGCTAGTAGGTTTTAGACTTATGTTTCATAAACTCGCATTTTGTTAGTTTGAAACTTTTCAAACATAATGGGCTTACTTAGGCCGAAAAGTTTCGAAATAGTAAAAAAAAGTGAGCTTATGAAACATAAGCTCAAAATCCAGAGCCATAAGGCGACTATATAATCCAAAATAAGCATCCCCTAGGGGTGTTCATTGGTTCGGTTATCGGGGTATTCAGGTTAATATCTTTGTTTATTGTTTGTGGCCCACATTGGACTCTTTTCGTTTGGGCTGGCCCAATTTATCTTGTTTTTAAGATTGTTGTTTACGTTAGACCATTGTTAAAAGGAGGGCTTTAGGGTTTAGACTTTTATTTTTGCCTCTTATGGCAGACCATGCATCTGTTTCTGTAGTTGTGTCCGATGACGATCTTTTGACCGAAATCTTACTCCGTTTACCTGCTATCTCCCTTCATTTGTTTAAATCAGTATCCAAACGCTGGTTATCTCTTATTAACGACACTCGTTTCGCCCTCAGACGGACCCGAATTCCCACCATCGATCCCCCTTCGGGTCTCTTTGTCTTGGACAGGCATTCAATGTTTGATTATAAATTTGTCTCTTTTGATTCCAGAATTCCTTGTAAAAGATTATTCACCTTCACATTAGGCGCTGAGGCACCGAGTAATGTTGTGATCTTGCTTTCGTGTAATGGTTTGCTTCTTTGTTCTAGTCTTGACCCTTTTTTAAAGTTATATGTATACAACCCGACCGTTAATCAGTGTAAGATCATTCCACAGAACCCCCTTGGACTCGTTTTTCATCATTGTCTCAAAATGGTTTTTGATCCTACGAAATCGCCTTATTATAAACTGATTTATGCCGTACCGACATATGATAATGAAGTTGGCTTTTCTATAACTCGGATACAAATCTACTTCTCAAAAACAGGCGTTTGGAGTGTTTGTGGTGATTGGTTTCCCAGACAAAGTTTTCAACATTTTAGTAATGGTGTATTTCACAATGATGCAATTCATTGGATAAATAATTGGAATGATCACCAGCCTTTGCATTACATGTTAGATATTAAGAATGAGAATCCAACTTTAACAAACATACAATTCCCGATGGATAGGAAGAGGGTTTGTAATCAAAAATTGCTTCAATCTTCTGGTTGTTTGCTTCTTCTTGGTTATGATTATGCTCATCATACCCGGAACTTGACTATCCATGAGATGAGGAACGGGTATTCAGAATGGTCTTTAAAGTACATTGTTAATTTTGATAGCATTTCCACCTACTTTAGTCTTTCGGATGTTTGCTGTATTGTTTTGGGAGAAAGAGAAGAGGATTCATTTATGGTGATAACATTACCCAGAAAGATTGTACGATACAGAATCATGCTAAAGACTCTTCATACGCTCTGCGAACATACACCATATGGAGATTCTCGTGACATTCAGTTCATTGCATCATATGCTGCCATATGATTCTGCATTATATTTCAGGTGGAAGTTTGTTTTCTTATGTTCCTGTCATTTCATTGTATAGTATATAATTATATATGCTCAATTTCGCTTTGGTGAAACCGTCGGTTAACTTTACTTGCATAGTTCCGATCCGTTATTGATGATAGAATTGCTTTAGTCATTAACGTTGTGTACAAGAATTTGGATAGACTATGCCAATTGTTCCTGACATTATCTAATGAAAACGATTTTCGTGTGTTTCATAGGAATTATTTATCGCCATTCTCAAATTTTGTCATTTTTTTCGTTAACTAGTCGTTTCTTGTATTTGTTAGATAATTGTCATTTAGTCTTCTTGTTTTGAATACTTTGTTGGTACATATATTGCACGTATAATTTGTCAGCTTAGTCGCTAGCTTTTGTTTGTGAGTCACAATACTTGATGAATTTGGAGGTTACTACACCATTGTGTTTCTTATAGATTCCAAAATGCTTCACAAGTCAAAATAGGTGGGGCGGGTAATGGGTGTGATCGAAACACATTGTGTTCAAGAACCATTAACTTTTTTTTATAAATAGTTGGTCTGATATATTCTCAGTAAAGGCTATTTTTGGCGATATATAGTTTGATCCCTCCCTTGTTATTTAGAGAACTTTTCTTATTTAAACGTTAATCCAATTCGACATATTCTGAAGTACGCTAAAAGTTGTCATCTATATGGTCATCAATCAAGATATGGTCATCTATATTCTGAATCATCGACAAGAACAAAACTGGTTTAGACCAGATATGGTCATCAATCAAGGTCTATGCGCCAAGATATGATACATTCTCTGATTGATTTGATGTAAGTTGCAAAAACGACCCATTACATGCCTGTCTGCTAGTGTAAAGATGCTTTACTGTTATCTGATCACATAACTGTTGGACTTGTAATGTCTGGATACCAAAAAAGGACAACCTGCAACGATTATGTTTGGGCCCACAGACCCAAGCCCATGAGATGCATAATATGGCAGTTGTATGTTATAACAAATAGATGTATCTTTTACTTTTAGGCAAACGGTATGCCTGATGATAGAGGCACCGATTGCTTCATTATAAATAGATAGGTTTCTTACGATTGTAAAAACCAACCCACTTGATTCAATATATCAGAAAGTTATTAGGGTTCATATCCCTTTGTTCTTTATTTTCTTATTTTATATGATGTTTGCTGGAAATCATGATGCTTGTTTGGTTATGAACGATCCTGGAAATCACGAATTGAAGGCCTGTGCAACAATAACACAGAACTTGCATGTATATATTTCTACACTCATTGTAGGACGTAGGTACTAAGGTTCCCCTTTAATATGCATTTCAGGTTTCGAACATGAAGGTACACGGAATAGAGGAAAGTGACGTGCCATGAATGGAGTTTTGTCTTAATTAGTAAGTTACCATGGTTATAATGCAAAGAACGTTTTTGGATAGACAGTGGTTCTATGTAATTTCTTTCTTTTCGGTCAAGAGATCAGCCCAAAACTGTAAGGTTTCATTCTCGGCGTTGTTTGCTGTAAAGATCAAGTAATATGGGGTGTGGTTAAAGTTTCAATTAATTTTAATGCAATATTCCAGGTAACCAAATGGAGGACACTACGATGTCCTTCCTGTTGTCAGTTTATGTGATCTTAGAAATCTACGATGTTGGTTGATACTCATGGTCAGACGTTCACAAGTGAAGTAGTTGCTTACGCCTATCATATTCACACATTGTGTTCGGTACGCACTTGTATTCTGTTGCATCTTCTTAATAAGTGGCTTTCACATGCTGTTTGGAGAGCTGCAACATCTAATATGGTTAGTTAGACCCTATATAAGTTGGTCGTAAAGCGTATCTTGACTCGAATAATAGATGTTATGTTATCGTGGTAGCTATATTTGATTAGTTCTTAGACCAGCGCAACCTTAGAAAGTTAGAAGTAATCTTTCTAGCTGTTAAAAAAAAAGAGGAAGTACTCTTCCTAATAAAAGAAGAACCTATATCAATCACGGTAAATCACTCCTTAAGATTGATGTAGGTTCATTAAGACGTAAGAAGTATTCGATGGCATCTTGAAAACAATCTCCTTAGTAAGAATTTGGTTGAACCTGGCTAAACTAAACCATGTAGCCATAGTTTTGCCATCTAGACAGGTTCAAAATAGGCCTGGGGCAGTTTCTATAATCGTCAATTAAGCTTATCAGTTTGACGAGTGTTTTTATGGTCTAAGGCGGTTATACCATATTGCAATCAAGTTGTATGAACTGCGAGTCTAATAGTCTATAGTTTAATAGTCATTAATCAGTACTGTAGTTTAAAGATAGCAAGGCGAGCAGCACTTGTATAAGGATTTAATATACACCGAAAGAGCGTTCAAGATGCTCGAGGAAAGCCTTGAATTGCTTGTACGGGACCTTTTGTACATGTTACCTTTAAACTCTGTCATTAGCTCATGGGCTTGATTTCTGCATGATGGATTTTGATGTTATAGAAGAACAGCGAACTGCAGATTAGAGACGACAATCATAATCTACTACTTATTATACATTTGAGCAAGTTTGCCCCGCCGTTATACTTTCGTTGAAGAAATCTCACCCGACCATTCATTGTTAAGTTTTTGGCGAATGACTTCCCAAGATACAACGACGCAATGTATGTAGCGTACCATATTAACACTGCACATCACCGTGATAGGCCGATTAAGGGCAGTGAGTGTTAGAAGAATCACGAAACCCCTTCAAATGTCGCAAATCACACTTTTACGTCAACAAACATATCACTTTGTTTAAACTTATACGTGGGCTCATGAGCTTATCAGTTTCGGCTTATATATCATAAACTTTAATTTTTTGGCGTATTTTGAGGCGTATGGGTTATATAAGTTTATCACATCATAATAAACTTATACTAAACGCACAAGTCTCAAAATAAGCCGAAACATTGGTTCTTATGAAATATAAGCTAAAAAAATAAACTCGTAAACAGCATATACCGGATGTTTGTTTACGCTTATATATAGCTTATGAGCTTATTTGTTTATCGACTTATATTTCATAAACCTTAATTTTTCGGCTTATTTTGAAAGTTCTGTGTTTATACAAGTTTTGATGTGATATGATAAAATATAAAACCATAAATCTCAAAATGAGCCGAAAAATTGAGCTCATCAGTCACCACTCTTTGAGTCAGGCTTTAGATTGGGCTTTAGATTTTGACTCTATTCGTTTGGGTTGGCCCAATTCACATATGTTTGCAAAACCTAAGGAAAAAAACCATTGTCAAAATTTTCAATTTTATACAGTAATTTTTTATTATCAATTATGATTATTCAAGTGTATGGTAATAACTATGGTTAATACTTTATATAGGAGTAATATTTTTCTACTAATAACTTGATAGAGTCTTTCCGAAAGCAGATATTTCATTTTTCGAATAAATATCTGACTGTCACATTAGACTTCCATAAGGTGCGCTATCGTAATAATGTTTTGAATTCAACTTCAAAAAATGAACATTATTACATGTAAGGAGAGTTTTTTAACTTTAATTATTATGTACAACACTATTGTGAACTCAATATAAATATAATATTGAAATATAATAAACAAATAAATATTTTAATATGTTGTGTCGCTATAAATCACGTTTTAAAAACACTAAAACTTTGTTGTAGCCGGTAAAACGTGTAGCTTGAAAATGCCGTCACGTCACGTCACACTTCACGGTATTTATAACTATGCCTAAACCAATATCACTTAAGTAAAGTCTCGGTTCTAACATAATGCAAAAGTACCAAAGCCTCCTTTTGCTAGTAACTATTGTATACTTTTATCTAGGGCTCAACATTAGGTCGATCGGTTAAAGTCTGATCGGATCGAAAATCAAAATAATTCGATCTAATCCGGTTTAGACTTATTAGACATAATCGATAAGTCTTTAGTAAAATCAAACCGAATTGAATCGAACTAACAGAACCAATGACTAAAATAGTCCAAAACCTCGAACCAGAGACTAGATCGAAATGATCTAATCTGATCCAATCCGATCGACGGTACAAAACGCTACTTTACTTTTATCTAAGTTATATTTCTTTTGACCTATTATCTACAAGTTATAGTTATTGTATTTGTGGATTTTGTTTGTACAATGGCGACAAAACGATATTAAATGTAAAGAAAGTAGGAGTACTCTGAACATCAAAATAAATGCTTGAGAGTTAAAACAAACTGTAATTTCTTAACACATTAGTTAAACTCCATTACTGCTTGATGTGATAGTAAATTTTATCTACTCTTGCCTTTAATCCAACTCAACAACTTGTTTAAAATCCACAAAACCATCTACATTATTTACTGTTGGCCATGGTATATCTACTACCAGGAAACTGATATGAATCTAGTGCATCTCTGTGGAATAATCTAACGCTAAACCTAACTAGTTGGTCATGGTATATCTACTACCATATCCATGAGGGATAAAACCAAAACAAAAACTAAATACGTATATTTACCAAAAAAATAAATAAGACTAAAAAAACATTTTCAGAAAATTATATGCATATTCGAAAGTTTGGGAGTTTTACAAGCATTACTATTGCGTGGCCAAAGTCTATGATTAGCCCGGTTTGAGATTTTTTTTAAAAGAATCTATTGCGTACCAAAGTCCATGATTGTCCCGAGACCGCTCAGAACACGCTTTAGTTTCATCCCTGTCTACCATGCTTTGCCGTGAAATAGTTTAAAGTACCGATTGTCATAATTTTGATTCAAGCTCCATACAAAACATGAAGCATATGAAAAAACAAACTAAAAGTTTACTCTTTTGCAAATCAATAATATAACATAAGACGGTGAATATGTAAGACAAATGAAGTTTTTGATGTTCGTGATGCTATATAATGAGAGTTGTTATCAGATGCGCGACTCAGAATTTAAAATAGGATGCTGCATACTTTTTTTTAATGATAATTAGTACTCTTATTAAAAGTCGTTTCATATTTGACAAAAGTGAGTGTATATCATAAAAAAATATCTTTTGTGATCAAAGATAAATTGTAACCTGTAACACACTCGGCTCTCGTATAAGTTCGCCTATGATTGTTACTCAATTGGGCTAACTTGACTAAAGTATATTCGTAAACATTTGTTCTTCGTTTAGCACAAACAGTCAAATGTACCTAGTGGTTTTAAACTTTTAGTTTTATGTGAAGAAGATAACATAAGATAATGATATAATTATATTATAATGTTATTTAAAAGTGTAGTTGAGGTAGTTGAGTGG
The DNA here is from genome assembly GCA_025667525.1 of Glebionis coronaria. Classification (NCBI taxonomy): domain Eukaryota; kingdom Viridiplantae; phylum Streptophyta; class Magnoliopsida; order Asterales; family Asteraceae; genus Glebionis; species Glebionis coronaria. Next base: position 577,593 of record JANFOE010000579.1, read on the forward strand.
ATGGAATTTGGGGAACCAAACATTTAAGTGGAGAGAAATTGGAGGCTCATAAAAGAGATGTAGGGTCTATAATTTTTCCACTTGTAAGTATTTTATGTGTTGGGTTGGCTACAAAAAGCATAGGCATTATGCCTCTAAAAAAAGAATAAAATACTTTTCATTTAATTGTCATTTGATTATTAATAGGTTTTAAATCTAAATCTGATTCGTGTTGATTTGATTATTTCCTTCAATTATTCAATATAGTGATTACAATATATAGGCATATAGGAAAGATCTAGAAGTAACATAAATGGGCTAAAGCCTAAACATAATGGGCCGACATATCAACTAACACTCCCCCGCAGTTTGAGCGGGAGGCAATCGAACACTCAAACTGGTGCGAAATTCTTCAAATAACACTGAAGGAAGACCTTTGGTGAAGATATCTGCATACTGGTACCGAGATGGAACATGAAGAACACGTACGTGGCCCATAGCAACCATATCACGAACAAAATGAATGTCAATCTCAATGTGTTTGGTTCGTTGATGTTGCACCGGATTAGCAGACATATACACAGCACTAACATTATCACAATACACAAGAGTTGCAGCGAGTAGAGGTGTGTGTAATTCCCGAAGAAGATTCCGTAGCCATGCCGTCTCAGCGACAACGTTAGCAACGCCTCGGTATTCAGCTTCAGCACTAGAACGTGAAAGAGTTTGTTGTCGCTTGGAAGACCATGATAAAATATTATTTCCCAAAAAGACACAATATCCGGATGTAGATCTACGAGTAGCAGGACAACCAGCCCAATCGGCGTCAGAATAAGCCACAAGAGAAGATCCTGAAGATGCATATAACTGTAAACCGAACTCTAAAGTGCCCTGGACATAACGAAGAATCCTCTTGAGAGCAGCTAAGTGAGGCTCCCGAGGATCATGCATATATAAACAAATTTGTTGCACAGCATAAGACAAATCAGGACGAGTAAATGTAAGATACTGTAGGCCACCTGCAAGACTCCGATACAATGTAGGATCTGAAACGGGTGTCCCTTCGGGACCAAGCTTGGACTCAGTGTCGACTGGAGTCCGGGTAGGGTTGCAGTTAAGCATACCTGCTCGCTTAAGTAATTCCATAGCATATTTCTTTTGAGAGAGAAACATCCCTGTTTTGTCACGCTTAACTGATATCCCCAAAAAATAATTAAGGGCGCCAAGATCTGTCATGTCAAACTCCCTGTGTAGAGAGAAAATAATCTTCTGAAGCAAAGCTGTAGAAGAGGCTGTGAGAACAATATCATCCACATAAATCAACAAATATGCAGTGTCAGTACCAGATCTGTAAATAAATAAAGAAGAATCACATCGACTCGAAGAAAATCCAACTCGGGTAGCATAAGCAGCAAATCGATGAAACCAAGCTCGAGGGGCTTGTTTCAACCCATATAAAGACCTCTGAAGGCGGCATACATGATTAGGATACCGAGAATCTACAAAACCTGGAGGCTGATGCATATAGACAGTCTCTGACAGATCACCATTAAGAAAAGCGTTCTTAACATCTAGCTGATGAACAGGCCAATGTCTAGTCAATGCAAGACTAAGAACAGTACGAATAGTGGCCGGCTTGACAACCGGGCTAAAAGTCTCATCACAGTCAATACCAAGCTGTTGACTACTACCATTGGCAACCAACCGGGCTTTATACCGACTCAATGAACCATCGGCATGAAATTTATGCCGAAATAACCACAAACACCGCACAATATTGGCACCAGGAGGCCTTGGAACGAGAACCCAAGTACTGTTTTTAATTAAAGCATTATATTCATCATACATAGCATCCCGCCAATGCGGATCGGATAAGGCAAGCGACGGTGATTTTGGTATAGGAGAGATATGAGAAACATGAAGGTTTAGACGTTGAGTGGTCTTACGCGTGCCATCTTGATTTCGGGTGACCATGTGGTGAGTTCGAGTTGGTGCATTACTAGTGATGGATTCTGAGGTGGTTTGGGTTTGGGTTTGGGTTTGGGTTTCAGTTGGAGACGAGACTGTAGATTGGGTATGGGTTATAGGTGGTGTAGGGTGATGGGTAGACTGGGCCGATGTAAGTGGAGAGAAACCAGGTGGTAGGCCATTAGATGGTCGTGAGACACTAGATTGGTTGGGGATAGGAGTAGGGTGGGGGGTTGGTGTTTGAGGTGTTGGTGGGTCAACAATAGGTGTTGGTGGATCAATGATAGGTGTTGGTGGTGGAGGATTATGTATTACATGACGAGTAATTAGTGAGGGAGATGTGTCTAGGAATTCGTATGAGGAGGAAGGTGTAATTGATCCATAAGGAAATTGATGCTCGTCAAAGGTTACATGTCTAGAGATAATAATTTTGTTTGTGGTTAAGTCGAGACAACGATAACCTTCGTGATAGGCCGGGTACCCTAAAAATATACATGGTGTGGCTCGTGGAGCAAGTTTGTGTGGTGGAAATAAATGGGGATAACACAGACATCCAAAAGTGCGAAGTTTGGAATAATTAGGTTGTTTATTGAACAGTTTGGTAAGCGGTACCTCATTTTGAATGGCGGTTGAGGGAAGGAGGTTTAGAAGGTAGGCGGCCATGTGAAGTGCCTCGACCCAAAATATGGGCGGAAGGTGAGCTTGGAAAAGTAATGTACGGATCATATTATTGATAGTACGAATCATACGTTCGGATTTTCCATTTTGTTGAGAGGTTTTTGGACAAGAAAATCTCATTTGAATCCCATGTGTAGAGAAAAGGTCAAGGAGTTGGGTGTTATCGAACTCACCACCATGATCACACTGAAAACCAAGAATATCACATTGAAATTGATTTTTAACATAAGAACGGAAGTTAACAAACTTAGCAAACACTTCGGATTTAGTTCGAAGAGGATAGATCCACAGATAATGAGAAAAATGATCAAGAAAAATCACATAATACTTAAAACCACCCGCGCTAACTATAGGGGATGTCCAAATATCAGAATGAATAATCTCAAAACAACTCGAAACAATAGAAGTAGAACTTGAAAAAGGAAGTCTCACATGTTTGCCAAGCTGACAAGCATGACAAACATGAGGAGACTTCTCTTTACTACAAGAAATAAGATTACGAGAAACAAGGGAGCGTAACACGTCATTACCCGGGTGACCGAGACGTTGGTGCCACGTAGAAGGGTTGAGAGAGATCAAAGCACTTGGAAGAGACGACGGCTCAGTTACCGGATAAAGATCACCTGAGCTATCACATCTAAGAAGGATATGACGAGTGAGGAAATCTTTTATAGAAAAACCAAAAGCATCAAACTCAATAGTACAATTGTTGTCCCGAGTAAACTGACGAACGGATATAAGATTTTTAATGATATTTGGGGTAACAAGAACATTATGGAGATGTAAAGGGCGATGAAGTGTGGGAAGAATGCTATGGCCCGTGTTTGTGACGGGTATAGTTTTACCATCACCGACACGAACAGATGAATACAAGCAAGAATTAAAAACACTACTTAAATTATTAACATTAGAATTAAGATGTGATGACGCACCTGTATCCATATTCCAAATGTTATCTTGAATACTCATACTACTCAATGCATTCGGTATTAATACCTTTCCTGTCGGAACAGATGCCTGGCCCGCAAATAAAGAATTCATATTTGTTAACTTGAACGAAGTACCACTAGTAGTCGTCCCGAGCAAATGAATCTGAACTAACACACCAATAGACGAACCTCAACTTGAACAAAAGCAATACAATTAATACTCAGCCAATCAATGATTAAATATCTAACCCCACTGTATGAATAATCACACTTGATTTCAAATACCACAAATATTCTATCAATACAAACCGTGTATGACGGCAATAAGAATGGATGATATTTTTTTTTTTTTTTTTTTTTTTTTTTTAAATTGATAAGAGAGATGCTAAAGGGATGAGGGAAAAAAAAAAAAAAAAAACACGAGATTTAGAGAGAGTTTGTTAAGGGAGAATAAATTATGGCTGTGATACCATGTTGATTTGATTATTTCCTTCAATTATTCAATATAGTGATTACAATATATAGGCATATAGGAAAGATCTAGAAGTAACATAAATGGGCTAAAGCCTAAACATAATGGGCCGACATATCAACTAACAATTCGTATATTTGAATTTGAATTTATGTTGAAAATGTTTGAATCCGAATAAAATTAAAATTTGTTTGTTTAAAAAAACTTCTTAATAGTTCATTAACACAACCAGAGACATTAAGTTCTTTTTTGCATGTCTGATCCATTTAAATATTTCTACCTCTTGTTGTCCCTGAATGAAAATTAAAAAATAAACATATTTAACATTTAAAAACTTTAACAATTAAGAGTTTTAATCTAAGGGTTTTGCTAACCAATGGCCAGTGGCCAAAGGTTAAAGTGTATTAAATGAACACAAACTTTTCAAATTAGTATTAAAACACATTAAATATACATTACATAAACTCATAAATTACTATATTTGAACATGATTTTCAATAAAATTAATGTATATTTAATACATTTTTATAATAATTTGGCAAGTTTGTGTTTATTTAATACACCTTAACCTCTGCCCATTAGACATTGGTTAGCAAAACCATTAATCTAATAAGAGGGCATTAAAACTTTTATTTAAGAAAAACATACAACACCTTAGTGTCATAAACATAGCATAAGAATTTAGAAATATATCAATATTATTTTAAAAACGGTTTGTTTTTAATTAATGACAATGTTTTAAAAACCGGTTGGCTCGCTCGGTCGAGCTATCGATTACGATTCAACCGATTTAACTGATAGTTTAATGAGTTTTTTTTTATCTAAACTGGGATCCGATTCTTCGATCAGGTCACAGTTCAAGTGATTCACTTGGTCGGATCAACCTGAGTTTTAAAACAGTAATTATCCGATCGCCCAAATTTTTAAAACTAGCTTTTGGTTGTCTAACTGATTCTGAGTTTAACTGATCTGACTAACCTGATTTTTAAGACACTAAAATAATTATTGTATTTTCTTAAGAGTTTATCGTTCATGTAATGTTATTTGATACTAAAGCTGGTTTTATCTGGGACGATTTGGAGTTGGTCGACCAATTGTTCGACTCGGTCGGTCTACTGTGGCAACTGACTGAATCGGTCGTCTTTTTATCGAATCATTCGTAAGGTAGATCGAGTTATGCTACCCACTAAAACCCGAAAGGTGAAAACTTTTGTGTTGCATTATTTGTAGGACCGAAGTTTCATACGAGATCCAAAAAAAATTTGTTGCAACATCTCTAGGACCACAAAATATATTTTTAATTCGAATGACTAGTTATTATTGAATTTTTTTTGCACAGTACTATGAAAGTACCAATAATTGTATGTACTGTGTTGTGTAATTTCTTGGATCAAAATCATATAACTTGATATGAAACGAGTTTATGAAGTGAACTATGTTTTACAAAATACGCCCTCATATCAACTGTTTTTAATATAGAGTAAATCGTAGAAATCGTTCATGCGAAGCGGAGTTCATAATTTAGGTCTCACTCACAAAAATCGAAAACCGAATTGAATTAAATCTGAACTAGAACTGAACTGAACATTAAACTCGGGGTGTGTGTTATAAGTGAAACGAATCAAACTACAAATTTAATTTTCGGGTTAGATATGAGTTTGACAATCAGACCCGAAAATCAAACTTATAAAAATATATATATATTTTCATATATTTATACATATGTTTTCTATATTCATATATATATTTTTATATTTATATATATAAAATGATTATTAAAATTTAATCTTAATATAAAAAACAAATTTTTATACATGAAATAATTTTTTTTAAATATCCGTATAACTATATATATTTTTTAAATAGTGTAATTCGGATCAACTCGAAAACGAACCGAATTAAAATTGAGTTTTCGGCTTGGTTGAGTTGAAATCTGTAAAAATACAAGGTATATATGTGAATCAAACCAATCACCACTTGATTCACTAAAATAGAAACAAAATTGATCACAAAGAATGATCAATCAATACAATATGAATACTATTAATCTATTATAGATCAAAACAGAATGATCTATACAGGAGAACAAGAAGAAACGAAACCAAGACTTGAGAGAGTTTGCGACTATTGAGAGGAAAGTTATGAAACCCTAGACTACATCTTGCAATATATACCCGAACAAGTATTCTGAATGTGCAACTTCAGTCCCTGCACAATACAAACAGACAAAACTAGACAGATAAAAATATTAAGGGTTAAAAGATATAGAACTTATCAATACAAGTCCCTCACATATCATAACAAGTAAAAAACTTGTTATATTCAACACCATCCCTCAAGTTTTTCAACTTAAAACATATCCATCATATCAATCTTTCTGCACAACTGAACATGTTGCACATAATCAAGAGCTTTTGTAAGCACATCACCAATTTACTGAGAAGTATGATTTTTCTCAGTTTTAATCACACCACTAGCCACTTTTTCTCTACCCAAGTGCACATCAATTTCAAAATGCTTAGACTTTTCATGAAATACTGGATTAGTAGCTATTTGCTTTGTATCACAATATAACACAACATGTAATAAATCTTGAAGACCCATGTCACCTAGCAAATTTGATAACCAAATAACTTCACAAGTGGTAGAAGCCATACTTCTATATTCTGCCTCAGCAGATGACCTGGAAAACGTAGATTGTTTTTTACTTTTCCAGGTTATCGAAGAATCACTCAGGAAAACACAATAATTAAAACAAAATTTTCTTGTAGCAGGACATCTTGCCCAGTCAGAATCACCATAAGCTTTAAGCTTAAGATTACCATCACTATTAACCTGAATACCAATCCGTGGGGATTTTTTAAGATACCTTAAAACTCTCATGACAACATCTAGATGTGATGTAAGAGGTGCATGCATATACTGACTAAGACAATGAATTGCATATGAAATATCAGGCCTTGTATTGGTCAGATATATCAATTTACCAACAAGACTTTAATAATTACCAATATCAATAAGAAATTTATCATCATCAGATTCAATATGAGTTGAGTTAGTATTTTTAAGTAATGGAGTGTCAACATGTTTAGCAGCTAACAAACCATATTTATGTAACAAATCTACACAATATTTTCTTTGACTTAAACAAATACCTTTGTCATTATCAAGAACTCAACACCAAGAAAATACTTTAAATTTCCCAAATCTTTAATTTGAATGTCATCTACATAAACCAATAAAGCACTAAACATGTACAATTACATTTGGTAAACAAAAAATAGTCAAATTTAGACTAAACAAACTCATTTTCATTCAAAGCACTAGTCAGCTTAGTGTTCCACTACCTAGTGGATTGTTTTAAACTTTACCCTTTTGAGTTTCAAAACCAAGATGAAAAGTCATATAAACATCCTCTTTTAAGTCGTCACAAAAAAAAATTATTCACATCAAGTTGAAATAAATCCTAGCCTTTGTAAATAGTAACATCAACATACATCTAACAGTATCCATTTTAACAATAAGACTAGAAGTTTCCACATAGTCAAATCCCTCCCTCTGGCTACAAGCCTAGCCTAATATCTCTCAATCTCACCAGAAGATTTATACTTAATCTTCCATAATCATTTAGAGGTTACAGGTTTTCTTCCATATGGAAGATCACGTATAGTCCAAGTGTTATTCCTATTTAAAGCTTCAATATCATTATTCATTGCCTCAATCCACCTAGGATCTTTACTAGCCTCATAATATAAAGAAGGTTTAGAAGCTTTATTGAGATTAGTGTAAAAACACATATTAACATCACTTAATTGATCATAAGAAACATATTTTTCAAACCATAAAGCTTACTACTATTAACTACATAATCATTGAACTTAACAAGTATTTTAGTTGTCTATCAAACTTTCTAACTTGAGGATGCACTTGACTGTTGTTCTCTGGCATCCAATTTTGAGTATTTAAACCAGAATTAGAAGGGACATTGTGCCTCAAATGAAGTATTTTCATCTTTGAAGTTGCAAAGTCATCTCCACCAAGAGAGTTATCTCTAGGTAAAGACTGAACATTGCTATCATCATCGGATGATCCTGAAACTAACCCTTCATCATAGAGACTTGAAGTTAGACTACCAAGATGCTTTTTATTAAAAAAGTTTATAAAATCAACATTTTTAGATGAAGAATCCTTATTAAAATCTTGAAGTGATTCATTCATTTTGTAAGAAAAGATAGTTTCATAAAACTTGACATAAGAAACCACTTTAGACTCAAGACTATAAACTTTGTATGCTTTTTTAGAAGTAGAAAAACCAATCAGAACACATTTCTCAAACCTAGAAGAAAATCAGAATTATTTAAGATAGAAGAAAAGTATAGGAAACAAAAACTTCTTAAATGAGAAAGTTTATGTTTGATATTATATACAAGCTCAAAAGAGGATTTGTCTTTAAGAACAGAATAAGGCAACCTGTTTATAAGATAAGCAGTAGTTAAAACTCATTCAGTCCACATAAACATAGGAATACCACTTTGAAATAACATACTTCTAGCAACATTTAACAAATTTCTATGCTTTCTCTCAGCAATACCATTTTGTTGAGGAGAATAAGCACATAAGTATGATGAATTATACCAAGACTGTCAAACAAACTCAATGCCATTATCAGATCTAGTATTTTTAATACTACACTGCAACTGATTTAGAACCAAATTGATAAAACTTATAACATGATTATAAACCTCATCTTTAGTCTTAATAAGATACATCCAGATAACCTTAGTATAATCATCAACCACGGTTAGAAGAAATCTAAATTCATCCTTACTAATAACTTTGTAAAGACCTCAAACATCCAAATGAATTAATTCGCCAAGCTTATTGGTCTTATGATCACTTAATGGAAATGGTTCTCTAGTCTGTTTAACATTGTGACAAATATCACATGGTGACAAATTTTATAGATTGATCAGATGGATGACCAAGCCTAGAATGCCACACGGATTTAGAAACATGACATACAATATTCACATTACCTATACTACTATTGAAAAGGAGTGTACGGGATTTGAGAGCCGGATGGAAACTGCGAAGAAGATGAAATAGAGTATTGCGACGATGTCGTCGACGGGTAGAGGACGACGAAGGATTCGGGTTCGATGCGTTAAGAAGAGAAGTGAAGTTGAGATATGAAAACCCGCCATTTGAGAATTGAGACTTTTTTTTTTATTTTGATAGATTGTATAAGAAGGGATCTATGTGTTAAAAATATTAAAAATAAAGGATATATATAATCGTAAAGAGGTTTAATTTATTCCAAAAAGTTTGAATATTATATATCTTCTTCGGTCTCTCCTCGTCGAAAGATGGCGAGTGCAGGACGCAGAGGGATGAGGTGTGGTGGCGAACACCTACGAAATGTCCACCTTGACCCGACGAAGCCAACCTCTCGACAACACCCCTTCCTCTTAAGGTATGCAGATATAGCATGTTTGACAACACCCAAAACCAAAAATTAAAAAAACTGTGTATTTCTTTATTAAGATTTTAATACTGTTTTTGAAAATATATATTGATTTTTGAGTGAACAAGATAGGTTTGCTGAAAGTTAGAAGGATTACGTATTATGCTCATAATAAAAACATTGCTAGGTTCTTTATATTAACGAGCACTCGGTGACATGTTTTATTTGCACTCTCTTACATTGATCCTTCAGATGGCGACCAACTTACTTACCCGCTTAGAGAAAACCCACTTCGCGCATGACTGAGTGGCTCCCTCACGCTCCTCTTGCATCAACTACACGTCTACACCCATCCTACCGAGATGATTGAACAAGAGTGAACAAAGTGTGCTTTTTTTAACGACAATTTTGGTATAGCGGAGTATCTTGCGTTCTATCGAGGCACCAAGTCTCTCGACCCGAGTTCGCATCATCTCACGAAAAGAATATTAACCTCATGATAGACATCCACTTTCTAATCAAGAGGCTTCAAAGCATTGCGCTAGATTCGAACTCAACTGACAATCATGAAAATTGACAAAATGTGCTTATTTTAACCTAATAATACATGGTTTCATCCTCCTTTCAAAAAAAATTAAAAAAAATACATGGTTTCATCCATGTCAAAGCTAGTGATGTTTATGGTATCCATGTGCCAAAATACAGACCCACACACTTTGGACACACAAACAAAATCTCAGTGTTTGGTCACTGTCCCTAAAAAGTAAGGACACCCTGATCAACGTACAACTCCATCATTAGTGCCGGACTCACATGAAAATCGGATATGACACGGGCCACATTCGATTTAAGCCTATGAAATATAATATTTTTTTAAATATTGATCTCTTTTAATAATGTGCAAAAATAAATTTTATTACTTTAGTTTAAGATAAAACATGTTTATAATGTAAAATTTATTGTTTACAATAAAACGCTTTCAAACAAAATTTACACAACACCCGATAAAATATTCTGAATCCCATCATCATTATTAGTACATCTACATTAATTAAACCCTTTGTATTTTTCCTAACGTACAAAACATAGGCTTAGCCTTGATCTTGATCCTTATATTCAAAACCAATGTTTTGAAACCCGGGTCGACCCGGCCGGTTCAACCGGTTGGATCGGTTCCGGCCGAAAAAACGGGTCAAATTGACCCGGGTCTTACATTTTGGAAACCCGGTGTGACCCGCCGGGTTTGAAGCGACCCGGGTTGACCCTGTTCGTGCGACCCGGCCGGGTTTTGATTTTTTTCGATTATTTTGTTTTTTTTTTCGTTTTTTCGCGATATAATTATACGTATTTGTAACGTAACTTTGTTTTTACGTGTTATATTTGTTAGTAAATGGTGTTTAGGCCAAATATATGAAATATTCACGATTTATATTTATATATATATAGTAATATTGAAAATATATAAATAATTTTTTTTAATTGAAAACCGGGTCGACCCGGCGGTCCAACCGGTTGAACCGGTGACCCGGTGGCTCGACCGGGTCGATTCAAAACCCGGGTTTTAAAACATTGTTCAAAACCAACAATAACGTTTAAACTTTAGAACGCTATTTGACCATGAGCCATAAAACTCCTTCTATAGCAAAAAAATGTTATCACCCCAATACTTTTATCGTATAAGGAAGCCGTATATGGCACAATGTGGGGTTTCGAGTAGCGTCATACGGTCATGTTATAAGTTATTGGGTCACGTTAAAAGGCTATAACGCGCGCCAAATAACTTTGAACATCGTGTGCTCTTAGTAACACAATATGCATGAGCTAATACTATTACACAAGGTTGTAAGTAACGTATAGCGTGACGTAGCGTCATTGCCAATTTTTAAGCTTTAAATGTTATAGCGAAGCTACGATGTACTTTAAAACATGATATATTGACACAAAATATTTATAAATTAATATGTATATTAACGATTTATGTGGTCAAAACTTTATTTTTATATTGAAATTACTAAACCTAATTCTATTAATTGTCCAAGTCTAATAACCAAGCCTAAATATTGTAAATTTGTTAAAAGATACAAAAAAATGACGTCACGTTATGTGTTATAGCACGATATATCACGTTTTATTTTGTTTTTATCATGCTATTTAAAACGTGGAGACTGCTTTTAGCACGCTATTTAACACAACACTTTAGTTTAATTCGTATAACGATGGTATTACATATGTAATTCAATATAAAAAAGTTTTGTACCCCTAGCCAGGCTTGAAAAGAAGTGCATCAACTCTTGGGGGTGTTTGCAAGTTGTACAACACACGCATATCCATAAATCATGATAGGGTTCCGAATACTTGGGAGAACTCAACTATGAACATTTGTGTGTGTGTGTAAAACTAAAGAACCCACACTCTATGGTTTTGTTGCTACGAATATATAACTGGTGAAAAAACTTAACCAGTCATCTCACTAGTCTCACTAGCAACGTAAGGCCGACTCTAGTGACTAGTGGTCATCTGTTTATCGATTCTATCTCAATGTCACATCATTTACTCATTACGTCACATAACTCATCATCTTTGCGCGCCAAGCTTACATGCCGTAATAGGTGTTCACGAGTGAAACGTACCTTAGCTTCAGCTCACGTTCACTCGTGCCCATTACACATAGTCTAACAAAGATAGGTCATGTAAAAACACGTTTAAATGGTTACAGATACGCTTTGGGTATGTGCAACACTGTAGCTAAATACAAGTTTCGAAGGCTCAAAGAACTTTACACAAATTTTGCAGGTCACACGTACAAACCAATGTATGCTCAATATTGTACGTACCTTAGTTAGAAAAGTAAGATAAGGTTTGTGCAAATATCCATGCAAAGTTAAACCCAAAGAAGTAGAGTACTTACTGTACTACATAAATGTTGCTTAGTTGTCTTTGTCTGTCATTGGATAAGGTTATAGTCTCATCAACCAATCAATCTTCACCACCTTTACCCAATCAAAATCCAGCTTTTTCAGTGTTTCCTAGATCATTATCCATTGATTTTACCATTTTACATTTTCACACACTTTTTAATTACATATATATGTGTGTTCTTGTTTAAACAATCCGGTTCAAGATCTTCACCATATTCAAGGATCAATCTTTTCATAACACTCAGATTTTTTTAACATTAGCACGTTTGAAATCTGACTCTCAAGTTAACTCATCCAAAGTGACAAGCTTTGAAACCTGAACCACAAAAAAATACATACGAAAAAAATCTCTAATACTTACGACTTCACATGATAAAAAAATAAATTATTATTGTTTTTCCAAGACTCAAAATTTTTTTATCGAGTGTTGCACAATTTTTTTTAAAGATATTACAAATCATGTCCTTTATAATAAAAAATAAAATTTATATCATAAACATTTTTAGCATAAACCAAAGTAGTAAAATTTTTTTTATGTTGTATATAATAGAAAAGCAATACTTTTCAAAAAATTTACAATTTATAGCCTAAAAATCGAGTATGACTTGTGCTATATCCGGCTCTTATGTGAGTCCAACCCTAAATATAACCCCTCCCAAAACTCTAAAAAGAAACTCAGATTACCAATTTACCTAACCAACTCTGTTAGTTTCAATTGTCCGACGCCAGTTTTTTTATCAGTTTCTGTTCCGTATTTTTAACAATTTAATACTTTTAACCTTTTAAACTTTATAATTTTTATTCTATATTTTCAGTTTCTCAGTTTTTTAACATAAAGAAAATTATAAAAATTAAAAAAAAATTAAAAAAAATAAAAAATATAAAAAAAACAAGGGGGTACATATGGCTTTTTTGGGAGGGTATTAATAACCTCACCCTTCACATAAACCAATTGTCATAGAACTATTGAGCAAGTCTTATCAGTTTCTAACCGCAAACATTAATTCAGTTGGTTTTAAAGAAATAAGTTATGGGTCTAATTTCAAATTCTGATAAAAACCACAAGAAAACGTATTCATTGTCCAAAACTAAGTAATTAGGTTGGTGCTTGCTGGTCTAAGGTGGCATTTTTGTCGGTGCTCGCCGGTTCTCGTCACGATACCGCTATCCTTATTCGCCATTACTCGCCACATTTCGACGAAAAGCGAGAAGAAAAGATTAGAAGAAGTGGGTGGGGCTAAAGTGAAGAAGAAGGTGAATGTTATGAACGAAAGGATATTTTTATGAGTTGGCTTATTGTGAAGACACGTCGAGATGATAACATTAAAATAAAAATGAATATTTTTTTCTCCATCATACTCTTGCTATTATACAAAGATCAGTCGGTTAGCAAACCAATGCACGAGCCTGATTGGTATATGCATTCTCATTAGTATGAACGTGTGAGTTTGACGTTGGTGGTTTTAGTCGTTACTTTGGCTAGTGACAAATAACCTGATCATGATGCATTGTATGCAAATTTAAGGACCACAACGATGTTGTCGGGATAGTAATATGTAGAGTCGCTAAATGATAAAAGAGCTTATAATAAATGAATTATGCTCTGCCTCAGGGTCCATTTCTTTAAAGATGCTGCTTGTGGTGATAATTTCTTTTGTACCATGCATGTAATAAAGTCGTATAGTATATAGTATAGTTTTGTATCAACATTTTTGGTCAAAACGGTTTCATTCACTTTTACAACATAATTGATTAGGGTTTTCTCTAAGTGTAGTAGTGTTAGGAGCTAAAACTCAAACAACACAACAATTATAAAAGAGTGCAGTAAACGAGAATTTTTAGTGGGAGCGTTTTAAAAAAAAAAGTTAAAATTTAAGAAAAAATACACTAAAATCTCATCGTATTGAACTAGCCAAACGAACCCCCTGATTACTTGATACATTTGTCCTTGCTCTTACCTCTAACATATATTACACCAAACAAACGCATAATCAACAATTAGTTCATAACGAAAATCATCATTTTTGTCGTTAATGTCGTGTGATGAATGATGTGTTATCGTGTGTACTTGTAACTTGTGTGTAAAGCCATGGGAGGTCTTGGCATTGGTAGTATATTTTCTTTAAATGTCTCTTTACTATTTAAATGGATATGACGATTTCGGTGTAGTCCTGGTGATCTTTGGGTTAAGGTGGTAAAAGAAATTCATGGCCAAGATGGAGGTATTGGCTTAGGTAGGTGAGTTATCTCGCATAAAAGCCCTTGGAGTGCCATTTTAAAGTCAGTGACCAGCCTAAAGGATAAAGGGGTTGACTTGTTGGCTTCTTGCATCCGTTCGATTGGGAATGGGACCTTAACTAGTTTCTGGAATGAAATATGGTGTGGAGATCAACTTTTAAAAGCATCATTCCCACGTATTTACGCATTGGAAAGTGACAAAACGTGTATGGTAGTGCATCGTGTTAATGTTTTGGACTGGTGTACTTTTCTAAGGAGAATGCCGAGATGGGGCATAGAGTCCAGCCAATTTACAGCTCTGTTGGAAGTTGTGAGTGATGTTTCGATCTCGGACAAGCAAGATGGATGGATATGGACTTTGAACTCAAACGGCTTCATTGTTGCTTCTGTTAGAATCCTTATTGACGAGCATACTCTTATTGGCGGTTTCACGGCTACCAGATGGTCAAAATGTGTCCCTATAAAAGTTAATGTTTTAATGTGGAGATTGAGTTTAGACAAACTTGCAACATTGGATAATATGGATCGTAAAGGTGTCGCCTCTATTTTATGTCATGTTTGTAGTGAGTGTGTAGAGAGTGTGAACCACTTATTTTTCTCCTGTGGGATGTCTCAAGATCTTTGGGCTCGTTTAGCTAGATGGTGTGATCGGAGTTTCCCAGGATTATCTAGTTTTTCGGATTGGATATCTTGGTTAGATTCTTGTCAGGTTATGAAGAAAGCTAGGAACATTTTAGAAGGGACTGCTGCTTCGATGTTATGGTCGATATGGAAATTTCGTAACGAAATGATTTTTTCGGTCACTAAACCAAAGAAGGCGGTTATTTGGGATTTTATTGTTCATCAATCGTTTATATGGATTTCATCTAGAAATCCAAATTTAGGTTTATCTTGGATAGGTTGGTTAGGAAACCCTATTGACAATATTTCTTCATTGTAATTGTTTTTATGTCTAGCTTCGCTAGTTTTAATATAATGTCGCCGTTCAAAAAAAAACTTGTAACTTGTGTGTATTGTGTATGTTTAATGCGTCAGGTATTCACTGATATATAATTCATATGATAACGGGTAAACATTCAACTCATAGCTTTTTACGTTGTATACTAACGTAACATGACCTTTTAATAATATTACTGTACCTAGTGGTCTAAGATTAGATGTTACAGTGGGTGAAATACCATCAAACCCAACACAGACCGGGTGAAAGTGTTAGCTGTCATTTATTTATGGAATTAGTATCACTTGATTTTATCATTAGCTATACTGTATTTACGTATATGAGTTGTACATGGGTTGTAGCCCATCCTTCCTGGTGCTATTTGTATTAGTTGAATGATTTCAGTTTAATACACGAAAAACATTCTCAGTCAATATCTTCCTTACTTACATGGTATCAGACTAAAAGTCGATCCATTAACCCTAAAAACAAACTAATCGTTCATAAATTACAGTTCTTTCTTCCTTTCTTCTTTGTGTCGATCGTTGGTTTTTGTGATAACCAGTCGACTTGTTTATTGTTTTAAGCGACCGTTGGTTTACGTGATAACCAGTTCGATGTGATCTCTAATTTGTTGTTGTTCTTTTAGTTGATTTTCTGGTTGTTCTTTGTATATGATATTGCATCCATATCATACACCCTAAACACATTAATTTTCTGTGGATCCTCAAACCCTAAACACTCTTCCCTTGATTTATTGTTGCTGCTTTGGTCGATCATCGGATTGCTTGTTTTAGAGTTTGCATGTTGTTCGTTGGCTACATAAAATATAAACCCAACACCTACCGATCCCTCAAAATCAAACAATAAGTCCATAACCTTTACCTTTTCACGTTCCTATTTGGGCCCTTATTTGTCACCATGACCTTTAACCAATGGAAGTATAGAGATTGAAGGCGTTGATGTTGATGAGACCTTTATCCCAGTTGTTAAACCTGGTACTATTCAGACGATTCTTAGTTTGGCTATTTCTCGACATTGGCCCGTACATCAGCTTGATGTCAAGAATGCCTTTTCACATGGTGATTTATCCGAGACAGTATATATGCATCAGCCTCCTGGGTTTCGAGATTCTACATATCCTAATTATGTTTGTCTCTTGCAACGGTCTCTTTATAGTCTTAAACAGGCTCCCCGAGCTTGGTTTCAACGCTTTCCTAGTTATATCACTCGTGTTGGATTTAGTCAGAGTTGGTGTGAATCCTCACTTTTTATTTATAGACAGTGGATTGACACAACATACTTGATAACGCCTCATTTATACATGTTTCTAATGATACTTTTGTCCTTGTTTGCTAGTAAATAAATAAATTTTGTGTTGAAATGTTACTAATAATGTGTATTGTTTGATTGTAGTGAAGGAATAATCATATGGACCAAAGATATGAAGAAATAAGAAGAAAAATAAAGAATGCTGAAAAAGACCCAAAAATGCGGCGCACAATTATAAAATGCGGCGTACATTCTAAGAAATACGATTTTGGAGAACTACCTAAAGTGCGGCGCACAAAAGATAAAGTGCGGCGCACATTTGCAAAATGAAAGTGCGGCGCACATTTGCTGCAGTTACACCATTAAGTATCATTATGGATGGCTATTATGGGAGAACCTCTTGATATACTCCATAACTTGTTAGCTACGTTTTGAGGTTATAAAAAGGGACCCAAAGCCAGGAATAAGGGACATCTCATACCACTTTTACTCCATAGTTATTAGGGTTTTCATAAAGTCAAAGATTTAACAAATCCTTGATCATTGTTACTAGTATAAGGTTAACCTTAGATGGTTCACACCATTGCTGCTGTAGCAAGGATCTTAGAATATTGCTTATGATTGTAATAAGTTTGGAACAAAGCCTATACCTTTTTGGAAGTAATCATTGATTAATACTTTGTGGTATAATTCTCATTTCCTTTATGTTAATTCTCTATTTTGATTTACATATTGTTGAAATGAACTTGTTTACTGTTATTATGGAGTAGTGTGTTGTGCACTTTGGTTAAGGTTTTTACAGCCTTATGATTAGATAAGAATTTTGACTTTGCTACGGCAAAGTGCGGCATACAATTAGATTTGTGCGGCGTACTTTCTCCCTGGGTACTTGATTTTAAGCATGGTCTAGATGCTCTTGTATTTTATGTTATTAAGTAAGACCATTGTTATATATTGGATTTGTTCATGACCATGACTAGTACTCATGTGAATGGATGAATTTCATGTCATCTAGTAAATGAACCTTGTTATTCGCTTTGTCGCGATTAGTGGAATAAAACATATAACAAACTCTTGCTTAGTTTCATCTAATATTTTAGTTATCGTTATCAAACATAAACCATTCTTGATGCTTTTGACATGACATAATCTTTAGTCGGATTGTTGTTATATTAATTAGATGTTGCGTGTACGACTAGTAATCGGCATGTTGTCTTACCTTGTTTATGTGCTTAGAATCATCATTGTCATCTATCATTCATATGTTTGTAACCTTAACCAAACGCACCTTTAAAACCATTTGATAAGTATATCTTTAGAACTTGTGACACTCTAGAGGTAATTGTTTTATAATTCTTTAGCATCAATCCCGTGGAACGAACTGGACTTTACCATTAAGCTATGCTATACAAGATAGGATATACTTTCCCGTGTTTGTGTTTCTAGTCATTTGTGTGTGGTAATATCTTGAAAAAAATTTAAGACTTGCAAAAGGAACATCAAGTTTTTGGCGCCGCTGTCAGTGATTGATTTGTTATTGGTTTAAAACATTCTAAAAGTACTTGGTAAACAAAAATTTCTAAACACGCCGTACAAATTTCTGGCAATCTGAAAAAGTTTTTACAAAACAGCGCAAAAGTGCACCGCATAT
Organism: Glebionis coronaria; assembly: GCA_025667525.1. Classification (NCBI taxonomy): domain Eukaryota; kingdom Viridiplantae; phylum Streptophyta; class Magnoliopsida; order Asterales; family Asteraceae; genus Glebionis; species Glebionis coronaria. The sequence continues at coordinate 596,099 of JANFOE010000579.1, forward strand.
TTCAAAAGTGCGGCGCACATTTCAAAAGTGCGCCGCACATTTCCTGACGAATTTTAAAAATGTTTGAAGAAACAATCCCAAAACACCACCAAAACCTTTTACTCTCAACACTGAAAACATGAGAATTGCTTTGTGTGTACTTATGCTTTTTGAGCTTTTGTGTTTGTTCATATTAAATCTTAAGAAAAACCAAAAATATTTACTTTCAAAATTTTATCTTCCAATTTATTTGCTCTTTGGTAGAATAATTTGCTTTGGTATAACTTGTTTAATATTTATCATGATTTGTGGTAATTTTACACAACAAAAATATAAAAAATGAGAAAACAAGCAAAAACGAAAAAATGGTCATATTATTCAAAACACTTGTGGAAAATGTATCAAATTTGGTTATGATATCTATAATTGATCACTTTATGAGAAAATGTTATATTACATACTTGAAAACTTGGATTAGTTGGTTTACAAGTAAAGAAAAGGAGGAACATTATTCTGATTACAGAAAGTGCGCCTCACATTTCAAAAGTGTGTCGGCTTTTTTGTATCGCGCAAAAGTGCGCCGCACATTTTAGAAGTGCGTCGCACAACTGGAGAAACAGAAAACAGAAAAAGCTAGTAACATGCTCAAATGGAAATATCATTGAAATTAACGAGTTGCCTGAAAACTTTAGGGTATGAAATATCATTTGGATTTTATGGGACTAACATACTAATGTTTCTTTTGATGTGTTATTGTTTTAAGATGGATCCAAACACTAGCCTTGGTAGACTATGCTTAGGAGTGGATGAGCATATTAGCCTAAATGACAAAATAGAATCGGAAGGAGAATGGATAGGATCAGAATGTAAGGACTCAGCCGATAGCGGGGTTCAAAAGGTTCTAACTTTTTATCGTATGGAGGACTTGACAACAAGTGAAAAGTACCTAATGCCTTGCCATGTGGAAGGAAAATTTGCCTATGATGGGCAAGTGGATTTTGAGTTGGAAAGAAGCTTAATCAGTAATGAATTTGTACTTGAGCTTGGCTTAACCTACAACACTCATCGAAATGGAGACAATTAGATAGATAAAAAGCTTGTTGTTATGATCAAAGACGAATTGTTTTTCGTTGACTTCTTTGTCAATCCAGAGGAAGACGATTGTGAACCTTGTGTAATCTTTGGGAGATCTTTCCTAAAGCAATCTAGTGCACAACTTGACATTACTTGTGGCATACTGACTTTATGGCCAAAAGTACATGAAAGCTAGACTTTGGGGAAATTGATGAAAATACTTGATAACCTCAACTTTGATGATTTAGCACCTATTGAAACCGAAGAGATTTATGCTCCTAGATTTGTTTGTAGCATGGGGAAAAAAGGAACAAAGGAAAGAAACCCGCCCACGCGTATAAATTGAGCTACAATGGCGAGGGACCTTCACTCACTATTAATAATCCATTGACTAGAGAAGAACTATCTATGGAGGAATTGCAAGAAGACATGGAAAAAAGAGTCATTCTGTTGAACATGAATCTCCCAATCATTGGAACTTTAAAATATAGTGATAAATATAAAATGATTGTTGATGGGGTCTTGCTTGACAAATTAAAAGTTGAAGATGGACTCACGCTGGATTATGAAGACGTGGCTATCTAAATGCTTCATGAGAACAAGGTAATGCTTGAAAAAGAAGATCCGGGGTACTTTATCCTACCAATAAGGTTGGAGGGTAAAACTACTTATAATGCTTTGGTTGATACCAGTTCAAATGTTAATGTTATGCCTTATGGAAATTTTCAAAATGCTAGATGTTGTTAGAGTCAAACCAAGGTTTGATCGTATTAAAATGCTTGATCACTCCTATATGGAGGGATTTGGTCATTTACTTGGAGTTCTTTGCCAAGTGGGTACAACCACACTATTAGCCGATTTCATGCTTCTCGATATTCCAATTGATCGAGATATTCAATTAGTGGTTGGAAGAAAATTTTTGCACACCATTGGTGCAAACATAGATGTTGGAAAAGCTATTATGACTAGCATTGATGGGTTTGTCCATCAAAACTATAATGTACTAAAAGCGAAGAAACATGATGATAGTGATGATGAAGACGATAAGCACTATACCGTGAAAATAGACGAGAAGGGTATGCCAATCTATGGTCCACGTTTGTAACCATGGACGGAACCGGAAGAAATTTTGGACGCATCACTAAGTGAAAGGAGCTACCATAACCCTTTCTTTGACATATGTGTATACAAGAAGATTATGAGAATGCTTGGAACACTTCCCGTTTCATTGAAATACAACGATTGGCAAGTGGGGAACAAACGAGAATTTGAAAACATTGCTAAAGATGGAGATAGTGAATGGCATGTTCCCATGGTTATTATTGATCCATGTGGAAAGAGGTCGAAAAAGTGTACGATACAAAAGACACCAATAGAGAGGTCTCAGGACGTTACACGGAGAGTGATATCATGTCACCTCTAAACTTCTGCTACTAAGGAAATGGAGAAATTGAGGAGTGCACCATTAGCTCCTAGTTACTTTATGCATTTATACTCTTTTTTGTAAGTAGATAAAAAATAAAACGAAGTGAAATCTAAGAGTCCTAGAAGTTTTAGGATGATCTTAGAAGAGAAAATGTTTTCCTATTAGGACGTGTTATCTTTCTTTTATGAGATCGATTGAATTGGAGGTCTTTGTTTGACAACTTTGTGTCTAGTAAGTAAAAAAACAGTAATATGGTCTGTGAGCGCAGAATATGCGCCGCACATTTCAAAAGTGCGCGTTAATTCTGGACGGATTTTTGTATATACTTCCTTTTATCTCATTTAAACAAAAAAACACATAAACACCTGACGATTTTTGGATCATCACCCAAAAATATTTTCGTTTCTTACTCCAATTCATATTCGAGATCATGTCTAGCATAAGTTTTTATCTTTAATTCATTTACATTTTATTTTATTTAGGGTTTAATTTCTTATTAATTTTTCAATTAGGGTTCTTAGTGATTGGTTATCGAATTGTATTTCAATTTATAATTAGAAATGGGGATAATGATTAGGATAGGATTAGATTGTTTGATGAAATTGATAAAATATATATATATATATATATATATATATATATATATATATATATATATATATATATATATATATATATATATATATATAGGGTTTTTTGAAATCAAACCCCAAGATTGAGCAATGTCGCGGATTGAAATGAACTAGGAATGGTTTAGTGTTTGACTCTAGCCATTGTTATCAACTTAGAACCATAAGATTGCTGATTTTGGTTAAGATTATAAGAACCCCGACATGTGCAGATATACGCAGAATGTGCGCCACACTTTTCAGGAAGTACGCCGCACTCTGGCGGATTTTTCCCAAAAAGTACGCCGCACTTCTCAGAAGTGCGTCGCACTTTTCACCTGATGAAAGAACATAATGTTCATAACACTAGCATAGGGTTGCCGTTGACCCCTAATGTTTATTTAACGTTAATATATGTTTGTTTATGTGATAAAGTTTGCAGAACACAGGTTCTGGAAACTATGAGACCGGCTCATCTAGCTGAGGAAAGAGGAGAAATCCTATCGAGTCGGCAAGTGCCGCACTCATGGGGGGTTCCTAATCATCCATTCTTGAATTGGCATGGATGTACATCTGATGCCAAAATCATCTACAAGAATGCTCTTAGTCTTCTACTGCCGAAACAAATTTTCGCACCAAGCATTGTGGATTTTGAAATTTTGAGGGATCTTGGTTGTGAAGCTCAAATTAGGGAAATGCTATCAATAGTTGTGATAGAGGCTGTAGGAAATGAAGTCTTGTTTCGATCCAATGATTGGGTTCATGCTTTTACTTGTAGGGAAAAGATCTATGCGGAGCTTTGTCTTGAGTTTTTC